>CM035434.1:82656460-82743960 GCA_020310875.1 Ceratopteris richardii
GTAACTCGAGTCTTTAGAGGGGATTTGATACTTCAAGCTGATTAGCTATTAGAGGTCTATTTAATCCATGAGACAGACTTACAGTTACAAAACGATTCACCCACACGCGGATAGGAAGAAAGCCCAATGACTTTCTATGAGTTAAAAGATCCCGATGATGAGTCTAGAGTCACATACCTAGACCAGAACCAAAGAAGGTATTGGCTAGTAGATGCTATTGATAGGGCTCAATTGAAGTGTATGGGGCTACCTGTATTCCCTTCTCGAGCGCAGGCAACTACCTCCCATAATCCTTTTGGGACGCATCAAGAGCTAGAGAATACAATGTTAGGACAAACGAGACAACAAAGTGTTCCTAACCGAACTCATGTGCACTTTACAATGCGGGGAGCACAGTCACACAATCAAACCCACACAGGACTAGGCAACCTGAATCGGCCACCAGTGAGGCCAAGACCACAACCAGGAGCGCATCATGGGTTACCTCCTATTAGACTAGCAATTCCTGTAATACCTAGACCACCAGAACCCATAAGGAGACTACGACCAATTCAAGTGGCCAAGTGTATGAGAAATCATTATGACGGAATGGGCAAGCCTTATGATCACATAACTGAATTTAAACAAGTACTATGGGCTGAGAAAGTGGATGATTTCTTTGTGCAATATGACCCTTAGGACTTACCCTCATAGGGACGGCTTTGACTTGGTTCCAACCATTGGATCCCAATCAATTTGGAAATATTGAGCAATTTTTTCAAGAGTTCATTGGAGAATTCACCAAGAGAGGGTTTAAACACAACTCTTCATCCTTAATCCATAGCTTCAAACAAAATCCCAATGAAAGGTGAAAACAGCTGCCCGGAGATTTAATCAATATATCGATAGATGTCCAGCAACAAAAAGACCCACTCAACAAGAAATGATATCACTATTCTTGGATGGATTGACGAACAGGACTTTGAGAACTTTAGTCTATTAGAAGAAGCTGAAAACATTGAGTGAGTGTCTTCAAGAGTGTATTGACCTAGAGGACAACCTAGCTGACAATCTCAAAAGTACACCAAGCCCTACGAAATGAGAAGACACTAGAAGTACAACGACGTCTAACTCTTGTAATATAGAGGAGTTAGCAGAACTGGTAGCCAGGAAGTTAAGAGTCCATGGACAGAGGAATTACCAACACCCATCAATGAGAATACCCATGTTGCGACGATGCAACCTATGCAGTGGAGATCATCCATCTCACATGTGCGCAAGAGGAGGGATAGGTGTGCCTCAAGCGTATCTGTACAATAGGCACCTACATCAAGGAACTGCCCTGTATTGCCATATAGAACAAAAATACACTAACCATACTATTGAGAATTGCCCATTCAATATGCAGTCAAGACCCTTAAATCAACCTCAGTATAGGCCGTATGGATACCCCTAGAGAGCCAGGAAGGGAGATTCCAAGATACAATCCCTATCCAGGACCACAAAGAGCACCTAGACCATACCAACAAGGGCAATATGGACAACCTCAGCTAGTGTTAGGACAACAACCACCACTCCCGTAGAATGTAGTGCCAGTTAAATATACTCAACCAAAGGAAAACATGGAGAGAGCCATAGTGCTAGCTATGCCATTAGCCAGTAGAGAATCAATGAATCAAGGATACGAGCAAACCGAAGGAGAATACTATTCCTATGACACCAAATTTTTGGAGTATGACCAAGTTTATGACCCACAATACTATGGCTATGAGGGATATGACAACACCTACGGACAAGAGTTTGCAACCCTAATGTACACTGCACCCAAAGCACCAACGCTCATGAGGCCACCCATTAGACCACCGCTGCCAAAGGGACCTTTCTATAGATGTGGAGGAGACCACTTCATAAGAGGGTGCACCTGACCTTATAACCCACCACCTCCTAGGACTTGGGAGGGGTACTACAATGAATGTGGTAAGGAACACCTATTTCAAGACTGCCCAAAGAATCCCAATAGAGCTCATGGTACAACAAAAATCAATGTGATTGAAGTAGTTGAATCGTTAGGAACTGATAAAGAGTACACAGTGCCATTGAAAGCTATAACAGAAGCACAAACTAAAGGACAAGAGAGAAAACGAGTGAACTCGGAGCAAGAAAAGAATACGAACCTAGAACCCACAATACAAGTAGCGAAAGAATCTGAAGATCCACATGACAGTATTCAAGCAAGGAAAACCCAAAGGTGGAAGGATAGAAGGGAAAACTTAGAGACAAATGGATGAAAAACAAAAGTACGAAAGACAAGAAAAACATGAGAGACGGTAAGAAACCTAAGGAACTTGAAACACGAGAAGGAAATCCACTTGTACCTCATACACAAGAACCAAAAAAGCCAAGATCAATCTTAGTAGATCCAAGACCAGATGATTTGGATATGTGGTTGAAAGCTTACCAAGCCAGAATCATGACAGGACCAAACATAGAGCAACACGAGAAACTTTACCCACATGGGAAGTTAGAAAAGGAGAGACTTGCTATATGTAGAAAGCTCATAGAGGTAGCTCAGACCACTCTAGAAAAGACCATCCCAGTCCTCCCGGAGAGAAGAATACCTGAAAATTGTTGGAGCAAGTCTATGACAAGCCTAAGTATTGGTTTGAGTCCCACAAAGTCATAGAAGAAGCCTTAAAATGAAGACAATGTAAAGTTCACTTGTGAACTACCTCTTGTAACTTTTGAAGAGTTTACTTAATGTAAAAGTGAAAGAATCTTAAGTGGTTGAGTCCACTTGATCAAAAAGGGAAAGAGGAGCCACGAATTCATGATTTGTGGTGTGTAGAGAATCAAACCAATCACTAATTTATTGGAGAGTGATTGAGAGAAGTTATCCTCCCAAACTCAACTATAAATAGATGGCAGTTTTAGTCGTGGTTAGAGAGACCTATGTAAAGACCTCCAAGAGCTGAGCTTTATGCCATATCTGTTAAAAGTCAAGCTTCAAGCTACAAATTCGTGGGGAATCTTTTATGGACATGTGGAGCAATCAAAGGAAGCCAAAAGCCACGAGATTCCATCAAGAAAAGTCACTCAACCACTCCCCAAGTCATCTCAACTAAGTCCTCCAAGTTAGGAGGCTGATTTGGAAAGGTAGTTCCTAGATTTTAGAGGCACACTTCTCACTATAAAAGGAGCATGTATCCCGACTTCTTTTGGGCCATCTTCTTCGAGTTTTAGCTCATGTAAAGTGAGCACTAAGTGCTGGAGTTGTGATAAGCAAGCCCCTTGCTTAAGCTAGCCCCTTGCTTGCTTGTTTGTTTTCTTTTAGTAGGCATATCTATGTGTGCGCAGGCAGTGTTGCAACTCTCTACCCCTGAGTTGTTAGCATTGGTTCTCCCTCATATTGTATCCATTTGATGTAATTCTTGTCTCATTGGATAGCTAGTAGAGTCTAGTTTATGCTCACAAATTCTCTGGAGCATTCTCTGAGTAATCTGGGAGCAACCTTCATTTTAGTGATGTTGTGTGATTGATACCTCTCTTGGTGTGTAGGCTCTATTGGAAATATTTTGCTCTCTGTTGTAAGGGCTGGTTCTCCTTATCTATTTATCCATTTGCTATGATTTTTGTGTCATTAGGTAGCTAGTAGAGTGCTCTAAAGTTGACTCAAATTTGAGATTCATTCTTTGTATAATCTCTGAGAAAAGCGTGCTGGAGTGAAGTGAGGTCTCTGCTTGACTAGCAGTTCTGAGCATTCAACTAGCTCATGTTGTAGACATTGTTTCTCTTTGTGTAAGCATCCATTTGAAGTGAAATTTGTTTTGTTGGAAAGCTCTTGGTGTCTACTCCAGGTCCACAAAATATCACTGGATTTCTCTGCATAAGCTTTGAGTAAGAGCATTTTTTGTGTGCAGAGGTCAAAGAAGTATACCTCTGGAGGTCATTCACGCTTCATCGTTGCTTAGGGGTTGAGATACTTCCCTTATCAGTGGTATGAGAGCATTTGGGCATATTGGAGGTATCACATACAAGCAAGAAGACCTCTTGGAGTTGTTGGTTGAAGATTTGCATCAACAAAAGCTTCTTGGAGGTAGCTCACATCAAGGGGGAGCTATTCTACTCAAAGTTTCAAGAGCACAAGGTGTCCATCTAAGGAAAGCTTTGGATTGAGGTAACCTCAGAGCCTCATTTTCATTTTACACACATTGGAGCATTAGCCAAGGGCTAGGTCAAGTATCAAAGACTAGATATGGGAGACTTCAACACTCAAATTGAAAAGCTAGACAAAGGGAACTATCAACCATGGAGATTTAGGGTCTCCAACTATCTTATGGGCAAGGGCCTTTGGGGGTTGATTAGTGGAAGTGAACCAAGACCTAGGTTGGATGAGAATCCAACCAATGACCAAAGAAGGGCCTTTAGGGAATGGAATGAAAGAGACAAGAGGGTTATCTTTATTCTTTCCCAACACATTAGCAATAGCATGATCGACCATATCCAAGACTTGGATTCAAGCATGAAGGTATGGGAGACACTTGAAAGGCTTTATTCAACAAGCACCAAAGCAAGGAAGATCCAGCTCAAGAATGAGCTCAACAACCTTAGGAAGAGCTCAGGGAGTAGCATAAATGACTACATACTTAAGGTCAAGGAGTTATCAGATGCATTGGGATCCATTGGAAGCCACGTAGATGATGACGATCTTGTGGCTTATACTCTCAATGGTTTGAGAGATGATGAGAAGTGGAAACCCTTTACCACTTCAGTTTATGTAAGGGATAATCTTCCCAATTTTGAGCAATTGGTTGATCTCATGGTCACCGAAGAAATGAACATAGGTGGAAGTTCAACTAAAAGCAAGGATGCACAAGTTTTCTATGCAGGTAATCAAAGGAGCAAAGGAAGAAGAGGACAAGGAAGGGGCAAAGGAAGGTTTGGAGGAAGGCAAGGCCACTCAAGCAATCAAGGACATGACCAAGGCACCTCATCACAAAGAGGGAGAGGAAGAACAAGAGGAAGAGGAGGACGACATCAACAAAACAGGAATCAAGATGGCGAAGGATGTTACATATGTGGAAAGTTTGGCCACTATGCTAGAGATTGCTACCAAGGAGGAAACCAAAGGAGCTATAATCAAGGTTCTTCATACAAAGGCCAAGGTAATTATGCTTCTACAAGTTCAGAAAATGACAATCTCTTGATGATGCACATGAATGGGAATTCAAGCAAAGTAGATAACACTTGGTATATTGATAGTGGATGTAGCAACCATATGAGTTGCAATGTTTCTTGGTTTACTAATTTACATGTTCCCAAAGGTAAAGGACATGTAGAAATAGGTGATGAAACAGCCCATGAGATCTCCCATGTTGGAGATGTAGCTTTGGATGACAAGGAGGAAGGAAGATGTCTCAAGGATGTCTTGCATGTACCTACTATCACAAAGAACTTGGTGTCCGTTGGGCAAATGGTTGAAAGAGGCTATCAAGTAAGGTTCAACAAAGGTGGATGCTTTGTGGAGAACCCTAAGCAAGGTTACAAGGTCATAGCAAGAGGAAAGAAGCAAGGGAGACTCTTCACTTTGGAGGTAAATTCTCATTCCACTCAACATGTCTACTTCACATATGGAAACAAGAGGATTTCGAAGTTGAACTTGTGGCACAAGAGGATAGGTCACATCAACATACAAAGAATGAAGGAAATGCAATTCAAGAGGCTGGTTGAAGGTCTTCCCACCTTCCAAGGACAAGGTATGAAGCATTTATGTGAATCTTGTCAACTAGGGAAGCAAACGAGACTTCCATTCAAGAAGAGTGGCTACATAAGCCAACATCCATTGGAATTGATACATACAGATGTGTGGGGGCCAACCAAAGAGCAATCCATTGGAGGTAACAAGTACTTTGTCACTTTTATAGATGATTGCACAAGGATGGTTTGGGTTTATTTCATCAAAAACAAATCAGATGTGTTTACATGTTTCAAAGCATTCAAGGCAATGGTAGAGAAGGAAACACGTACATATATCAAGAAGCTAAGGTCCGATGGAGGGGGAGAATATTTCTCCAATGAGTTTTCTGATTTTTTAATGGATCAAGGCATCAAGAGGCAAGTAACATGCAGGTACACATCCCAACAAAATGGAGTAGCAGAGAGAAAGAATAGATACATTGTCGAGATCGCTAGAGCAATGCTTAATGAGATGAATGTACCTAACATGTTTTGGAGTGATGCAGCAAATACCGCCGTGTATCTAATGAATAGGGCTCCTACCTTTGGGATCCATGGCTTGACACCATATCAAGCCTATTATGGTAAGAAACCTGATCTTTCCCACTTGAAGATATTTGGATGTACTTGTTATGTACATGTGCCAAGTGAATTGAGGCACAAGCTACAACCAAAGGTAGAAAAGTGTGTGTTTCTAGGATATTCAAATGATCATAAAGGTTACAGGTGCTTCAACCCAAACACAAAGGACTTGAGGATATCAAGGGATGTAGCATTTGATGAGCTACTCCCTTGGTATAAGAAGTATGATTGTATGCAGGACTATGAAGAAGAAAAGCATGGACATGATGAAGAACAAATCGACCTAGAGTTAAGCGGCCCAAGGTGTTCCATCAATGAAGATAGTTCAAGCATGAACTCACCATGGAGGGGGAGATCTTCATCAAACTATGAAGCACAATCAATCAACAAAGGCAAAGCAACATTGATGGAGTTGGATGAAGAAGGTAATGAAGTTGAAGATGATGAAGGACACATGATGGAGAAAGAAGCCATGTCAAAGAAAGAGATCAAGTTCCCAAGGCAAAGGAGGTTTATTCCTCCAAAAGGTGAAGAAAGGAAGTCTTCTAGAGTTAAGTATCCAACTCAAAGGTTTACTTATGATTCATACATGGCAACTCATTATGCATATATGAACAAAGTAGTAGAAGATCATGAGCCCGATTGCTATGAAGATGCAAGAAGGTACACCGAATGGAAAGAGGCAATGCAAGAAGAGATTGACGCACTTGAGGAGAATCAAACATGGACTCTAGTGCCCAAGAAGGATAACATGAAGGTAATAGGTAATAAGTGGGTGTATAAAGTAAAGAGGAATTCAGATGGATCTATTTCTAGGTTCAAAGCAAGATTGGTGGCCAAGGGTTTTGCACAAACCTATGGAGTGGACTTTGAAGAGACATTCAGCCCCGTGGCAAAGATGAGCACCATTAGGACACTCATTGCAATGGCTGCTAACAAACGATGGAAGCTTTTCCAATTGGATATCAAGAATGCCTTTCTCAATGGAGACTTGGAAGAAGAGGTATACATGGAGCAACCACTAGGTTTTGTTCATAAAGAGTTTCCACATCATGTTTGTAGGTTGAAGAAGGCACTTTATGGCCTAAAGCAAGCTCCAAGGGCTTGGAACCAAAGATTGGTGGACTATTTGATCAAATGTGTTTACAATCAATGCAAGGCGGATCCATCTCTCTTCATCAAACAAAGAGAACTTGTAGTCTACATGTGTGTGTATGTAGATGATCTTATCATTACAGGTAATGATACAAAGGGCATTGAGGAGATCAAGGCAAAGCTTGGAAAGGAGTTTAGGATCTCTGATCTTGGAGATCTTAGGTATTTTCTTGGCATTGAAGTTGTATACAAAGAAGAAGGTATTATGCTCATACAAAGGAAGTATATTCTAGACCTACTTGAGAGGTTTGGGATGCTACATTGCAAGCCTATTTCAAATCCCATGGAAGTTAATGTAAAGCTAAGCTCCATTGATGGAGAGCCATTAGAGGATGTAACCTTGTATCGATCTATTGTAGGATCTTTCAATTATGACAATAACTAGGCCCGACATAGCATATGGAATTGGAGTGTTATCACAATTTATGCATAGTCCAAGGACTACACACTTGCAAGCTGCAAGAAGAATGTTACGATATCTCAAGGCCACTATAAATGAAGGATTGTTCTATTCATTTGATGATGATATGCAGGTCAAAGCTTATTCTGATGCCGATTGGGCCGGTTTGAAGGAGGATAGAAGAAGTACAAGTGGTTACCTAGTCATGCTAGGTAGCAAGATCATCTCATGGATTTCAAAGAAGCAACCCATGGTGGCATTATCTTCCACCGAGGCTGAGTATAGAGCTTTGACTCAAGTCACATGTGAGCTAATGTGGATTAGGAAGTTATTTATGGAGCTTAATTTGTAGGTTGACACATATCCAATTTTTTGTGACAACATGAGTAGCATTCATCTAGCATCGAATCTTGTCTATCATGCTAAAACCAAGCATATTGAAGTGCACTATCACTTCATAAGGGAAAAGGTGATATCCAAGGAAGTTTCAGTACATCATATTGGTACCAAGGACCAAGTTTCCGACATGTTTACAAAGGCTTTGGATGGGATCAAGATTTCAAAATTCAAGCAATGCATCAACATGAAGGAGCTTGGATGAGGACGAAGAATTGAAGCTTGAGGGGGAGTGTTAAAAGTCAAGCTTCAAGCTACAAATTCGTGGGAATCTTTTATGGACATGTGGAGAAATCAAAGGAAGCCAAAAGCCACGAGATTCCATCAAGAAAAGTCACTCAACCACTCCCCAAGTCATCTCAACTAAGTCCTCCAAGTTAGGAGGCTGATTTGGAAAGGTAGTTCCTAGATTTTAGGGGCACACTTCTCACTATAAAAGGAGCATGTATCCCGACTTCTTTTGGGCCATCTTCTTGGAGTTTTAGCTCATGTAAAGTGAGCACTAAGTGCTAGAGTTGTGATAAGAAAGCCCCTTGCTTAAGCTAGCCCCTTTCTTAAGCTAGCCCCTTTCTTAAGCTAGCCCCTTGCTTGCTTGTTTGTTTTCTTTTCGTAGGTATATCTATGTGTGTGCGCAGGCAGTGTTGCAACTCTCTACCCCTGAGTTGTTAGCATTGGTTCTCCCTCATATTGTATCCATTTGATGTAATTCTTGTCTCATTGGATAGCTAGTAGAGTCTAGTTTATACTCACAAATTCTCTGGAGCATTCTCTGAGTAATCTAGGAGCAACATTCATTTTAGTGAGGTTGTGTGATTGATACCTCTCTTGGTGTGTAGGCTCTATTGGAAATATTTTTCTCTCTATTGTAAGGGTTGTTTCTCCTTCTCTATTTATCCATTTGCTATGATTTTTGTGCCATTGGGTAGCTAGTAGAGTGCTCTAAAGTTGACTTAAATTTGAGATTCATTCATTATATAATCTATGAGAAAAGCTTGCTGGAGTGAAGTGAGGTCTCTGCTTGACTAGCAGTCCAGAGCATTCAACTAGCTCATGTTGTAGACATTGTTTCTCTTTGTGTAAGCATCCATTTGAAGTGAAATTCATTTTGTTGGAAATCTCTTGGTGTCTAATACCGGTCTACAAAATCTCACTAGAGTTCTCTGTATAAGCTCTGAGTAAGAGCATTTCTTGTGTACAGAGGTCAAAGAAGTATACCTATGGAGGTCATTCACGCTTCATCGTTGCTTAGGGGTTGAGATACTTCCCCCATCAATATCAAGGTGTGATTACAAGGCACACATATGTATTAGTAAGTCCATTGTATTGTACAAGCAATATACTTTCATTTTCATGATCATTTGAATTCATATTTCCATGTTCTTGTGAAGTGTACTACTCACTCCCATAACTGTCAGTTTTCGCAATCAGATTGCAGAGATGGTTTCTCTGCAGTTGGCACATCATTTTCAGTGATTTAACTTGGTAAAGATAGGTCTATCAGTCTACTATATGCTCATCAATTTTCATTTCATTTGGGTATTGCAATCTTCAGTTATGGTCAGTTGAAGTCAACCCTGTCTGTCATTTTCACTTCTCTATCAGGTACCCAAATTTTTTACTCATCTTGTCAGAGTTGTTTCTCAGTGTGTACTTATCCAAATTCAATGGTTTAAAACTTTTTTAATTTAGCTTACTGTCTAGTATAAGCATACAAATTTTCATAATCATTGGATTCTTAAATCTTGAGTTATGTGCATTTTTCTGCTCACTGGTCTCAAACTATAGCAGCCCGTGAAAATCTGGATGATGTCATCACTTGTTAAAACTCATTCTCAGTGTGTGGTTCATTATTTTTTATAAAATTACTCTTGAAAGTTAGCTCTTTAAGTTATCTAGACTTCCAAGAGGAATTAAGCTAATTGTTGCTGTGCTTAGAGAATTATGCAAAACACTGGACAGATGTATGAACCAAAATAGCAAGTTTTTTTCACCTCTGAGCTAACTCCAAGCTATCTGTATTGATCTATCTTTTTGAGAGTGATCTTCCAAGGTACATAGGGTGTCTAATACATCCATTGGAAAGCTAAAAGGGCCCATCACATACTCCTGGAGCTCATTTGGCTGGTGTAGATCAAGGATTTTGCAACACCTCTTCATCTTCAAGCACATACCTATCCATCTCTTCATAGTGGTATCAGAGCAAGATTGGACAACATGACAAATGGATTTCCTTCATCAGTTGAAAAATTGGACAGAGGTAACTACTCAGCTTGGTCATTAAGGATGGAAGCTTATCTCCAAGGTAGAAGTTTATATGGTTATGTGGCTGGAGATGAAGTTATGCCAAGTTTCAGGAACAAAAGTCAACCAACACAAGAAGAGCAAGAAAGATTGAGCACATGGTGCTCCAAGGATGCACTTGCAAGGTCTTATCTCCTCAACTCTATCTTAGATTTTTTGTTGCCTCACATTAGAAGTTGTAAGACATCTCAGGAAGTGTGGGATGCACTTGAAGCCTTCTTCTCTTCAAGTACCAAAGCTAGGAAGCATCAACTATGGCTGGATTTCATAACTCTCAAGAAGGCTCCCAAACAAAATGTGACTGATTTTGTCACAAAGCTCAAGGACATAGCAGATCAGTTGGGAAGCATTGGAGAGGTAATAGATGAAGAGAAAACTGTAAGGCAGGTCATCAATGGCTTGAAGGCAGATGACAAGTGGGAAGCATTCACCACGGCTATGGATTTGTACATGGACATGCATGTACCTGATTTCAATACACTCATTGGAAAACTACTTACTCAAGAGGCAAAGCTTATCAAAAATGGAGAAAGCTCTAAAGGTAATCAATCTTCAGCTTTATACACTGATAAAAGCAAGTCCAAAGATAACAAAGGAAAGGCAAAGAAAGTGGATGATGAAGCAGATACATATCAAGCTAACTATGCAGGTAGAGGAAGACATGGCAGAGGTAGAGGAAGAGGAGGTAGACAAGGCAGGGGGAGATCCCAAGGCTCCAACTCATGTTCTATTTGTGGATTAACTAATCATACAACTGAAAATTGCTTTAGGAATTCCAGGAATCAAAGAGGCAGAGGATACAATAGAGGAAGTTATGGCTACTCAAGAGGAAGGTTCAACAACTATCATGGCAACTACAACAACTACAATAATTCAAACTATCAAGGAGGATACAAAGGAAGGAGACACTTCAATAACTACACTGAAGACTCAAACAAAGAGGATTCATTATTGATCATGAACATGGCTATGCCACAAGGTAAATCTGATGAGCATGTTTTCTACATAGATTCTGGTTGTTCAAATCATGTGGCAGGAAATGTGGCACTCCTATCAGATTTAGAAGATCCAAGGAATAAGCATGAGGTACAAATAGGAGATGACACAAAACATCCTGTGGAGAAAATAGGCAATGTCAAAGCACCTGATGGAAACATCAACCTACTCAGTAAGGTACTCTATGTCCCTACCATTACAAAGAATTTGATAAGTGTTGGGCAGATAGTAGAGAAAGGGTTGCAAGTCAGGTTCACAAAAGCAGGAGCATTTGTTGAAGATCCAAGTCAAGGATTGAGAAGAATTACAAAAGGTGAAAAGACAGGTAGATTGTTCACATTTGAATTACAAGACACTAGAAACATTGCTCTCTTTAATTATGGTAGTCAGACACTCACAGAATTGGAAGTATGGCACAAAAGGTTAGCACATATTGGTGAAAGGTCATTAAAGCAAATTTGCAGGGACCAAAGTGTACTTGGACTCCCTAATTTGTCAAAACAACATATGATTTATAAGTGTAGTGCATGCCAATTTGGAAAGTCTCCCAGGTTACCATTCATGAAGAAAGGTTATATGCATGGAGATCTCTTGGAGTTGGTTCATACAGATGTATGGGGACCTAGCAAGGAAGCTTCAATATCTGGATCAAGGTATTATGTTTCATTTATTGATGTTTGCAGCAGATGGACTATCCTATTCTTTATGAAACACAAAGATGAATTCTTGTCATGTTTCAAAAGATATTTGGCTCTTGTGGAGAATCAAACAGGTAAATCACTAAAAAGGCTAAGGTCAGATGGAGGGGGAGAATACTTCTCCCATGAGTTTGATTCTTTTCTTCAAGAAAGAGGAATCAAAAGAGAGGTAACTACAAGGTACACTCCTGAGCAAAACTACAAGGTATACTCCTGAGCAAAATGGAGTGGCAAAAAGGAGGAATAGGACAATTGTTGAAGCTGCAAGGTCCATGTTAAATGAAAAGCATTTACCTAATTATCTATGGGTTGAGGCTGTATCTACAACCACTTACTTGATTGACAAGTTGCCTTCAAAATCCCTTGATGGGATGACTCCATATGAGGCTTGGAATGGAAGAAGACCAAGCTTAGATCATTGTAAAATTTTTGGATGTATTGCTTTTGCTCATGTTCCTTCACAGGTTAGAGGCAAGATGGATCCAAAGGCAGAAAGGGGTGTATTTATTGGATATGACAACACTCAAAAGGGCTACAGGTTATACAACCCTACCAACAAAGGATTCTTGGTAAGCAGAGATGTAGTTTTTGATGAAAACAATTCATGGTATGAAGATTCATGCAAGAAGGTCAATTTACCATATGATCTTGAAGAAGATTTTCCAAAGCTTGGTAGAGAACAACCGAAGATTGAAGAACAAGACACCTCAGAGGATGATGAAGAATCTCATATGGGAAAGATCAAAGCATGGAAGTCTAAAGGTAAAGCAAAATTGTAGGAACTTGGACATGAGGCAGAATCATCACATCATGGCCTAAGAAGATCTATGAGGGAAAAGAGAAAACCAGAAAGGTATGGGTTTGACACCTCATTAGTAACTAAACATTCTATCTACATAGCAAAGGGCATAAATCAAGAGGAGCCATCATCCTTTGAAGAGGCCAAAGCAAAATCAGAATGGAAGCATGCAATGAAGGAAGAGATTGAAGCACTTGAGGAAAACAACACTTGGGATTTGGTGCCCAAGACTTCATCCATGAAGGTAATAGGCTCAAGATGGGTCTATAAACTCAAGAAGAATTCTGATGGTTCCATTAACAGGTATAAGGCAAGGCTTGTAGCAAAAGGCTTTGGACAAACTCAGGGAATTGATTATGATGGGGCCTTCTCTCTTGTGGCAAAGATGCCTACTATTAGGGTTTTGCTTAGTATTGCCTCTTCCAAGAATTGGAAGATACTTCAACTAGATGTAAAGAATGCATTCTTGAATGGTTGGATAACAGAAGAGGTATATATGGCACAACCGCCTGGTTTTGAGAATCAAGTTTATCCTAATTATGTGTGTAAACTTAACAAATCATTGTATGGTCTCAAGCAAGCCCCAAGAGCTTGGAATTTCAGGCTTGTTTCATTCTTGCAGGACAAAGGCTTTCAACCAAGCAAGGTAGATCCTTCACTCTTTATCAAAAAGAGTAATTCTAAGGTCATCTACTTATGTGTATATGTAGATGATATTATATTGACAGGAAATGATGCAGATGGTATGAAGAAGATCAAAGATCAGATGAGAGAAGAGTTCAAGATAAGTGATCTGGGTTCACTTACCTACTTCCTAGGTTTGGAAGTTGTCTACAAAGATCATGGTTTGTTTCTCACTCAAAGAAAGTACATTAAGGACATGTTGGCAAAATTCAAGATGCAAGATTGTAAGATTGCAGGTACTCTAATGGAGGTCAATCACAAATTGAGCTCACATGAAGGTGAACTCATAGAGGACATCACATCATATCAAAGTCTAGTGGGTAGTCTCAACTATGCCACATTGACAAGAGTAGATATATGTTAGAGTGTGAGTGTGCTAAGTCAATTTATGCACACACCAAGGAAACCACATATGGATGCTGCCAAAAGGATTCTCAAGTATCTCAAAGGAACCATAAATGAAGGACTTTATTATCCTTATGTATCTGATTTAGGTTTGAAGCTATTTTCTGATGCAAATTGGGCTGGCTCCAAGGAAGATAGAAGGAGCACTTCAGGTTATCTTACCTTTGCAGGCTCAAAGCTTATTTCATGGTCATCCAAGAAGCAACCCACAGTTGCTCTCTCTTCTACTGAAGCTGAATATAGAGGTCTTGCCATAGCTACACAAGAAGCTATCTGGATGAAGACATTGTTCAAAGATCTTGGATTGGAGTTTGGAACTCCAACTATTTTTGGTGACAATATGAGTTCTATTCACTTAGCTGCTAATCCTATTTTTCATGCAAGGACTAAACATATTGAAGTTCATTATCACTATGTACGAGAGAAGGTTCTAAGCAAGAAAATTCAAATATCATATGTGTCCACTCATCAACAATGTGCAGATATTCTAACCAAAGCATTGGATGGTACAAAGCTTTGCAAATTCAAGGCTATGATTGGTTTGCATGTAATCTTGGAAGATTGAAGACCTCAAGCATACTTGGCTTGAGGGGGAGCTGTTGGAGCAAGTCTATGACAAGCCTAAGTATTGGCTTGAGTCCCACAAAGTCATAGAAGAAGCCTTAAAATGAAGACAATGTAAAGTTCACTTGTGAACTACCTCTTGTAACTTTTGAAGAGTTTACTTAATGTAAAAGTGAAAGAATCTTAAGTGGTTGAGTCCACTTGATCAAAAAGGGAAAGAGGAGCAAAGAATTCATGATTTGTGGTAGGTAGAGAATCAAATCAATCACTAATTGATTGGAGAGTGATTGAGGGAAGTTAGCCTCCCAAACTCAACTATAAATAGATAGCAGTTTTAGTCGTGGTTAGAGAGACCTATGTAAAGACCTCCAAGAGCTGAGCTTTATCCCATATTAAGGTGTGATTACAAGGCACACATATGTATCAATAAGTCCATTGTATTGTACAAGCAATATACATTCATTTTCATGATCATTTGAATTCATATTTCCATGTTCTTGTGAAGTGTACTACTCACTGCCATAACTCTCAGTTTTCTCAGTCAGATTGCAGAGAAGGTTTCTCTGCGCTTGGTGCATCATTTTCAGTGATTTAACTTGGTAAAGTTAGCTCTATAAGTCTACTATATGCTCATAAATTTTCATTTCATTTGAGTATTGCAATGGTCAGTTATGTTCAGTTGAAGTCAACCCTATCTGCCATTTTCACTTCTCTCTCAGGTACCCGACTTTTTTACTCATTGTGTCAGAGCTGTTTCTCAGTGTGTACTTACCCAAATTCAATGATTTAAAGCTTTTTGAATTCAAGTTACTGTCTAGTATAATCATACAAATTTTCATAATCATTGGAGTCTTTAATCTGGAGTTATGTGCATTTTGTTGCTCACTGGTCTCAAATTGTAGCAGCCCGTGAAAATCGGGATGATGTCATCACTTGCTAAAACTCATTCTCCATGTGTGGTTCATTATTTTTGATGAAATTACTCTTGAAGGTTAGCTCTTTAAGTTATCTAGACTTCCCCAAGAGGAATTAAGCTAATTGCTGCTGTGCTCAGAGAATTATGAAAAACACTAGACAGGCGTATGAACCAAAATAGCAAGTTTTTCACCTCTGAGCTAACTCCAACTTATCTGTTTTGATCTATCGTTTTGAGAGTGATCTTCCAAGGTACATAGAGTGTCTAATACATCCATTGGCAAGCTAAAAGGGCCCACCACATACTCCTAGAGTTCATTTGGCTGGTGTAGATCAAGGATTTTGCAACACCTCTAAATCTTCAAGCACATACCTATCCATCTCTTCACAAAAATCAATACAATGATTGTTTTAAAGAAAATGAATAGAAACCAAAAGAGAAAGATAATAAGGAAGAACTACTTAACATCTAGGACAAATCAATATCCATAGTCCCTGAATTAGAGGCTGATTGGCCAAGAGACTTATGGGCTAGGATTCGAGAAGAGCGATGGAAAAAGAACGAAAATGCAAGACCTCCTTTTGAGGAATTAGATGTGGACGACGACCAGCCAACTCCAAGTTTTGAAAAAATATATGAAGAAGCCTCTATGCTAGATCTAAATAGGGAGGAAGCACATAGCATTTCTACCCTACCAAACTACATAGGAGAATATGAGAAAAAATCCATAATCTTTCGTGCTTCCATAGTATGAGGAAACGAAAAAGAGTCTTCAAAAAAGACCTCCCACAATTTAGCTGAACTCAAGAAGGCCAAAATACAAAGTCGGTTGATTGTGGAAGAATTACTACGGGCCAAGCCCAAAATATGGAAACAATTAGCAGGACAGTTGAAGTTAGAACATGAGAAGAACAAAAAGGAAAGTAAGGAAACTAAAGCCCCTTCTACTATACCAATTCCTGTGGATAAAGTTGGAGAATTTAGCGAAGGAGATGAGGGCAACACATGTTTACCCATCACATACAATGGATACATGACCAAGACCATACTAGACATAGGGGCAGGAGTAGGCATAGCCACCAAAGAGATTTGGGAGAAATGGGGAAAGCCAGCCCTGTGACCAACACGTATGAAGCTTCAATTAACCGATGGTCATGTAGAGAGACCCCTGTGAATACTGGAGAAAATTAAATTGGACACCTACGGAGTGGAGTTTGAGCACACATTAGCTATATGTGAGTTTAGGAAAGCTAATAACTATGAAATGATATTAGGGCGACCATTCATGAGACAACTTAGGGTATTACAAGACTAGGGAAGAGACATGTTATACCTACAACATCAAGGAACTACTACCAAGATAAATTTACATACATTCGCATATAGGGATTGTTGGTGCAAATCAAGCCTTCACATTTGGCTTGCATCCTTGGAAGGAGGTCTCACATGTAGCAAGAACCATAGAAACACTTGCCTATGTGTTATTACGCTTTACTCATTGTAAAAGTCTATATGACTTGGCATTTACATGTAATCACTTTAATCACTTACCTACTTGATTGGATTCGTGGAAAAGTGGATGGTTTAGTAGAGAGAATATCTCCCTACTTTTAGAGGAGTGATTATAGGAGATTTGAATTTGAATTCAAATTCAAATCTCAACTCAACTTCTATAAAAGATGTAATGCAAAAGTCGCGGGCACTTCAGCTCATATCCCGAGGCAATTCTGTATCAACATTTGAGTGTGTAAGGACTTCTTCATAGCCTACACCTCTGAGTACCATTTGGCAATGTTTATCATGTCAATGGGAATGTACATCAATGTGAATTAATACATATCATTACATTCATTATCTCTGTCTTCTCTGAGTCATCATCTCCAAGTCTGTCAACTTCAAAGGGGCATATCTCAAGATCTACTAAACCAAATCAAGTGATTCAAGGCTTGTTAGAACCAGCACAAAGTCATCTACACGCCTACAAAAGTTGAAGATCATTGGATCAGCCATCTGGGAGAAATCGCGCTCGAAGTGATCTCTGATATCTTTCTGCAGAGCTCCTAAAAAGTCGGGAGTGTTCCTAACTTTGCTTAAGTGATTTCTCTGAGTATAGTCTATCATTTTATCTCATTCCACTTGAAAATGGTAGCTTACTAAGCTAATAGAATATCTCTAGAGGGAATTTTGCCAATTGTAAGTGTGCTGGTCATACTGAGTGAAAGACTCAGCAGGTATCATGACAAAAATAGAAAGTTTTTGAGCTTTGTGATTTACAAACTTATCTGTTTTTGATCAAGTCAGTACTCAAAATTTTTCCAAAGTACATATAGCATATTTTGGTATCATTTGGAAGCTCAAGGAGTCTACTAAGCATATCTGAAGCAAAGGAGGGCTGAAGCAAAGCAGGTCTAGCAGCTTCAACTCAATCTCTTGAGTGCATCCAACCATCTCTCCCAACAGTGGTATCAGAGCAAATAAGGTAAACATGGGAGATGGTTTTCCTTCATTCATTGACAAATTGGACAGGAACAATTACCAAGCTTGGTCTCTAAGGATGAAGAACTATCTACAAGGAAGAAGCTTATTTGGATTCATATCAGGAGATGAGGAATTGACCTCATTCAAAGCTAGAGGACTACCCACCAAGGATGAACAAGAGAGACTCAACCAATGGTGTGCAAAAGATGCTTTGGCAAGGTCTTACCTTCTTAACTCTATATCTGATTTCCTTTACCTCATGTAAGGAACTGTAAGACTTCCCAAGAGACTTGGGAAACTCTGTCAACATATTTCTCTTCCAACACAAGGGCCAGGAAGAATCAACTGTGGATTGAATTCACAACCCTTAGGAAGCAGCCTAAGCAATCAGTCTCAGAGTATGTGACTAAGATTAAAGATGTGGCAGACCAATTAGCAAGCATTGGAGAGGAGATTGAAGAGGAGCAAATAGTCAGGCAAGTAACAAATGGACTCAAGGCAGATGATAAGTGGGAAAGCTTCACCACTGCAATGGACCTCTACATGGACATACATACCCCAGATCTCACAACACTCATGGGCCAACTATTCACACATGAAGCAAAGTTTACAAAGGCAGGAGATCAATCAAAAGGTAACAACCCCTCTGCTCTATATACTGATAAGAAGGTTAAAGATAAAGGTAAAAGTAAGAAGGTTGATGAAGAAGGTTCTACCTCTCAAGCAAACTATGTAGGGAGAGGTAGATCCTCAAGAGGAAGAGGCAGAGGAGGTAAGTCAGGTAGGGGGAGACCCTACAACTCATCACCATGCAACATTTGTGGATTGTCCAATCATACCACAGATGAATGCTACAAGAACTACAAGAATCAGAGAGGAAGAGGCTACTCAAGAGGTGGATACTCTCAAGGGAGAGGCAGGTTCAACCAACACCAAGGCTACAATGGATACAACAATCAATACAACAACAATTACAACCACAACCACAATGGTAACTACCAAGGTGGATTCAGAAATAGAAGGGATTACAACAACTACACAGAGGAGCAAGATGACTCCCTATTGATCATGAATATGACCTCCAAGGCAGGTACAAATGATGATCATTTATTTTATATTGACTCAGGATGTTCTAACCATGTAGCTGGCAATGTGGCACTACTCTCTGATTTGGAAGAACCCAAGGGCAAACATCAGGTACAGACAGGTGATGATACTAAACATTCTGTTGTAAAAATTGGAAATGTAAAGACATGTGATGGTAACCAGAATCTATTAAGCAGGGTACTTTATGTACCAACCATCACCAAGAATCTAATGAGTGTTGGTCAGATTGTGGAGAAAGGTTTGCAGGTCAGGTTCACTCTACATGGAGCATATGTGGAGGACCCAAGACATGGTTTCAAAAGAATTGCCAAGGGAGAGAAATTAGGTAGATTGTTTACTTTTGAGCTAGAAGACACCAAGAACATTGCTTTATATAATTACAAGGATCAAACACTTTCAGAGTTAGAAATATGGCACAAGAGGTTAGGTCACATAGGTGAAAGAACCCTAAAGCAAATGTGCAGGGATCAATGTGTGCTTGGGATACCTAATGTATCCAAGCAACACATGATTTATAAGTGTGGAGCTTGTCAGTTTGGTAAGTCTCACAGGTTGCCCTATTCAAGGAAAGGTTTCATGCATGAAGACTACCTAGACTTGGTACACACAGATGTTTGGGGACCTAGCAAGGATCCCTCCATTTCAGGTTCAAGGTATTATGTGTCCTTCATTGATGACTATAGCAGGTGGACTATCTTATACTTTATGAAGCATAAAGATGAAGTATTTAATTGTTTCAAGAGGTATCTTGCACTTGTTGAAAACCAAACAGGAAGAAGCTTGAAAAGGCTAAGGTCAGATGGAGGAGGAGAGTACTTCTCCAATGAGTTTGAAGACTTCTTGCAGGAAAGAGGCATCAAAAGGGAGATAACTACAAGGTACTCACCTGAGCAAAATGGGGTAGCTGAAAGAAGGAATAGACTCATAGTAGAAACAGCTAGGTCTATGCTTAATGAAAAGAAGCTGCCAAATTATCTTTGGGCAGAAGGTGTATCCACTGCCACCTATCTCATAAATAGGTTGCCATCCAAATCACTTGATGGCATGACACCATATGAAGCCTGGCATGGTAAGAGAACTTCTCTGGATCATTGCAAAATCTTTGGTTGTGTAGCATATGTGCATATTCCCTCACAGGTAAGGGGAAAGCTAGACCCTAAAGCTGAAAAATGTATCTTCATTGGTTATGATTTGAACCAAAAGGGATACAGATTCTACAACCCAACAAACAAAGGCTTCAAGGTAAGCAGAGATGTCATCTTTGATGAGAATGACTCATGGTATGAGAATGAATGCAGGAAGGTTAGTCTACCCTATGATATGGAAGAAGATTTCCCAAAGCTCACCAAGGAGGAACCAATCCAGAAAGAAGACTCAAGCTCAGATGATGATGATACAATTAACCTTGAGGAATTCAAGGCTTGGAAGTCCAAAGGAAAGATGAAGATGAAGAAGCTAGAGGATATACCAGAATCCTCAACTCAAGCAATGAGGAGATCTCAGAGAGAAAAACCAGGTACCTATGAAGAAGCAATCACCAAACCAGAATGGAAAGGAGCTATGGATGAAGAAATGGAAGCTCTCAAGGAGAGTGATACTTGGGACTTGGTACCCAAGAAGGACTCTATGAAGGTGATAGGATCCAGATGGATCTACAAGCTAAAGAGGAATTCCGATGGAACTATAAACAGGTACAAAGCTAGGTTGGTTGCCAAGGGTTTTGCACAAACCCAAGGCATTGATTATGAGGAGACATTTTCTCCTGTGGCTAAGATGCCAACTATCAGAGTATTGGTGAGTGTAGCTGCATCCAAGAATTGGAACATGTACCAATTAGATGTCAAGAATGCTTTCTTGAATGGATGGATATCTGAAGAAGTCTACATGTCACAACCACCTGGCTATGAAGATCCGAAGAAGGTAAATGTAGCTCAGTGATGAGTAGCACCTCCTTTAATGTCAATCCGGGAAGACGTGAGGATGGTATGAAGACCTCGAGCAAGTGGCAGCACAAGTGCGTGAGTGAGAAGCACACCAACATGCACACACATACACACACACGCGCACACACGGCAAGACAAAGAGTGAGAAGCAATGGGGTTCTTAGATTACTTTCAAAAAGCTCTTACAAGTTCGTTTCAATTACAATCTACCCTCAAAAATGAGCTCTCTAGCTCCTTTTATAGTTTTTGACTAGCTTTGGCACTGTTCAGACCTAGTGTCCGGCCTAGTTAAAAATTAGGTTCCAGGGCTTATTTGAGGGCTCAAACGAGATCTAAAAATTACGAAAATTGGCAGGTAGATACTTCTAAAGCTCCTCAAGCTCAAGGACTCCTTGGCTTGCACAAAATGGAGCTACAAAAATATGAAATGGTATTTACAATGGTGTTTAGTGATGAGAATCACTTTTAATTAGTGTAAGGGTTTTTGAAAAGTTAAAGGGTTGCCTAAGTGCTAGATTTGCATGAATGCTCATACTTGCTTCTTCATGAGGAAAATTATTGGCCTATTTGCCAGATCTTCTTTGACTGCCTTGTCTGCTTGTGCTGTCCCTTCGTTCTGACTCTCTTCGTCTTGTGGCTCCTTCGGTTCCCTGACTGCTGCCAACACCCCCCCCCCACTCTCGCGTCTGTCGCCCCTGACAGACCCTTGTCTAGAGGATTTTTGAACATAGTATTGGACGACATCGGAGGCTAGGTGGTGTTCTTCGAGTCGCAAGCCGCGTGCTAGATCTGTGAGAAAATCTTCCCAATTCACAGGTCCGGGGACATCTGGATGAGGCACCCTCAATTGTTCTGAGTAAATAGTCCTCTCCACAGCAAATAATTGGAGGAGATGTGATGGTCTGGGTATAAAGATTTCGGAGTGATATTCCCAGAATCCTGTGATGAACATATCCTCAAATGTCTGTTTAAAGCAGGCTGGGAGGTACTTGATTCTGGCGTGCCACGCATATATTACTTCAATGGACGGGGTGGTACTCATATCGTACACTAGATCCTGGTTTCCTGTCACAAAGCCTGCACCTGAGAAGTGAGGGTCCTTAATGTTCTTAAACGTCCGAAAAGTGATCAGCATTAATTCAAATATTTTCATACACATCTGGGCCATCACATCAGGATTATTGCGTAGCCGAGTACTCCAGTGACGGATTGTAGAAATCATGTAGTTGACCGTGGGGGGTCCTCTTGGAGGTGCTAGGTAAACATAATTCAACCATTTTGCACAGGCTTTGATGTCTCTGACGGCAATAGTGAATTCAGGCCAGGTGCGTCGTCGAAGAACTAGAATGTAACAAGGATTATATTTAATGAACAACGGCATATTATTCCAGGTTCGGACCATTTCAGGATACGTTTCCAAAAGCCTGATTCTCCAGGTGGGTTGATGGATGGACCCACGCTGAGCACTTTCCGGTATATCATCTGGACCAAATTGTGTAGCAAATGTGGGAGGCTTGCCACATTGTTGTTGAATCTCCGCGTTGTAATCGGCCAAAAGTATACAGAATGGCACATATTGGTCATTATTGGTGCCGATCCATCTATGATGAGACATGCTTCTGAAGTATTCAGACTTTATGACAGTTTCTTCTAATTTCGCTAGTGATTGGATCTGAATGGCCACCCGTTCGTCGTGAGTGTTCGCTGTCCTTTCCAGTGTCTGAAGCCACTCGGGTGCTTCCACTTCCAATGTGTCTAGTCCCTCTGAGGTTCGTCGCCCGCCTGGCATTGGCATAGGAACATACGGTTCCTCGTACGAATCATCTACCTCAATAGGGACCAGCTCTTCTTGCTCTGGTTCTACCACTGGAGATGGCTGCCTCTCGTATGTCAGTAACCGCTTTTGTAATTCTGCTACCTGCTCAGTTAAGGCCTTTACTTCGTCTGAGGTGGAGGTTGATGGGACACTCTTCGGTTGTTTTTCCTGTTCCTTGAGCCTGCTCTGAAGTGTGTCACGCTCTCTTTCCAAGTCATCATGGGCTTCCAGGAGATCTGCATAGCTTTCCAAAATGGTTTTCATCGTCTCCGTGGGAACTGCTTTGAACTGCTCTGGATCTATCTCGTGAGGGGAGCCTTCCATTGCCGCTTCTAGATTCTCTTCATTTTATTTTTGCAGTCTTTTGTTCTCCTCCAGTGCTGTGGCCATATGTTTCCTTAGTAGCGCCAAGTTGCGTCTGACTCGTAGGTTATCGGCCTGGTATACTTCGAGCAAAGCTTCTAGTTGTTTGACACCTGATTCTGTCGATGGTTGGGGTGCCTCCAATAGTGTTTGGTGAGCCTGCTCAAGCATTGAATAGCGTTGATTCACTTCTGCGTTTTCCTCTTGTAGAATGTGAAATTGCCTTTGTAAGTTCTGATGGTGTGTTGTCAGTTGTTGATACCGGCCGTCCAGAGCTCTGTACTCATTCTGAAGCTGATATACACATTGATTTAATGCTATAAATATGCTATTTACATTAAATGATGCTGGGAGGGGTGAAGATGCAGGGGGAATGGGGGCGGGAGAGGGAGTTGTGAATGATGTGGATGCAAACGGAGATGTGGGTGGAGGGGGTATGGGAGATGAAGGTGGCATGGGGGGAGGGAGCGGTGCTGTGGCGGGAGATGTTTCCATAGTGTCAATTGTTTGAGTGACAGTGTAGATGGGGATAGTGGGTGGAGTGGATGTGACGTCAGTGAAAAGAGTGGTGAAAGTGGGCATGGTGACTCCCCTGAATTGGATTCCCGGGGAAAGTGGAATGCCCATGACAATGGTGGTGGTAGTGGACGTGGTGGTGCTAGTGTCATGTGGTGGAGTGAATTGTGTAGTGCGAGGTGCGGATGGTGGTGACAATGGTGCTTCTTGATGTTCGTCTGCTTGCGTTGTCTCTCCTGGTGCTGATACATTGATATGAATTTGTTTCCCGGACCTCCTTGGACGAACGGGAACCCTCTTCTCAAATCTGTGAATGTAGGCCATTGCCTCATGGATGGCCTCATCCACTCCCACTCCGTCGGCATGAAGGTTTATGGACTCAATGAGCATATCGTCCACGCCCTCCTCTGCTAGCAACTGGTTCATGAGTTTCTTGCCCGCTTCCAGTGACATTTTGTGCTGTTCTTGAACTAGTTGCATGGTTCGATATAGTCTTTTGATTTGTGCAGAATATGCAGGGGCACTTGCCAACTCTGAAAGTTCGTCATATTCTTGTTCCTCGTAGGCTTCTTCTTCTTGTTCAGTCTCTTGTTCCTCGACGCCGACTTCTACCACTTCTGGTCGGGTGGGGGCTGCTGTTGTTGTCTGGGGTTGTGGTTCCTAAGCTCGTTCTGTTTCCGTCTCAAGATTAGAGTCATAGATCAGTCTAGCCACTTCTTCATCCGTGAGATCGTTGAGAGTAAAACCTTGTGGGAATTCCAGATCTGATGGGACGGGTGGAAATACCAGATTAGGCTCCTCTGTGCTTGGTCTTGGTAGCCAGATTGTGAATGGCCTAACGCGTCGTGTCTGGGGAGGGGTAATTTCTGGTGTAGTGGTGGCTCCCCTTGGTTGAGCACAGGGTAATTGTACTCCCCCCCTCATCTTCTTTGATGGGGGACCTGCTGCTGATAGTCTTCTTTGGAATTCCTGGGCACGGGGCCATATGAGTGCCCGCTGAATAGGCACGTCATAGACCATACATCGGTAGATTATCTTTGTTAGAGCGCAACATCCATGAAGCACATTCTTCAGCTTCTTGTTCCATCTTTGATGGGCTAGGTGAATCTGATCGATGATCCAGTGTGGTACATTGATGGGAAGGCTTTCTGTCTCTGCTAGATACAAGCTGAACCAAATTTTCTTTGGGGGCATGGTGAATCTTTCCTGGGCGGGGAAAGCAAAATGTTGCATGACGGTCCGCAGGTGAAGGGCAATGGTAGGTGTCATTGCTAATAATCCTTCAGCTTATTGTGTTTCATTCGACCTGGAACCATTGTTTCCTTTTCTGTGGGGATGTGCATGCCATACATGCCCAATGCTTCTCGTACAAGATTAAGGGTTAGCTTGAATCTTTTAAGCTCATGACCCGGCAGCAGTGAGGGCAACACAAAGGTGCTGTCGCCTCCTTTGGCCTTGCTTGGCGTGATGGTACTGATAAGATACGAACAACGCAAGAAATCCGGCTTTGGTAAGTGGGCCCTGAAGTAACTGTCCAAGCCGGCTTTGGTCCATACTGATCGCATGACTTCAGCGTTTTGATAGCTCTCAAACTCGCGCGTGAAAAAGTGGTAACGTCCCCATCTACCATTAAATTCCAATTCAGCTTCCCAGAAATAGGTTCCATCGCCCAATGGTCCAACGACATCACTGAACCAGTGAGCGTGTTTACCTACTTGAGAAGTGTGCCCTTGAGGAGGATCCTGAATGGGAAGCACATGCACGGCTTGAAGTTCTTGCGGCCTTGTGGTGAGATGTGGCTCGAGGAGGAGTGTTTCTATGTCCACAATCTGTGCACCGGATCCGGCTTGAGAACTGGCACCTCCTGCTTCTGCCATGGCCCTGTTTGCTGGTTGGTTCTGTGAGAATATAGAACCACGTGTTAACATCGTAATGGACAGAATAAATCCGTTGTTGTCCCCGTTACAACATTAACATGAGGTAGATGGTGAGTTAGTGGTTAGTAAGTGCACGAAGACAGTGTGTGTAGTTAATGCTTGGGTAGTCCTAGGAGACTAATGCAGTTAGTAAGTGGGGATGAATTTACAAATTGGGGTCGGGGGGTTTATTACAGGTCTTAAGCTGCCAAATGCAGTGGATGGTTCTTGTTCTTGGTTTCGTAGAGGCTCTAGAGAGCTTTATAGGTGTATCGGCTTGAAAATGAGGCCTTTTAGGGATCCATTTACAAGCGATTATGTTCGTGTTCATGGGCCTTGGTGTGTTCTTGAGTGTTGAAAACGAGTGAATGCTGGCTGTGCGAGTGAATGGGTTACACTATATAGGTTGTGGCTTCGGCGTAGCTATTTGCGCCCGCAAGCAAGCCTTAGGCACCCAAATTTGTCTTGATTGTGGGCTAGCCTTCATCGACTTCTTGGGCACCCAAATAGATTTCACGTTAGCAGAAGAATTTTTGAAAGACTTCTTATTAGTGTCGTGTTGTTGGTTACTAATAAGAGGCTTTGCCCGTGTGGTCGGCTTGAGAGCAATCGGGTGTTCGCCTTTCCGCACCCACACTTGTTTCACTAACTGAGACATTTTGCTGCGCCGGTACTTTTGATCTCCGACGTAGGGAGTACTCTGCCTCTTCTGCCTTTGATCCACCTTTGGTTGCTGCCTCCTTTTAGCCTTTGGAAAAGAAGGGAGTTCCGTTGCATCCCTGACTCCTTTGTTAAGAATATCATTCCTCTGCAACACATAGTTTTGAACAAGAACAGCATAGTCATCTTCATGTGTACTCCTGGAAGGACCAGGAGTCTGTGCCTTTCCTAGTTCCTTGAGTGCTCCATTATCTAACTCCACTGTAATTCGACTATGATTGACCCATACCTGAAGAAGTCCGCTTCTTAGGTTTACGTTGACTGCTTGGTCATAGATCCAGTCTTGACCCAAGACAAGGGGTTCCGTGAGGTCCTCATCTTGACATACTAGTACTTTAACTGTCATTGCCTCCTCATGAATATAGAGGGGAAGTTCCACCTCGCCCATGCAAGGGGTTTCCACGCCTCCCAATCCTATGAGATATGCTTCCACAGGATTGATAGTTAACTGCAACTCTTGACAGTAAGACAACTTAACAGCACTAGTGGCTGCACCTGAGTCAATCAAGGCTCTTACGGTCCTTGCACTCTTTCCTTGTCCTATATCTAAGGTTATGAAAGGTCGTCGATCAGTTATCCTATGTGAGCTTGTTCCTACGACTTCACACATTGCCATATGATATCCTTGATCTACATAGTCATTTGTTCTAGGTTGATCTCGGCCTTGCCTTCGCAATTTCATCCTCCGCATGCGCTCTAGGGCTTCTGCTTGAGCTTCTTCTCGAATTCGCTTTTCTTCCTCTTTGCGTTTCTTAGCAGTGTTGAGTCGGCTGAGCATTTCCTCCGTGAGGGGTTCCTGATACAACTTGACTCTGCAACCGCTAATGTAATTTGGGAGAACATCACCCTCTAACGTGGCTAGTTGTACTGCTCCGCTCGTGGAGATCCGATTGATGATCATAGTTCCGTAGCCTCTCTTTTCTAGCTTCCTTGAGTGTTGTTTCAGTGTGTAGACTAAAACTAGATCTCCTGCTTTCAAACCCTTATCCTTCACATGGGCATCAAAGTATGCCTTCTGTCTCTTCTTAGCTGCATATATTCCTGCAGCTGCTCTCAGTCTTGTTTCTCCTAATCGTTCAAGGTCAAAAAGTCTAGAGGAGAGTTCATGACCCGTTCATTCGTGCTCTTGTGCTACTCTCAATGTAGGAATCAAGAAGTCCAAGGGTAGCACCGCGTTTTGGCCAAATACCATCTGAAAGGGTGTAGCTTGGAGTACCGTTTTATAGGCGACTCGGTATGCCCAAACAGCATGGTGTAGCTGTTTGTCCCAATCAGAGCATTTAGTGTTTACTAATTTTGTCAGTACATTGCATAAGATCTTATTGGTGCTCTCAGCTTGTCCATTAGCTTGAGGGTGATAGGGGGCAGATTTCTTATGTATTACTAAGAATTCTTGGAGTAGATTCTCAATTACTTCGTTCAAGAAGTGAGTGCCTCTATCACTTACAAGCTCTATAGGTAGCCCGTATCTTGTGAATACATTCTCAAACAAGAATTTGGCAGTTGTTTGAGCATCGTTCTTCGTCATGGCTTTTACCTCTACCCACTTAGATAGTCTGTTGCAACAATAATGTATTCCACATGGGAACCCTTAGCTGGGGGATTAATAGGACCTACGAAGTCTATTCCCCACTTAGAGAATGCACGTCCACCCATCATAGGTTTCAGTGGCATCTCATCTTTTCGTATAGGATACTGAATTCTCTGACAGACATCACATCGCTTCACATAGGTATGTGCGTCCATGTGAAGGGTAGGCCACCAGAAACCTGCAAATAGTATCGCCTTGATCACCCGATCTGGTCCAAAGTGTCCTCCTGCTACACCTTGGTGAGCAATTTCCAAGATCTTAAGATATTCACTCTCATGGACACATAGTCTCAGGTAACCATCTTTACCACGCTTATATAGATTATCACCAATGAGTGAGTAATCCAGAGCTTCTTGTTCTAAACTCCTTTTCCTAGCCAGAGTCATGTCTAGAGGGAATGCTTTCGTCCTCAGGAAGGATACTAGTGGTTCACTCCAATCTGGCACTATGGATACTTGATAAAGAGTAGCGTGTTCCACAGGTGGTTTAGTGCAGCAGATTGGGCATTCCTTGCACAACTTTTGGACATCCGCTTTCATAGTTGGCCAATGTACTCCTAGTCTCTTTAGGGTCTGTAAAGTTCGTTGCTTTGAGTAGTGTTGCTCTAACGCACCTACATGTGCTAATTGCAACCATTTAGCGTACTCATCCTCTTCTACGCAACAAGCCAAGATCCCTTGATCTGTGTGCTTGTACATACTTCCAGCCATGATGTGGTACTTTTGGGCTTTAACAACCTCTCTATTCCGTGTGTTGACTACTCGATGGTTAGGCCCGTATGTCAATACTGGTACCAATGGCTTAGCCCACTGCAGTACAAATTCCAAATTAAACAAGTAAGCATCAGGAAGATCATCCGATACTCCTTGTGGGGCTTCTCCCGATGTGAGCCTAGAGAGATGATCTGCTCTTAAATGAGTCCTCCCTTTCCTTACCACAACTTCAAAGTCATATTCCATGAGCAAGAGAAACCATCTCACTAATCTTCCTGTATTGCATGGTTTGTTTACGAGGTATAGCAATGCCTGATGATCAGTAAAAAATTTAAACTTATTTGCAAGCAAATAGTGTCTAAATTTCTTAACTTCATATACCATGCCTAATCCTTCTCTCTCCGTAGTGGTGTAATTTCGTTCAGCTGCATTCAACTGTCTACTGGCATAGGCAATTGGAAGATCCATATTACCTTCACCAGTAGGTTGAGCAAGTACACACCCAATGGCATAATTGGATACATCCACGTGAACATGGAATGGCTTATTCCAATCTGGTGTGGTCAAGATTGGTGCTGAACATAATCTTTGTTTAAGCTCCTGGAAGGAATTCTCACATTCATCCGTCCACTCAAAGTTAGTCAGAGGTCCTTACATGGGCTTTGCAATGACAGCATACATGTGTATAAATCGTCGGTAATAACCACAATGCCCCATGAAAGCTTGTACTTCCTTGACATTCTTTGGGCCTAGGTAGCTCTGCTATAGCTCTCACTTTCTCTTCGTCAGTAGATATGCCATTCTTTGACACTATGTGTCCTAGAATCTTGCCTTGCCTGACCATAAAAACACACTTTTCTGGGTTCAGGCAGACTTGATATTCTCTACATTTGTCAAAGATTTGTCTGAGTTCAGGGATATGGGTTTGTATAATGTTGGAATGAGCAGAAAGATCATCAACATAGACCTCTAAATTCTTCCTCAGGAACTCTTTAAATACATGGCACATCAGCCTTTGGAAGGTCGCTGGTGCATTGGTAAGCCCAATGGCATTACTCTAAAAGCAAAGATGCCCCATTCTGTGGCGAAGGCCGTCTTATGCTGATCCTCTGGAGCTATGGCTACTTGATTGTAACCCGAAAATCCATCAAGGAAGCTGTAGACTTCCTTGCCTGCCACTCTTTCTAAGAGATGTTCTGTGATGGGAAGCGGATAGTTATCTCGAATCGTGGCTTCATTAACCTTTTTCAAGTTAATGCACACACGCAGCTTGCCATTCTTCTTGGGCACCACTACGATGGGGGATACCCACTCAGTGTGCTCAATTTCATAGATAAATCCAGCTTCAACCACTCTATCTATCTCTTCTTTGATCTTAGCAGCGTAATTATCGTTATACGTATAGGGCTTTTGCTTAGAGGGTTTAGCATCTGAGGTCATGGGGATGGTGTGTGAGCATATGTCCGGGTCAACACCTTTCAAATCCTTGTAACTCCAAGCGAATACATCTCTGTATTCTCTTAGCAAGGCAATTAACGCATGCTCTTCTTCCTCTGTTAGGTCATGGCCTATGTATGTGCATCTCTCCTCTCCTTCTTCTAGGGCCACTACTATTTTCTTGGTGGTTTCTTTGTTATCATAGGCCTCTCCTGATTGTGCCTCTCGTTTCGGCATTCTGATCATGACTCTCCTGTCATCTATCTCATACTTCTTAAAATTTTCTGGGACCTCAAACAAAGATTCTTCCTCTTCTGGTGAGACTTCTCTCTTCTTTCGTTTCTTCCCTTCTTCCTTCGGGGTCACATGTGTTGCTAATCTTACATCATTTGTAAGCTCTCCATGCCTCTGGGGTTGAAATTCTACTTCATGGAAGTATTCTTCATCTGATGCAAATGGTGGGTCCATAATGATTGACTCTAGATCGGAGTCACTTGCATCCTCAAATGCATCAGGGCTAGGTTCGCATTCTTCTAACACTGCCTCTCCCATGATTGGCTCTATGGAGAAGACTGAAATGTCATAGCCATCTTCATCACAGTGAGGTGTCCATTGTTCCTCATTGATGGCTACATCCATTGTTGCTAGGATTTCTGCCCAGCCATGGGGTTCAAATTCCTCATCTGGAAAAACTACAGGTGCATAGGCTGGGTCTTGGATTGATCTGTGGGTTTCTTTTGCACCTACCTCTCTGGCCTTCTCTCTCTTCTCTTCTTCTACTGCTACCTTGCACATCCATAAGTGGGTGTCTTCATGCATCCATGAGGATCCTGATCCTATGGAATGCACAAATTCCGTATCATCTTTGGCTCTATGGATGGGATTCCATTGGATGGGAGGGACATCTCTATGAGAGTAATCTTTGAGATTTACTTTGGTTGTAAATACAAGGAGTTGGTTCCCCAGTCCTGTACCACTTGCAACTGTCGCATAAATGGTCTTCCCAAAATCATCTCATAGGCATGATTTTTGCTAAAGTCACATATAGCAAATGTATGCTCAAACTCGACACCACAAGTGGTGAGAGTTATTCCTTCTAGCAATCCTAAGGGTCTCTCTATATGACCATCTGCCATCTGCAATTTCATTCTCGTTGGCCTGAGTGCTGGCTTGCCCCAACGCTTCCACAGGGAAGTGGTGGCAATTGCAACTCCTGCACCTGAGTCCAAAATTGCCTTGGTGGTGTACTCCTGGTAAGTAATGGGAAGATAGGTGTTCCCTTCTTCACCTTCACACATATCTCCTATCTTATCCAAGGGTATCTCTGGCACTGTCCTATGTGATCCTACCTGGGAACGAGGTTTTGCTATTTCTGGTACTTGTTTGGCGACATGTTTCCATAATTCAGGTCTAACCTTGAGTAGCTCTTCTAACTTGAGATTGCACTGCACGTTAGTGTTCTTCACTACCTCTGTATTCCTAGGTATGACTGAATCTTCGTTTCTTACCATGACTGTAGGTGCTCTCATACAGGTGGACCTTGCTTCCCATGGGCCTGTGAAATGGGGTAGTTCCTGTAAAGAATTAGACTCGAAGTCTAATCTTTCTTGAGATTGGATGCTCCCCTGCTCTCCATAAATGGATGGGATGTCTTGTGGGAATTGTTCATGTGCCTCATCCACAAGTTCAATAGGAGGAGGGACTTCACTTTCCTTAGCCCATTTGTCTTCTTGAATCTCGCGTAGGAATTCTGGTGTGAACCGATTCATAGAGGATGATGTGTCCGGCTCCGTAGAGTTAGGCACATAGGCTTCAGGCACATAGGCTTCTTGAGCAGGAATGCTTACTCTTTCACTTGCCTTGCCCTTGTGTTGAGAGGCTGGTTCCTTTGGTGATTGTGCCATTAGATTCTCTATTCCTTCTAAGGAGGGGAAGTTGTCTGGTTCAGTGAAATTGGCCACATAAACTTTTGATGGGGAATGGGTCATGTTTTTGCTTGCTTTCTCCCTTTCTTGATTTTTTTCTTCCTTGGCCGATCTGGCAATTATGCCCTCTAACTTCTCTAGAAGTCCATCCAAGTGTAATTGCGTCTTGGCTGAGCCCGAGTAATTGAAAAGGCGACTGGCTTCAAACATAGTTTGAGCCAATGCTACCATTTTCGCGCAAAGCTTGGTTCTTTCTATTTCTAGGTCAGCTCTAGGGTAACACTTGTCGTGATCTGTGACATTTTGCCCTTCTTGAATTCTGGCCTGATATGCTTTAAGCATCATGTCTATGTCTTCTGGAATGGGATCAGCTAATACTGATCCTACTCTAGGGGGTGGTGGAATCATATGAGGTGGGTTGGAAGGTGGCTGGTCGGATGGCGATGGGAATGGTGGTGGTGGAATAGTGTGAGAGGGAGTTTGAGATGTGAGTTCAGTTATCCTCGCTTTGGTTTCTCTTATGCTTTCCTCAAGTTCACTCATCTTTTTGGCCCATTGTCTTTTCATTCTTTCTCGACTATCTTTCCACGCTCTAGTCCTTTTCTTTGTCACGCTCTCGGTTTCACTAGCCTCTGGGTTCTTATCCTGGTTTACCCCTTGATTCTGTTGCAATGCTTGAGCTCTAGTGACTACCTGTACGAGAGCAGTGGAAGTGACACTTCCTGTGGAATCTACCACTAACCCAATAACATTGATAGGTGTGATTTTTGGCATATTATTGGGGTTCTTTGGGCAATCTCGTAAGAGATGCTCTTTTCCACAATCTTGGCAAAAGCCTTGGATCGTCACTGACTGGTTTTATGTAGGTGGAGGTAAGGGGCAATCACGAATGAGGTGATCTCCTTGGCATCTGTAGTACGGTCCTCTTGGGAATGGAGGTCTTACTTGCCTAGGTTGAGGCCTAGGGTTGGGGTTTGCATACATGATGTTTGTGTAACCTGACTCCCAACTAGGTTCATTTGGCTCTTCGCTATAATAGGACTCACCATGTTCTGGAGACTGCATATAGTAAGCCTGGGGACTATCGACATGTGTAGAAACAAAGCTATGGTCACCGGGGTCACTTTCAGAAAGCAAGGATGTTACAGGGACTATAGCTCTATTCAGGTTCTCTTCTGCAGCAGTATACTTTACCGGAATCACATTGGCTGGGCAGGGGGTTGTTGTGCTAACACAGGTTGAGGCCTTTGTTGGGCTTGATATGGTTGCTGATAAGGTTGCTGTGGCCTGCCATATGGCTGTGGAGGGTACTGGTTCTGGTATCTTCCCTGTGGTGGATAGGGTTTGTTGGTGCAGACCAATCACCAATTGAAGGCTTGGAAGATCAAATGATGAAGGAAGAATCAATTCCTAAAGTGTGGAAGAAGATTACATTCAGAGGACAAGAGAAGTGTACACATATGTACATTAGCATAGTGATAGATGACTTAGATCTTTTGTTCAGTAAGAATCATGTACAAATTATCTATAAATACTTTGAAAAAAGTCGGGGCATGTATGAGAGCATATGTAGAAATCAAGATTGAGGAAGTTAGGAGTCAAGAGATAGAGAAAAGTTAGTTGAGTTAGCTCTCATCACTCAGTTGTAATTTTCTGAGTTAATGAAGAAATATTGCGCCCGATCTTTTCGTGTCTGCTCCTTCTGTGTTTGATCAATTGTGAAATCCTTTTGAGGATATCTAAGTTGTTAGTTAATAAGCCTGTGACCTGAATTTCAGAGTCTAATTGTAAACAGGCTAGGAGAATTGTGAGTAGGAACATTCATATGTGTTGAGTGTCTACAGTTCTCTGAAACAGGCGCAAATTTCGAGTTTAATCTTTTGGTTAGTGCTCACTCCATAGTTTAAAGTTTTGTGCAAGCAAGCACTTAATCTTTAAGTTGGAAGGTGATCTACTCGTGGCTAAAAGCATTTGGCAAAACGGGTTAGATATTGTGAGAACCAAAGTTAAGAAGTTAGGGGTGTCTAAATCAACTTCTCAGAAGTGCAGATTCAGACATAGGTAACTTGTGAAATCAATTTCTCAAGTTATACTTAACCTTTTGAAGTAATTCAACTTGGAGGAGATGCGCAAACTCTAGAAGATGATTCGTATAAAGTTTCATCAAAAACTTTACAGATTTGATAGGTGAATGTGAAGAAATACTGCAGCAGACTTTTCTGTGTTTCATCCTCTTCACAGAATTGTTAATCTTTTGATAGTTAGTAATTGATCCTCTAAATGTGTGAAAGGTTTTGACTTATTCTTGGTATAGAGGTGCTCTAATCACAAGAATAAGTTGTTCTTTTGGAGATTAACACTCTCCATCAGTGGTATCAGAGCAGGAGACATCAATTTGAAGGAAGAAGGATCCCGACTGCTGCAGATTCAAGAAATTCAACACTTGAAGGACTAAGAAGTGAAAGCTTGGAGTCAAAGCTTGAGGAGAAGACTATTTGACATCAAGAAAGGCAAAAGGAGTCCAATTCGAAGTAAAGGTACATACATTGTTTGTAAAGCTTGAAGATTTCAATACACAGGTGTATACAAGATGGGAGAAAGCTTGCAGATTGATAAGCTAGATAGGGAGAACTATCCAGCATGGTCCATGAGGATGGAAGCACACCTCATGAGCAAAGATCTTATATCATTTATTACAGGAGATGAAGAAAAACCAGAGTTTGCAGATCCTAGCATTCCTACTAGGGAAGAACTTGCAATGTTGAAGACTTGGATGAGAAAGGATGCTCAAGCAAGGAGTATCATCTACATGGCTGTAAATGATTATCTTCTACCTCATATCAGAGGTTTGGAAAGTGCCACAGATGTTTGGAATGCCTTGGAAGAGCATTTCCAAAATACAACTAAGTCAAGGAAGTCCTCACTATGGGCTGAGTTCACAACCTTCAAGAAGAAGAGCTCACAATCAATTTCAGATTATGTGGCAAGGATGAAAGATATTGCAGATAGTTTGGGAGCAGTGGATGAAGACATTGAAGAGGAAAAGTTGGTAAGACAAATACTTACAGGTTTGAGAGGAGATGAGAAGTGGAAGCCTTTTATATTGTCCATAGAGTTGTCACTTGATCACTTTACTCCTGACCTTAATCAATTGCTAGGACATATGCTAACCTTTGAGCAGGATCTTAAAGGAGACAATGATAGAAGTACAAGTCAAGCTATGTACTCCAAGGACAAGAAAAAGAATGGCAAGGGAAAGCAATCAAATGATGATGAAGGGAATTCAAATCAAGCTAACTTCACAAAAGGGAAGACAAATTTCAGAGGTAAAGGAAGAGGAGGTAAGAACAAAGATAATGCTAAAGCTTGTTGGATTTGTGGCAGAACAAATCATTTGGCAAATGATTGTTGGTATAACAATCAAAATGGAGGATACAATAATCAGAATTATAGTCAAAGAGGTAGAGGAGGCAGAAACCAAAGAGGCAACTTCAGAGGAAGAGGTGGTAGGATATCATATGGTAGAGGAGGTGGAAGAAACTTCCAATCTCAGTCCTACAACAATAATTATTACAATTATGCATCAGATCAGAAGGATGACATGACTCATATCTTGAATGCAACTCATGAATCAATGGGAGAAGATCAAAGAGTGTTTTATATTGACTCAGGGTGCAGTAACCATCTGAGTGGGAATCTATCTTTGATGACTGATATGGAAGCTAGGGTGAATGGACATACAGTTCAAACAGGTGACAATACAAACATAAAGTGGAGAGCATTGGATCAGTGAAGACAGAGTGGAAGTACACTTCTGAGCAAGGTACTTTATGTTCCTACTATTCCTAAAAATTTGATAAGTGTAGGGCAAATTGTGGAGAAAGGATATGAAGTAAGATTCACAAATGATGGTGTCTATGTACAAGATCCAAATCAGGGATATAGAACCATAATTGCAAGTAAAAAGGAAGGAAGATTGTTCACTCTCAAAGTCCAAGGTAATGTGGGACATGCATTGTTTACCTATGGAGGTCAAAAGGTGTCTGAATTAGACCTATGGCATAAAAGGCTAGGTCATTTCAATGAGAGAGCTATAAAGGAGATGTCAAAGAATCAGGTGGTGCTTGGATTGCCAAATATTGAAGGGCAACATATGGTGTACAAGTGTGAAGCTTGTCAATTAGGTAAAGCACATAAGAGTTCTTATAACAAATCAGGGTACAAGTATTCAAATATGCTTGAATTGGTTCATACAGATGTATGGGGTCCCTCAAGGGACTATAGCATAAATGGATCCAGATATTATGTGTTGTTTGTTGATGATGCAACCAGGTGGATTACTTTGTATGTAATCAAGGATAAATCAGAAGTTTTCAAGACATTCAAACATTTTCATGCTTATGCAGAAAGGATCACAGGACAAAAGCTAAAGAGGTTAAGATCAGATGGAGGGGGAGAGTATTTCTCAAAAGAGTTTGATGATTATTTGTGGAATGCAGGTATCAAAAGAGAAGTGACTTGCAGGTACTCCCCTCAACAAAATGGAGTAGCAGAAAGGAGGAATAGGACTCTTGTAGAGTTTGCAAGAGCCATGATGAAGGAAAAGAATTGTCCAAATTACTTATGGGCAGAAGCTATTAACACTGCAACATATCTTGTGAATAGGTTGCCTTGCAAAGCTTTGGATGGAGGAACCCCTTATGAAGCATGGTGGGGTAAGAAGCCTAGTCTTGATCATTGTAAAGTATTTGGATGTATTGCATATGCTTATGTTCCTTCACAATTAAGACATAAGCTAGAACCAAAAGCAGAGAAGTATGTGTTTATTGGATATGATGATAGACAGATGGGTTACAGGTTGTGGGGTCCATCTACAAAGCAATTTCTTGTTACTAAAGATGTGACATTTGATGAGCAAAATATGTGGTATACAGGATCACCAAATGAGTATACAGGTGTTGAAGAAATACAAAGAAAAGGAAAGGCAAAGGTAAAAGTTTGTGAAGAAATTGTTGATGAAGTTGACTCTAGATGTAGAGTGCAGGATCATGTAGAAGAAGGGCCAAGATTTGATCCAGAATCAAATGAGGCTGAAACTTCAAGAAGTGCAGAAATCAGAAGATCTACAAGGGAAAGGAAAGAACCTATAAGGTATAGTTATGATACATCTTTCCTAACAACAAAAGATTATGCCTACATTGTGAAAACAGAAGAAGATCCAACTACTTATGAAGAAGCCAAAGGTAAACAGAATTGGGAGAAGGCAATGCAAGAAGAGTATGATGCTCTACTTGAAAATGAGACTTGGGAATTAGTACCAAGACCAAAGAATCAGAAGGTCATTGGATGCAAGTGGGTATATAAAACAAAGAGGTTTGCAGATGGTAAGGTGTCTAGATATAAGGCTAGACTTGTGGTCAAAGGTTATGCCCAAACTTATGGGGTAGATTATGATGAAGCCTTTAGTCCTGTTGCTAAGATGTCTACAATTAGGACATTGATTGCTATTGCTGCTTGCAAGGGATGGAAATTATCACAATTGGATGTGAAAAATGCATTTCTAAATGGTTACATTGCAGATGAAGTATATATGGAGCAACCAGAAGGCTTCATGGAATCAATTGGATCAGATTATGTGTGTAAGCTCAAGAGAGCTTTATATGGGTTGAAGCAAGCCCCAAGAGCTTGGAATTACAGATTGGTCAAGTTCTTGAATGAATGTGGATTTCAAGCATCAAAGGCAGATAGTAGCTTGCTAGTGAAGGCAAGTGAAAATGGATACATTTACATGTGCATTTATGTTGATGATATTATTGTTACAGGAACAGATGCTCAAGGAATCAATGAACTCAAAAGACAAATAGAGAAGGAGTTTAAGATAAGTGACTTGGGAAACTTATCTTATTTTCTAGGAATGCAGATTGTGTATACTCAACATGGAGTATATGTTTCACAAGAGAGATACTTGAAGAATCTTCTAGTCAAGTTTAACATGGAAGATTGCAAGACCTCAACTACACCATTGGAGGTAAATCATAAATTAAGCAGGTATGGAGGTGAAGAGTTCAATGACATGAAGAAATATCAGAGTTTGGTAGGTAGTCTAATCTATGCTACCTTGACAAGGCCAGATCTATCATATGCAGTAGGTGTGTTGTCACAATTCATGCATTGTCCAAAGAAGACTCATTGGATTGCAACCCAAAGGGTACTCAGATATATCAAAGGAACCCTAAGTGAAGGTTTGTACTATGGTTTTACTTCTGACACAAGAATTAAAGTGTTTAGTGATGCAGATTGGGCAGGTGACTCAGATGATAGAAGGTCTACTCATGGATATCTATGTTATGTTGGAGACAAGTTAGTGTCTTGGTGTTCAAAGAAGCAACATACAGTTGCTTTATCATCCACAGAAGCTGAGTATAAGGGAATGGTAGAAGCTGCAAAGGAAGTGATATGGTTGAAGACCTTGATGAAAAGTTTTGAGACTGATCATAGTACTCCAATAATTTTTGGAGATAATATGAGTTCTTTGTATTTGGCAGCTAACCCTGTTTTTCATGCCAGGACTAAGCATATAGAGATTCAGTATCATTTCTTGAGGGAAAAGGTACTAGATAAAGAGATTGAAGTGATGTACACTCCAACAAAAGAACAAGTGGCAGATATGATGACAAAGAGTCTGGATGGACCTAAGTTACAAAGGTTCAAAGACATGGCAAGTATCAAGAAGACAGAGAAAACCTCAATTGATGATTGAGGGGGAGCTGTTGGTGCAGACCAATCACCAATTGAAGGCTTGGAAGATCAAATGATGAAGGAAGAATCAATTCCTAAAGTGTGGAAGAAGATTACATTCAGAGGACAAGAGAAGTGTACACATATGTACATTAGCATAGTCATAGATGACTTAGATCTTTTGTTCAGTAAGAATCATGTACAAATTATCTATAAATACTTTGAAAAAAGTCGGGGCATGTATGAGAGCATATGTAGAAATCAAGATTGAGGAAGTTAGGAGTCAAGAGATAGAGAAAAGTTAGTTGAGTTAGCTCTCATCACTCAGTTGTAATTTTCTGAGTTAATGAAGAAATATTGCGCCCGATCTTTTCGTGTCTGCTCCTTCTGTGTTTGATCAATTGTGAAATCCTTTTGAGGATATCTAAGTTGTTAGTTAATGAGCCTGTGACCTGAATTTCAGAGTCTAATTGTAAACAGGCTAGGAGAATTGTGAGTAGGAACATTCATATGTGTTGAGTGTCTACAGTTCTCTGAAACAGGCGCAAATTTCGAGTTTAATCTTTTGGTTAGTGCTCACTCCATAGTTTAAAGTTTTGTGCAAGCAAGCACTTAATCTTTAAGTTGGAAGGTGATCTACTCGTGGCTAAAAGCATTTGGCAAAACGGGTTAGATATTGTGAGAACCAAAGTTAAGAAGTTAGGGGTGTCTAAATCAACTTCTCAGAAGTGCAGATTCAGACATAGGTAACTTGTGAAATCAATTTCTCAAGTTATACTTAACCTTTTGAAGTAATTCAACTTGGAGGAGATGCGCAAACTCTAGAAGATGATTCGTATAAAGTTTCATCAAAAACTTTACAGATTTGATAGGTGAATGTGAAGAAATACTGCAGCAGACTTTTCTGTGTTTCATCCTCTTCACAGAATTGTTAATCTTTTGATAGTTAGTAATTGATCCTCTAAATGTGTGAAAGGTTTTGACTTATTCTTGGTATAGAGGTGCTCTAATCACAAGAATAAGTTGTTCTTTTGGAGATTAACACTCTCCATCAGGGTTGAGGATAAGTTTGCCTAACTGTTTGCTTATTGTAGGGGCAATCTTGTGCGGTGTGATTGGTGTACCTCCGTTCTATAGTGCAGTACTGGCTGCTAGGATTTACCTGGGGCTGAGCCATAATGGGACATACGTTCGCCATGTGGTCGCCGCCACAAGTATAGCACCTTTTCACAGGGGCAAACCTTGGGATTTGTTTGCTAGTTACACCTAATTTCTGAGCTGCTTTCTCTGCAAGTTCCTCAATTGATGTGGATTGCGTGGAAGAGAGGCTAGAGGCACTATCTGAATCTTTGTATATCTTGGAAAGCTCTAACTCCTCCCCTAGGTTATCCTCAATGTCAATACACATGCGTACACACTCTTCTATGGTCCTAGGGTCCTTCAAGTACACATATGATCTTAATTTGGTACTTAGCAATCCATCCAAGAATAAAGCCACTTGCTTGGCTGGTGTGGGTAACTCCGAAATAGGGCACCTTTCAAGATATTGCCTAAATCTCCTTGCTGCAAGTCTCACGGTCTCTTGCGGGGTTTGCTTGAAGCTGTGAATCAACGAGGAGGTATTATGCCTTATGCCACTCTTAGAGAATTCAATAATGAAAGCTTCTAGGAGTTGGTCTATGCTCCTGAACTGCCTCTCATTTAGTGGCTGAAACCATGTCAGGGTAGTGTTCCTAAGGGTCAGACCAAAGGCATTGTACTGCGTGAATAGATCCTCCACTTGTTCAGCTCTCAGGACTTGCTTAAACTCAGCCACATGATCGTATGGATCTCCAGTGCCATCGAAGTAGTTCTTCATGGACTTAACGAGCTGAGTCGGTCTCAAAGTCCTTGTGTGCTCTCTAGATCGTGGTAGAGGGAACTCATCCACATTTCTTTGATTCCTGTGAGCTCTAAGTATCTCAGGTTCCACTCTATTTGTCTCCGTCCTCGTTCTTTCTCTGCCCACTGGGTTGGCAAAGCTTACTTCTGGCCTTTCTCTATGTCTGTCTCTTTGCATTCCATGAGCTTGGGATGTTCCAGCACCCGGGTGACCAAAGGATACATTCGATCTTGGTTGGGGGAAAACGAATTCACCCTTCCAAGTGTAAGCATGCCTATCATGTTCTGTCACCACAAAGATCCTCTCCGAAGCGTGATCTAAGTAGGTCACTCTGCCTGGGCTATCAGGATCCTTAAACTCATAGATCATGATTGTCCCTATATCGGTTGGCTGATCAGATTTATACCTCCAAAAGGCTTCGTCAGTTTCTCGATTGAGGAGTAAATCTATGCTCTTGTTGTCTTGGGGCACCCACTCAGGTGTGATAATCCTAGTGAGAACAGATTTGCCTCGGGGGGTTCTAGGTTCTACGCCCATATTTCCTTGTTCCAAGTCACCTAAGTCCGCTTCTGAGATTACATTCCCAAATTCATCTGTCCTATCTGGGTGACTGGTAACTACGTATATGGTTCCTTCTTTGTCCAGATAAGCTCCGTTTTCAAATTTGACAGCAGGGTGCTCTAGTCCAATGGATTGATCAGGATTCTTAATCTGTACTACAGACCTTCCTAGGCCGTCCTCATAGATGCTAGCACCTAATCGGTTGGTCCTAAGGTATTCCAACTGTGTTTTGTAAGGGCCTTCCACCCTGTGCAAGTATGGCACACCTGAACTTCCCGTAGGTCTGTCCATGCCTTGAGACATCTCTGATTCACTGGTATCCGAGCTAGGGTAATGCGAGTGGTGACTCAACTGCTGGGCCCAAGACCTTGCAGTATGATTGACACTAGCCTCAGAAGACCTAAGGCTTTGTCTCTCTCTTACTAGGTGTCGTCCTGATCTAAGGTTCATATGCTTAACTGATTAACCCAATTTTTCCCAGGTACAACCACGTTTCTGAGTCCTTTGGTATCGGTTGCTTGGTTCTTTTTATGTTGATTAGCGTGTTTATACTCTTGTCTGATGTCACGTCGTCAGAAATACTTGAGTTTACTTTCGCACTTTAGTTTGGTCGTTTTCACGTTAGGTTCTTTTCCTTTAAGGTTGTCGTTCACTCACACAGGTTATCTCTTGACTTGCACTTGATTTCTTAGATAGTCTTTGATTTATGTCGTGCCTATCGTCGCCTGGAATTACTTCTAACACGACCCGCACTTAGCCTAAACTAAGAATTGACAGAGGGTGTTGCGGGTTTTCCAACCTTGAGTTCCTTTCCTTGTATTGTTGCCCTTGTGTGCCCAGGACGCGTATTCCCAAGCCTGCACTTACTCTTGCCTTGCGTACCCTTCGCTGCTCTCAAAGGACCTGCAAAAGGCCCACTGTTAGCTCAAGACTTAAATTCAAAAGACAGAACCAATCACTTTCATTCATGTAACACTTCACCAATTTGCATTATGACTTTTTGGACACAACTCTAGAGATCCCTGACTTTTGTTCCCCCTGGGTATGGTCACCTTCAAAAGACCCTATCTAATATTCCCTGCGAGCTTTCCAACAAAACAAAAATCACGGCCAACGGATTTCGTATGAGAAAGTTATGCCAGTTCAGGGTTTTGGGGCTAAAATAGGATTAAACTATGTTAACAGGCAAACAGGAATTCTCGAGTTACTTGGGTCATGCCCTCGTAATGCAAGACTACACCCTAATGTTTGTCCCACACTTGGCCAAAATTTAGACCACTATTTTTGCCTTAAAAATTTGACCTAATTTGCCCTTCTAACGTGTTCGCAAAGTCTGTCGGTCGCGATTGACAGGTCAGTCGCGATTGACGTGCGATTGACAGGTCCGTCGTGGCTGTCAGTCGCGATTGATTGGTCAGTCGCGATTGACAGGTGGTCCGAATTTTCAGTCGATCGTGGTCAAACCATCGTTGACTCTGTCAGTCGCGATTGACTGGTCCGTCGCGATTGATAGGGGTCTCGAAAAGTCAATCAGTCGTGGTCAAAGGATCGTTGACTCTGTCAGTCACGATTGATGAGTCGATCGCGATTGATAGGTCGGTCGCGAGGGTCTGTCCGTCGTGGTCAAACAGTCGTTGACTGTGTCGGTCGCGATTGATGAGTCGATCGCGATTGATGACTCGATCGCGATTGACACGTGTCACGCGTATGGTCCGTCGGTCGCGGTCAATCGGTCATTGACTCTGTCGGTCGCGATTGATAGAGCCGTCGTGGGCTGTCGATCGCGATTGACGTGTCGATCGCGATTGACAGGTCTGTCCGTCGTGGTTTGTCGATCGCGATTGAAAGAGCGATCACGATTGACAGAATTCTGAGGAATTTCAAGAAACTAAACACATTTTTGGGAAGCTCTAGGCCTGTAGATCATGGTTTTGCACTTTGTTTGGTAATTTGAGCGTTTTTTCTGTCGGTCGCGATTGACAGAAGTCGGCGACACATAGACAGTTACTTCGAATTCCGTACCTGCGTAGAGTGCTGGGGACGATGATGTGACCTGTACCTGCAAGACAGCTCAAGAAACATGCAAAAACAGCACACGCAATTTTGCTCTCTCGCTCTCTCTCACAAGTGAAATGAGGGAAATGAGGTGGAGATGGTGATATAATCAAAAAACTGAAATTTTCGCGATGATGGAGATGGAGGTGGGAGATGGTGATGATGATGATAAAGTAAGAAAGAGAAAAATAGGAAAATTAGAGAAATTACCTACAACGCCAACGTCTCCAATCTACGTCTTACCATCACACGCTCGTCCTCAAAGCTCGATCCCCGGCAACGGCGCCAAAATTTGGTGTAGCTCAGTGATGAGTAGCACCTCCTTTAATGTCAATCCGGGAAGACGTGAGGATGGTATGAAGACCTCGAGCAAGTGGCAGCACAAGTGCGTGAGTGAGAAGCACACCAACATGCACACACATACACACACGCGCGCACACACGGCAAGACAAAGAGTGAGAAGCAATGGGGTTCTTAGATTACTTTCAAAAAGCTCTTACAAGTTCGTTTCAATTACAATCTACCCTCAAAAATGAGCTCTCTAGCTCCTTTTATAGTTTTTGACTAGCTTTGGCTCTGTTCAGACCTAGTGTCCGGCCTAGTTAAAAATTAGGTTCCAGGGCTTATTTGAGGGCTCAAACGAGATCTAAAATTACGAAAATTGGCAGGTAGATACTTCTAAAGCTCCTCAAGCTCAAGGACTCCTTGGCTTGCACAAAATGGAGCTACAAAAATATGAAATGGTATTTACAATGGTGTTTAGTGATGAGAATCACTTTTAATTGGTGTAAGGGTTTTTGAAAAGTTAAAGGGTTGCCTAAGTGCTAGATTTGCATGAATGCTCATACTTGCTTCTTCATGAGGAAAATTATTGGCCTATTTGCCAGATCTTCTTTGACTGCCTTGTCTGCTTGTGCTGTCCCTTCGCTCTGACTCTCTTCGTCTTGTGGCTCCTTCGGTTCCCTGACTGCTGCCAACAGTAAACTATGTTTGTAAATTGAAGAAGGCTCTATATGGTTTGAAGCAGGCACCTAGAGCATGGAATTACAGGTTGACAACATACCTCCAAGACCAAGGATTTGTGATGAGTAAAGCAGACACTTCTCTATTCATAAAGAGGAGTAGTACAGAGGTAATCTACTTGTGTGTTTATGTTGATGACATCATCATTACAGGTAATGATGTCAGTGGGATTAGACACATCAAAGGACAAATGATGAAGGAATTCAAGATCAATGATCTTGGATTATTGAAGTACTTCTTAGGTCTTGAGTTAGTCTACACCAACTCAGGTATATATATTACTCAAAAGAAGTATGTACAGGATATGGTCAAGAAGTTTGGCTTGCATGATGCTAAAGTCTCAACTACTCCAATGGAGGTCAACCTAAAGCTAAGTGCTCATGAAGGGGATGAAATACAAGACATTATAGGATATCAAAGCATGGTAGGTAGTTTGAATTATGCTACCTTGACAAGAATTGACATAGCATATGGAGTTAGTGTGCTAAGCCAATTCATGCACAAACCAAGGGTACCTCACCTAGAGGCAGCAAAGAAGATCTTGAAGTATTTGAAAGGAACTCAAAGTCATGGTTTGTACTTTCCTTATACATCAGATATTGACATTAAAGTATATTCAGATGCAGATTGGGCAGGATGCAAGGATGATAGGAGAAGCACATCAGGTTACATTTGTTTTGCAGGAGATAAACCTATTTCTTGGTCAACCAAGAAGCAACCTACAGTGGCTTTGTCATCCACTGAAGCAGAGTATAGAGGGCTTGCCAATGCCACTCAAGAAGCTATCTGGTTAAAGCTTTTGTATACAAAGTTAGGTCTATACACTAGACCTCCAATCATCTTTGGAGATAACACAAGCTCTCTTCACCTTGCAGCTAATCCAATATATCATGCTAGAACCAAACACATAGAGGTTCATTACCACTATGTGAGAGAGAAGTTACTAAGCAAAGAGATTCAGTTGACTTATGTGTCCACTAATATGCAATGTGCAGATTTACTCACTAAAGCATTGGATGGAAACAAACTATGCAGATTCAAATCCATGATTGGATTGCAGGATGTGATTGAAGACTAAAGATGAAGACTTAAGCCAAAATGTTTGGCTTGAGCGGGAGCTGTTGGTGCAAATCAAGCCTTCACATTTGGCTTGCATCCTTGGAAGGAGGTCTCACATGTAGCAAGAACCATAGAAACACTTGCCTATGTGTTATTACATTTTACTCATTGTAAAAGTCTATATGACTTGGCATTTACATGTAATCACTTTAATCACTTACCTACTTGATTGGATTCCTGGAAAAGTGGATGGTTTAGTAGAGAGAATATCTCCCTACTTTTAGAGGAGTGATTATAGGAGATTTGAATTTGAATTCAAATTCAAATCTCAACTCAACTTCTATAAAAGATGTAATGCAAAAGTCGTGGGCACTTCAGCTCATATCCCGAGGCAATTCTGTATCAGCATTTGAGTGTGTAAGGACTTCTTCATAGCCTACACATCTGAGTACCATTTGGCAATGTTTATCATGTCAATGGGAATGTACATCAATGTGAATTAATACATATCATTACATTCATTATCTCTGTCTTCTCTGAGTCATCATCTCCAAGTCTGTCAACTTTAAAGGGGCATATCTCAGGATCTACTGAACCAAATCAAGTGATTCAAGGCTTGTTAGAACCAGCACAAAGTCATCTACACGCCTACAAAATTTGAAGATCATTGGATCAGCCATCTGGGAGAATTCGCGCTCTAAGTGATCTCTGGTATCTTTCTGCAGAGCTACTAAAAAGTCGGGAGTGTTCCTAACTTTGCTTAAGTGATTTCTCTGAGTATAGTCTATCATTTTATCTCATTCCCCTTGCAAATGGTAGCTTACTAAGCTAATAGAATATCTCTAGAAGGAATTTTGCCAATTGTAAGTGTGCTGGTCATACTGAGTGAAAGACTGAGCAGGTATCATGACAAAAATAGAAAGTTTTTGAGCTTTGTGATTTACAAACTTATCTGTTTTTTATCAAGTCAATACTCAAACTTTTTCCAAAGTACATATAGCATATTTTGGTATCATTTGGAATCTCAAGGAGTCTACTAAGCATATCTGAAGCAAAGGAGGGCTGAAGCAAAGCAGATCTAGCAGCTTCAACTCAATCTCTTGAGTGCATCCAACCATCTCTCCCAACAGGGATGTATCCCCCCTGCAATGGAATCCCATACACAAGGAAGAGGATGATTTGTCAATTCATAGTGCGGGATCAAGTGACCAATCATGGATGCACGAAGATGCCCAATTATTGATGTGTAAGGAAGCAAAGAGAGAAGAGGAAAAAACTCAAATATGGCCTATTGGACATCAAAATTACCGACATGTAGAGGACCCTATGTATATGCCCCAAGTTTTTTCTGATGAAGCATTCGAACCACACGGTTGGATGGAGATTCTAGCCACTTTGGATGTATTCGTAAATGAAGAAGTATTGACATGAATGAATGCATGGATGAAGAAGGTTATGATGTAAGCTTTTACATGGTAGTCCTTTAGAAGGTAGAAGCAAGAGAAGTATTAGAAAAGGAATGGAAGGAAGAGTATGAGAGCATAGAGATGGAACCAGAATTTGATTCAGAGGAACGATATTTAGAAGCAATCCAAGTCGAGGACAAAGACAGAACACACAAGGTGTTAGCAATAGAAGCAACTCAGTTGAGAGAGAACCATGAGGAAACCATAGATAAGACTGAGCCAACCCCAGATCTATTTGAAGTCCCAGAACACTTCAAAAAATATGAAGTAGAGGAGAGGAAGATAGCCATTCAGATGCCTAAGAGAGAGGCAATAGAAGGACAAGCATATGACAACAAGGAACAAACAAAGAAAGTAATAGTGACTATGGAAGATGGAGAAGAAACATGCACTTACATAGGAAAAGATGTGTCACCTGAGGAGGGAGAAGAATTGATCAGGTTAATTTGAGAGTATCGGGATGTGTTCGCATGGACCTATAAGGACCTCAAAGGTGTAGAGCCCTCTATTTATTCTCATCGAATACCAATGACACCTGATGCAAAACCATCAAAGCAACGCCCTTACACTTATAATGATGTCTATGCAGAAAAAATCAAGGAAGAAATAGACAAATTATTAGCAGCCGAATTCATTTATGAAATAGAACACACCGAATGGGTGTCACCATTGGTGGTCTACCCAAAAAGAACGGAAAACTAAGAGTGTGCATTAATCTAAAGAAAGTAAACGTAGCTACAATTCGAGATAGCTACCCATTGCCTATCATTGATCATCTCTTCGAGAGAGTCATAGGTAAGGAAGTCTATAACTTCCTGGATGGATTATCCGGATACAACCAAGTAGCTATTGCTATTGAGGACCAACATAAGACCGTATTCACGATTGAATGGGGTGTCTATGCTTTCAGGGTGATGCCATTTGGGCTCACAAATGCCCTTGCTACTTTCCAAAGGTTGATGTGTCATGTCTTCAAGGAATTCCTAAGGAAGAGTATGGAAGTGTACGTAGACGACTTATGCACCTACTCAGATTGAAGACAGGAACATATACCAGGGTTGCGAAGAATAGGTGAAAAGTGTCGACAATATAGAGTTTTCTTGAATCTTGAGAAGTGTGTCTTCATGGTGAGACAAGAGAAAATCCTAGGACACATTGTCTCTAGGAATGGAATCTCTACTGACGAAGATAAAGTCAAAGCAATACTCAAACTTCCAAGACCGAAAAATGCAAAGGAAGTGCAAGCATTTATGGGTCATTGTGGATACTATCCATGTTGGTGCAGATCAATCACCAATTGAATGTTTGGAAGATTAAAGAATGAAGGAAGATTCAATTCTTGAAGCTTGGAAGAAGGATACATTCAGAGGATATGAGGAATGTACACATATGTACATTAGTATAGTTATAGTTCACTTAGATCTTTGATTAGTCATAGACTTGTACAAATTTCTCTATAAATACCTTGAAAATGTCGAGGCGTGATATGAGAGCATATGAAAGAATAGATGAGTGAGTATAGAAGTCAAGAAAGGAGAAGTTAGATGTCATGAGACATATGAAATGTTAGTTGAGTTTTCCTCTCATCACTCAAACTGTAATTTTCTGAGTAATCGAAGAAATATTGCGCCCGATGTTTCTATGTCTGCTCCGTCTGTGTTAGATCATTTGTAAAATCCTTTTGAGGATATCTAAGTTCATAGTTAATGAGTCTATGACTTGAGTTTCAGAGTCTAATTGTAAACAGGCTAGGAGAATTGTTAATAGGAACATTCATATGTGATGAGTGTTCACAGTTCTCTGAAACAGGTGCAAATTTTGATCTTGATTTTTTGGTCAGTTCTCACTCCACAGTTTAAAGTTTTGTGCAAGCAAGCACTTAATCTTTAAGTTAGAAGGTAAGCTGCCTGTATCTACAAGCATTTGCTTAAACGGGTTCGAGATTGATAGAACTATGTGTTAGAAGTTAGGGGTGTCAAAATCGACTTCTCAGAAGTGCAGATTTAGACATAGGTAACTTGTGAAGTTGATTTCTCAAGTTATACTAAATCTTTTGAAGAAATTTAACTCGGAGGAGGTGTGCAACTTCTAGGCGACACTCCATACAAAATTTCATAGAAAACTTTACATGTTTGATAGGTCAATGAGAAGAAATTGTGCAACAGACTTTCTGTGTTTTATCTTCTTCACAGAATTTTTCAACTTTTGATAATTTGGAGATTGAACCTCTAATTTGGTGAAGAGTTTGACTTACTCTTGGTATAGAGGTGCTCTAATCATAAGAGTAGGTTATTCTTTTGGAGATTAACACTCTCCATCAGTGGTATCAGAGCAGGAGACATCAAAATCAAGGAAAGGAGGATCCCGACTGCTGCAGATTCAAGAAATTCAACAACTGAAGAACTAAAAGGTGAAAGCTTGAAGGCAAAGCTTGAGGAGGAGACCATACGACATCAAGAAAGACAAAAGGAGTCTAATTCGAAGCAAAGGTACATATATCATTTATAAAGCTTGAAGATTTCAATACACAGGTAGAAGAAAGATGGGAGATTCTCTTCAGATAGAGAAATTGGATAGGGAAAACTATCCTGCATGGTCAATGAGGATGGAAGCTCATCTTATGAGCAAAGATTTAATAGCCTACATCACAGGAGAAGAAGAGAAGCCAGAGTTCAGAGATCCTAGTGTTCCAACTAGGGAAGAGTTAGCAGATTTGAAAAATTGGATGAAGAAAGATGCTCAAGCTAGGAGCATTATCTATATGGCAGTCAATGATTACTTGTTACCTCATATTCGAGGTCTTGAAAGTGCAATTGATATTTGGAATGCTTTGGAGGAGCATTTCGAGAATACTACTAAGTCAAGGAAGGCATCCTTATGGGCAGAGTTTACCACCTTTAAGAAGAAGGCTTCTCAATCCATTTCAGACTATGTGACAAGAATGAAAGATATTGCAGATGCTTTAGGAGCTGTTGATGAAGACATTGAGGAGGATAAATTGGTAAGGCAAATCCTTACAGGTTTAAGAGGTGATGACAAATGGAAGCCATTCATTTTGTCTACAGAATTATCAATTGATCATTTCACTCCTGATTTAAATCAGTTGTTAGGTCATATGCTAACATTTGAGCAGGATGTTAAAGGAGATGGTGACAAGAGTGCAGGTCATGCAATGTACTCAAAGGACAAGAAGAAGAATAGCAAAGGAAAGCAACAAGCAAATGAAGATGAAGGAACAACTAGTCAAGCCAACTTCCTAAGAGGAAGAGGAGGTGGCAAAGGTAGAGGAAGAGGCAGGAACAACAAAGATGGAGGCAAAGCTTGTTGGATTTGTGGTAAGACAAATCACTTAGCTAATGATTGTTGGCACAGTACTCAGAGTAATAATGGATATAGTCAAAATTATAATGCAAGAGGAAGAGGTGGCAGAAATCAAAGAGGTAATTTCAGAGGTAGAGGTAGTAGGAGTTACTTTGGAAGAAATGCAGGTAGAGGATTCCAAAGTCAACAATATAACAATACCTACTACAATTATGCTTCAGATCAAAAGGAGGATTCAACATTGATAATGAATGTAACTTGTGAAAGGTAGAGTGAAGATCAAAGAGTCTTCTACATTGACTCAGGGTGTAGCAATCACCTAAGTGGTAATATAGCTTTGATGATTGATTTGGAGAATAAGGTTTTTAATCATGTTGTAGGTGACAACACAAAGCACAATGTGAAGTCAATTGGATCAGTGAAGGCTAAGGATGGTAGTACCTTATTGAGTAAGGTTCTGTATGTTCCTACAATTCCTAAGAATTTGATAAGTGTAGGACAAATTGTTGAAAAGGGATATGAAGTAAGGTTCACTAATGATGGACTATATGTGGAAGACCCTAGCCAAGGGTATAAACAGATTGTTTCAGGGAAGAAAGAAGGAAGATTATTTACATTGAAGATTCAAGGCAATATTGGTCATGCTATGTTCACATATGGAGGACATAAGATCTCTGAGTTAGATCTTTGGCACAAGAGGCTTGGACATTTCAATGAAAGAGGTATTAAAGACATGATTAACAATGGTTCAGTGCTTGGATTGCCTAATGTTGCAGGTCAACATATGACATACAAATGTGAGGCATGTCGATTAGGTAAAGCTCATAAGCATTCCTATTCCAAGCATGGTTTTATGTACTCAGAGAAGCTTGAATTGGTACACACAGATGTGTGGGGACCATCAAAGGATTTCAGTATAAATGGGTCAAGGTATTATGTGATTTATGTTGATGATGCTACTAGATGGATCACTATTTATGTGATCAAAGATAAGTCAGAAGTGTTTAATACATTTAAACACTATCATGCATATGCAGAAAGAATTACAGGTCATAAGATGAAGAGATTAAGGTCAGATGGAGGGGGAGAGTATTTCTCTAATGAATTTAGTGATTACTTGTGGAATGCAGGTATAAAAAGGGAAGTTACTTGCAGGTACTCTCCTCAACAAAATGGTGTAGCAGAAAGGAGAAATAGAACACTTGTTGAGTTTGCAAGATCCATGATGAAGGAGAAAAATTGCCCTAATTATTTGTGGGCTGAGGCTATAAATACAGCCACTTATTTGGTCAATAGGTTACCATGTAAAGCCTTGCAGGGTATGACACCATATGAGGCTTGGTGGGGTAAGAGACCTACCTTGGATCATTGCAGAGTTTTTGGATGTGTGGCATATGCATATGTGCCATCACAATTAAGACACAAATTGGAACCTAAAGCTGAAAAATATGTTTTCATTGGTTATGATGATAAGCAGATGGGTTATAGATTGTGGAGTCCATCTACAAAACAATTCATGGTTTCTAAAGATGTTACATTTGATGAGCAAAGTACTTGGTATGCAGGTACAATCAATATCAATACAGGTGATGAAGAAGAAGTGAGTCAAAAGAAAGGTAAGTCAAAGATTCAAATAATTGATGAAGAAGAGAATAATGAAGTGCAGGGTGAAGTTGAAGAAATGCCAAGATTTGATCCTGAGTGTGAAGAACCAGAAACCTCAAGGAGTGGAGAACTCAGAAGATCATCAAGAAATAGGTGGCAACCTACAAGGTATAGTTATGATACTTCTTTTTTGGCCACAAAAGATTATGCTTATATGATGAAAACAGATGAAGACCCTTCTACATATGAAGAGGCAAAAGGTAAGGAAAAATGGGAGAAAGCTATGCAGGACGAATATGATGCACTATTGGAAAATCAAACTTGGGATTTGGTTCCTAAACCAAATAGTCAAAAGATCATTGGATGTAAGTGGGTTTATAAGACAAAAAGATTTGCAGATGGAAGTGTGTCTAGGTACAAAGCTAGACTTGTTGTCAAAGGGTTTGCTCAGACATATGGTGTTGACTATGATGAGACCTGTGGCAAAGATGACAACCATCAGGACACTTATAGCTATTGCTGCATGTAAAGGTTGGAAGTTATGTCAACTTGATGTGAAAAATGCTTTTTTGAATGGTTATATTTCAGATGATGTGTTCATGGAGCAACCTCAAGGGTTCAGAGATAAAAGGTATCCAGATCATGTGTGCAAGCTCAAGAGAGCTTTGTATGGCTTAAAGCAGGCCCCAAGGGCATGGAATTATAGACTTGTAAAGTTCTTGAAAGAACTTGGATTTCATGTGTCTAAAGCAGATAGTAGCTTGCTTGTCAAAGCAAGTGATAATGGTTTCATATACATGTGCATATATGTTGATGATATAATCCTTACAGGTATAGATGAAGAAGGAATACAAAGACTCAAGAAGCAAATGGAAAAGGAGTTCAAAATAAGTGACTTGGGAGACTTGTCATACTTCTTGGGCATGGAGATTACATATACTCAACATGGAGTATTTGTGACTCAAGAAAGGTATTTGAAGAACTTGTTAATCAAGTTTAAAATGGATGATTGCAGGGTAGCACCTACACCAATGGAGGTGAATCACAAATTGAGTAAATTTGAGGTGAAGAATTCAAGGACATGAGACAATATCAGAGTTTGGTTGGTAGTCTTATCTATGCTACTTTAACTAGACGTGATTTATCATATGCAGTAGGGGTTTTGTCTCAATTCATGCATTGCCCAAGGAAAGAACATTGGATTGCAGGACAAAGAGTGTTGAGGTACATTAAGGGTACACTCAATGAAGATTTGTATTATGGGTTTACATTAGATACAAATATCAAAATTTATAGTGATGCAGATTGGGCAGGTAATCCAGATGATAGAAGGTCAACTTATGGATACATGTGTTATGTGGGAGATAAACTTATCTCATGGTGTTCCAAGAAGCAACATACAGTTGCTTTGTCTTCTACAGAAGCTGAATATAAAGGCATGGTTGAAGCTGCAAAGGAAGTGATTTGGCTCAAGACCTTGATGAAGAGTTTTGACATTGTGCATGGGATACCAATTATATATGGAGATAACATGAGTTCATTGTATTTAGCTGCTAATCCTGTTTTTCATGCCAGGACCAAACACATTGAGATTCAGTATCACTTTCTAAGAGTTTCAACTAAAGATCACATAGCTGATATGCTTACAAAGAGCTTGGATGGACCAAAGCTACAGAAGTTTAAAGACATGGCAGGCATAAAGAAGATAAGAGAAACCTCAATTGATGATTGAGGGGGAGCTGTTGGTGCAGACCAATCACCAATTGAATGTTTGGAAGATTAAAGAATGAAGGAAGATTCAATTCTTGAAGCTTGGAAGAAGGATACATTCAGAGGATATGAGGAATGTACACATATGTACATTAGTATAGTTATAGTTCACTTAGATCTTTGATTAGTCATAGACTTGTACAAATTTCTCTATAAATACCTTGAAAATGTCGAGGCGTGATATGAGAGCATATGAAAGAATAGATGAGTGAGTATAGAAGTCAAGAAAGGAGAAGTTAGATGTCATGAGACATATGAAATGTTAGTTGAGTTTTCCTCTCATCACTCAACTGTAATTTTCTGAGTAATCGAAGAAATATTGCGCTCGATGTTTCTGTGTCTGCTCCGTCTGTGTTAGATCATTTGTGAAATCCTTTTGAGGATATCTAAGTTCATAGTTAATGAGTCTATGACTTGAGTTTCAAAGTCTAATTGTAAACAGGCTAGGAGAATTGTTAATAGGAACATTCATATGTGATGAGTGTTCACAGTTCTCTAAAACAGGCGCAAATTTCGATCTTGATTTTTTGGTCAGTTCTCACTCCACAGTTTAAAGTTTTGTGCAAGCAAGCACTTAATCTTTAAGTTAGAAGGTAAGCTGCCTGTATCTACAAGCATTTGCTTAAACGGGTTCGAGATTGATAGAACTATGTGTTAGAAGTTAGGGGTGTCAAAATCGACTTCTCAGTAGTGCAGATTTAGACATAGGTAACTTGTGAAGTTGATTTCTCAAGTTATACTAAACCTTTTGAAGAAATTTAACTCGGAGGAGGTGCGCAACTTCTAGGTGACACTCCATACAAAATTTCATAGAAAACTTTACATGTTTGATAGGTCAATGAGAAGAAATTGTGCAGCAGACTTTCTGTGTTTTATCTTCTTCACAGAATTTTTCAACTTTTGATAATTTGGAGATTGAACCTCTAATTTGGTGAAGAGTTTGACTTACTCTTGGTATAGAGGTGCTCTAATCATAAGAGTAGGTTATTCTTTTGGAGATTAACACTCTCCATCAATCCAAGATTTATTCACATGTATGCCATAATTGCCAAACCATTATATGGATTGTTGACCGAATTCACATGGACAGACGAATGCGAGAAAGCATTTAATGAACTGAAAAAAAGACTGAGCACAACACCAATTTTGAAAATACGCAACTGGAATAAGCCTTTTCATATTCATGTAGATGTCTCTAACTACACAATAGGTTGCATTCTAGCTCAACCTGCAGATGAAGGAAAATTGGACCATCCTATTGCATATGCGAGTAGACTATTGGAGCAAGTCTATGACAAGCCTAAGTATTGGCTTGAGTCCCACAAAGTCATAGAAAAAGCCTTAAAATGAAGACTATGTAAAGTTCACTTGTGAACTACCTCTTGTAACTTTTGAAGAGTTTACTTAATGTAAAAGTGAAAGAATCTTAAGTGGTTGAGTCCACTTGATCAAGAATGGAAAGAGGAGCCACGAATTCGTGATTTGTGGTAGGTAGAGAATCAAATCAATCATTGATTGATTGGAGAGTGATTGAGGGAAGTTAGCCTCCCAAACTCAACTATAAATAGATGGCAGTTTTAGTCGTGGTTAGAGAGACCTATGTGAAGACCTCCAAGAGCTGAGCTTTATGCCATATCAAGGTGATTACAAGGCACACATATGTATCAGTAAGTCATTGTATTGTACAAGCAATATACTTTCATTTTCATGATTATTTGAGTTCATCTTTCCATGTTCTTGTGAAGTGTACTACTCACTGCCATTACTCTCAATTTTTCTCAGTCAGCTTGCAGAGATGTTTTCTCTGAGCTTGGTGCATCAGTTTCAGTGATTTAACTTGGTAAAGTTAGCTCTATAAGTCTACTACATGCTCACAAATTTTCATGTCATTTGGATGTTGCAATCTTCAGTTATGTTCAGTTGAAGTCAACAGTGTCTGTGCATTTTCACTTCTCTGTCAGGTACCCGACTTTTTTACTCACCTTTTTAGAGCCATTTCTCAGTGGTTACTCATCCAAATTTAGTGATTTAAAGCCTGTTGGATTCATCTTACTGTCTAGTATAACAATACAAATTTTCATAATCATTGGATTCTTACATTTTGAGCTATGTTTATTTTTCTGCTCACTGGTCTCAAACTGTAGCAGCCCGTGAAAATCGGGATGATGTCATCACTTGTTAAAACTCATTCTCAGTGTGTGGTTTATTATTTTTGATGAGATTACTCTTTAAAGTTAGCTCTTTAAGCTAGCTAGACTTCCCCAAGTGGAATTAAGCTAATTGGTTCTGTGCTCAGAGAATTATGTAAAACACTGGACAGGTGTATGAACCAAGAATAGCAAGTTTTCACCTCTGAGCTAACTCCAGCTTATCTGTTTTGATCTATCTTTTTGAGAGTGATCTTCCAAGGTACATAGGGTGTCTAATACATCCATTGGCAAGCTAAAAGGCCCCACCATATACTCTTGGAGTTCATTTGGCTGGTGTATATCAAGGATTTTGCAACACCTCTTCATCTTCAAGCACATACCTATCCATCTCTTCACAGTGGTATCAGAGCAAGGTTGGACAACATGGCAGATGGATTTCCTTCATCAATTGACAAATTAGACAGAGGTAACTACTCAGCTTGGTCATTAAGAATGGAAGCCTATCTCCAAGGTAGAAGTTTATATGGTTATGTGGCTCGAGATGAAGTTATGCCAAGTTTCAAGAACAAAAGTCAACCAACACAAGAAGAGCAAGAAAGATTGAGCATATGGTGCTCCAAGGATGCACTTGCAAGGTCTTATCTCCTCAACTCTATCTCAGATTTTTTGTTGCCTCACATTAGAAGTTGTAAGACATCTCAGGAAGTGTGGGATGCACTTGAAGCTTTCTTTTCTTCAAGTACTAAAGCTAGGAAGCATCAACTATGGCTGGATTTCACAACTCTCAAGAAGGCTCCCAAACAAAATGTGACTGATTTTGTCACAAAGCTCAAGGACATAGCGGATCAGTTGGGAAGCATTGGAGAGGTAATAGATGAAGAGCAAATTGTAAGGCAGGTCATCAATGGCTTGAAGGCAGATGACAAGTGGGAAGCATTCACCACAGCTATGGATTTGTACATGGACATGCATGTACCTAATTTCAACACACTCATTGGACAACTACTTAGTCAAGAGGCAAAGCTTATCAAAAATGGAGAAAGCTCTAAAGGTAATCAATCTTCAGCTTTATACAGGGATAAAAGCAAGTCTAAAGATAACAAAGGAAAGGCAAAGAAAGTGGATGATGAAGCACGTACATATCAAGCTAACTATGCAGGTAGAGGAAGACATGGCAGAGGTAGAGGAAGAGGAGGTAGACAAGGCAGGGGGAGATTGCAAGACTCCAACTCATGTTCTATTTGTGGATTAACTAATCATACAACTGAAAATTGCTTTAGGAATTCCAGGAATCAAAGAGGCAGAGGATACAATAGAGGAAGTTATGGCTATTCAAGAGGAAGGTTCAACAACTATCATGGCAACTACAACAACTACAATCATTCAAACTATCAAGGAGGCTACAAAGGAAGGAGAGACTACAATAACTACACAGAAGACTCAAACAAAGAGGATTCATTATTGAAATGAACATGGCTATGCCACAAGGTAAATCTGATGAGCATGTTTTCTACATAGATTCAGGTTGTTCAAATCATGTGGCAGGAAATGTGGCACTCCTATCAGATTTAGAAGATCCAAGGAATAAGCATGAGGTACAAACAGGAGATGATACAAAACATCCTGTGGAGAAAATAGGCAATGCCAAAGCACCTGATGGAAACATCAACCTACTCAGTAAGCTACTCTATGTCCCTACCATTACAAAGAATTTGATAAGTGTTGGGCAGATAGTAGAGAAAGGGTTGCAAGTCAGGTTCACAAAAGCAGGAGCATTTGTTGAAGATCCAAGTCAAGGATTCAGAAGAATAGCAAAAGGTGAAAAGACAGCTAGATTGTTCACATTTGAATTACAGGACACTAGAAACATTGCTCTCTTTAATTATGCTAGTCAGTCACTCACAGAATTGGAAGTATGGCACAAAAGGTTAGCACATATTGGTGAAAGGTCATTAAAGCAAATCTGCAGAGACCAAAGTGTACTTGGACTTCCTAATTTGTCAAAACAACATATGATTTATAAGTGTGGTGCATGTCAATTTGGAAAGTCTCACAGGTTACCATTCATGAAGAAAGGTTATATGCATGGAGATCTCTTGGAGTTGGTTCATACAGATGTATGGGGACCTAGCAAGGAAGCTTCAATATCTGGATCAAGGTATTATGTTTCGTTTATTGATGTTTGCAGTAGATGGACTATCCTATTCTTTATGAAACACAAAGATGAATTTTTTTCATGTTTCAAAAGATATTTGGCTCTTGTGGAGAATCAAACAGGTAAATCACTAAAAAGGCTAAGGTCAGATGGAGGGGGAGAATACTTCTCCCATGAGTTTGATTCTTTTCTTCAAGAAAGAGGAATCAAAAGAGAGGTAACTACAAGGTACACTCCTGAGCAAAATGGAGTGGCAGAAAGGAGGAATAGGACAATTGTTGAAGCTGCAAGGTCTATGTTAAATGAAAAGCATTTACCTAATTACTTATGGGCTGAGGCTGTATCTACAGCCACTTACTTGATTAACAGGTTGCCTTCAAAATCCCTTGATGGGATGACTCCATATGAGGCTTGGAATGGAAGAAGACCAAGCTTAGATCATTGTAAAATTTTTGGATGTATTGTTTTTGCTCATGTTCCTTCACAGGTTAGAGGCAAGATGGATCCAAAGGTAGAAAGGTGTGTATTTATTGGATATGACAACAATCAAAAGGGCTACAGGTTATACAACCCTACCAACAAAGGATTCTTGGTAAGCAAAGATGTAGTTTTTGATGAGAACAATTCATGGTATGAAGATTCATGCAGGAAGGTCAATTTACCATATAATCTTGAAGAAGATTTTCCAAAGCTTGGTAGAGAACAATCGAAGATTGAAGAACAAGACACCTCAGAGGATGATGAAGAATCTCAGATGGAAAAGATCAAAGCATGGAAGTCTAAAGGTAAAGCAAAATTGCAGGAACTTGGACATGAGGCAGAATCATCACATCATGGCCTAAGAAGATCTATGAGGGAAAAGAAAAAACCAAAAAGGTATGGGTTTGACACCTCATTAGTAACTAAACACTCTATCTACATAGCACAGGATATAAACCAAGAGGATCCATCATCATTTGAAGAGGCCAAAGCAAAAACAGAATGGAAGCATGCAATGAAGGAAGAGATCGAAGCACTTGAGGAAAACAACACTTGGGATTTGGTGCCCAAGACTTCATCCATGAAGGTAATAGGCTCAAGATGGGTCTATAAACTCAAGAAGAATTCTGATGGTTCCATTAACAGGTATAAGGCAAGGCTTGTAGCAAAAGGCTTTGCACAAACTCAAGGAATTGATTATGAGGAGACCTTCTCTCCTCTGTCAAAGATGCCTGCTATTAGGGTTTTGCTTAGTATTGCCTCTTCCAAGAATTGGAAGATACTTCAACTAGATGTAAAGAATGCATTCTTGAATGGTTGGATAACAGAAGAGGTATATATGGCACAACCACCTAGTTTTGAGAACCAAGTTTATCCTGATTATGTGTGTAAACTTAACAAAGCTTTGTATGGTCTCAAGCAAGCCCCAAGAGCTTGGAATTTCAGGCTTGTTTCATTCTTGCAGGACAAAGGCTTTCAACCAAGCAAGGCAGATCCTTCACTCTTTATTAAAAAGAGTAATTCCGAGGTCATCTACCTATGTGTATATGTAGATGATATTATATTGATAGGAAATGATGCAGATGGTATGAAGAAGATCAAAGATCAGATGAGAGAAGAGTTCAAGATAAGTGATTTGGGTTCACTTACCTACTTCCTAGGTTTGGAAGTTGTCTACAAAGATCATGGGTTGTTTCTCACTCAAAGGAAGTACATTAAGGACATGTTGGCAAAATTCAAGATGCAAGATTGTAAGATTGCATGTACTCCAATGGAGGTCAATCACAAATTGAGCTCACATGAAGGTGAACTCATAGAGGAAATCACATCATATCAAAGTCTAGTGGGTAGTCTCAACTATGCCACATTGATAAGAGTAGATATATGTTACAGTGTGAGTGTGCTAAGTCAATTTATGCACACACCAAGGAAACCACATATGGATGCTGCCAAAAGGATTCTCAAGTATCTCAAAGGAACCATAAATGAAGGACTTTATTATCCTTATGTATCTGATTTAGGTTTGAAGCTATTTTCTGATGCAGATTGGGCTGGCTCCAAGGAAGATAGAAGGAGCACTTCAAGTTATCTTACCTTTGCAGGTTCAAAGCTTATTTCATTGTCATCCAAGAAGCAACCCACAATTGCTCTCTCTTCTATTGAAGCTGAATATAGAGGTCTTGCCATAGCTACATGTTGAGAGCAGTATGGGCACCCAAGGAGTGACTAGACAAGGAAGCCAGCGGAGAGAGTCAGAGCGAGGTGAAGGAGTAAGTAGACAAAGCAGTCGACGCAAATCTGGCAGATAGGCCCTTCAAAATTTTCCAAATCAACATCTTTATAACAGTGATTCTTATCACTAACAATCATTGTAAATACCATTTCATATTTTTGTAGCTCCATTTTGTGCAAGCCAAGGAGTCCTTGAGCTTGAGGAGCCTTAGAAGTACCTACATATCAATTTTTGTAATTTTTAGACTCCGTTTAAGCCCTCAAATTGGCCCTGGAACCTAATTTTTAACTAGGCCGGACACTAGGTCTGGACAGGGCCAAAACCTAGTCAAAAACTATAAAAAGAGCTAGAGAGCTCATTTTTGAGGCTAGATTGTAATTGAAATGAACTTGTAATAGCCTTTTGAAAGTAATCTAAGAACTCCATTGCTTCTCACTCTTTGTCTTACCGTGTGTGCGCGTGTGTGTGTATGTGTGTGCATGTTTGTGTGCTTCTCACTCACGCACTTGTGCCGCCACTTGCTCGAGGTCTTCATACCATCCTCACGTCTTCCCGGATTGACATTAAAGGAGGTGCTACTCATCACTGAGCTACACCAAATTTTGGCGCCGTTGCCGGGGATCGAGCTTTGAGGACGAGCGTGTGATGGTAAGACGTAGATTGGAGACGTTGGCGTTGTAGGTAATTTCTCTACTTTTCCTATTTTTCTCTTTCTTACCTTACCACCATCATCACCATCATCATCATCACCATCTTCCACCTCCACTTCCATCATCGCGAAAATTTCAGTTTTTTGATTATATCACCTTCTCCACCTCATTTCCCTCATTTCACTTGTGCGAGAGAGCGAGAGAGCAAACTGTTGTGTGCTATTTTCTGCATGCTTTTGGAGTTTCTTGCAGGTTTCAGCAGCATCATCCCCTCTAGCACGTCGCGCAGGTACGGAAATGTGCAGAACTGTCTCGCAGTCGCCGACTCTTGTCGATCGCGATTGACATAAATTTTCACCTTTTGGTAAATCTGAGTGCACCACAGTGGACTAGAGACCCTGCACACCACATTTCCACAAAAAGTTTTGAAAATTTTGCAAAATTTCAGTCCATCGCGATTGACAGCTCTGTCCATTGCAATTGACAGCTCTGTCCATCGCGATTGACTGCCTGTCCATCACGATTGATTGCCTGTCCATCGCGATTGACTGACCCCTGTCCATCACGATTGATTGCCTGTCCATCGCGATTGACTGACCCCTGTCCATCGCGATTGATTGCCTGTCCATCGCGATTGACTGACCCGTGTCCATCGCGATTGATTGCCTGTCCATCGCGATTGCTCGCCTGTCCATCGCGATTGAATGACCCCTGTCCATCGCGATTGATTGCCTGTCCATCGCGATTGACTGACCCCTGTCCATCGCGATTGATTGCCTTTCCATCGCGACCGACTCCTGTCCATCGCGATTGATACTCTGTCCATCGCGATTGATACTCTATCCATCACGATTGACAGCCCTGTCCATCGCGATTGACAGCCCTGTCGATCGCGATTGACAGCCAATTTTAGCCAAATTTTTAGGGTTTTTTAATTAAAGAGTTGGGCTAATTTTGGGCATAAACATTTTACTCTAGAGCACATAAGGAGGCTACCTATAGAGCTAGTGAGTGATAGAGGCACTCACTTCTTGAACGAAGTGATTGAAAATCTACTCCAAGAATTCTTGGTAGTGCATAAGAAATCTGCCCCCTATCACCCACAAGCTAATGGGCAAGCCGAAAGCACAAACAAGATTCTATGTAATGTACTGACAAAATTAGTGAACACTAAACGCTCTGATTGGGACAAACAGCTACACCATGCTGTTTGGGCATACCGAGTCGCCTACAAGACGGTACTCCAAGCCACCCCCTTTCAGATGGTGTTTGGCCAAAACGCCGTGCTACCTTTGGACTTCTTAATACCTACATTGAAAGTAGCACAAGAGCACGAATGGACGGGTCATGAACTCTCCTCTAGACTCTTTGACCTTGAACGATTAGGGGAAACAAGACTGAGAGCAGCTGCAGGGATATATGCAGCTAAGAAACGACAGAAGGCCTACTTTGATGCCCACGTTAAGGATAAAGGTTTAAAGGCAGGCGACTTAGTTTTAGTCTACACATTGAAGCAACATGCGAGGAAACTGGAGAAGAGAGGCTACGGACCTATGATCATCAATAGGATCTCCACGAGTGGAGCAGTACAACTAGCCACTTTAGAGGGTGATGTTCTCCCTAACTATATTAGCGGATGCAGAGTCAAGTTGTATCAGGAACCCCTCACGGAGGAAATGCTAAGTCGACTCAATGCTGCTAAGCAACGTAAAGAGGAGGAAAAACGAATTCGAGAAGAAGCTCAAGCAGAAGCCTTAGAGCGCATACGGAGAATGAAATTAAGAAGATAAGGTAGAGAGCAACCTGTGCCAGATGCATACGCAGATCCAGGATATCACGTGGCTATGTGTGAAGTTTTAGGTGTTAGCTCACATAGGATAACTGATCAACGTCCTTTCATAACCTTAGACATAGGGCAAGGTAAGAGTGCAAGGACTGTAAGAGCCTTGATTGACTCAGGTGCAGCCACTAGTGCTGTTAAATTGTCTCACTGTCAAGAGTTTCAATTAACTGTCAATCCTGTGGAAGCATATCTCATAGGATTGGGAGGCGTGGAAACCCCTTGCATGGGCGAGGTGGAACTTCCCCTCTATATTCATGATGAGGCAATGACCGTTAAAGTACTAGTGTGTCAAGATGAGGACCTCACTGAACCCCTTGTCTTGGGTCAAGACTGGATCTATGACCAAGCAGTCAACTTAAACCTAAGAAGTGGACTTCTTCAGGTATGGGTCAATCATAGTCGAATTACAGTAGAGTTAGATAATGGAGCACTCAAGGAACTAGGAAAGGCACACACTCCTGGTCCTTCCAGGAGTACACATGAAGATGACCATGCTGTTCTTGTCCAAAACTATGTGTTGCAGAGGAATGATGGCTGCAAAAAAGGAGTCAGGGATGCAACGGAACTCTCTTCTTTTCCAAAGGCCAGAAGGAGGCAGCAACTAAGGGCAGATCAATCATTGAAGACTCTCCAGGCAAGAGACCAAAAGAACGCGCGAAGCAGAACAACTCAGCCGATGAAACAAATGTGGGTGCGGAAAGACGAGCTGCCGACCGTAACTAAGTCGCAACAACGGTCTCAACTTCCTATTAGTAATCAACGACTTGATGCTAATAAGAGGACTCCTAAAACCTCTGTTGAGAAAGTGAAATCCATTTGGGTACCCAAGAAGTCGATGAAGGCTGACCCACAATCAAGACAAATTTGGGTGCCTAAGGCTTGCTTGCGGGCTCAAATAACCCCACACAATTCACATCATACACGACAGGGTTCACTCGCTCAAGCAGCCGCCACCCACTCTTGTCTGATACACTCGAACACACTGCCACCTAGAAGCACGCACAGACTCACTCGTAGATGGGTCCTTAAACAGCCCCCTTTTTCAAGTAAATACCCTATCACACTTTCCAGAGCCTCCACAAAGTCAAACTCAAAACCTATCCGTTGCATTTGGCAACCTAAAACTTGTAATAAACCCCCGGACCCCAATTGTAAATCCATGTCCACCTACTAACTACTTCACTATCACATCACATCATTCCGCTTAGCTCGTAGGTCTACCCAATTTCTAACTACACACACTAGCACCGAGCACTTATTAACCCCTAACCTCTCCCGAACTTTAGGTTAATGTTGTAACAGGGGACACTGTGTCATTTTTGTGTCCATTGCAATGTTAACATTTATTCATATATTCTCACAGAACCAGCTGCAAAGTTTTCAACATGGTTGAGGCAGCAGGAACCAGCTCTCAAACAGAAACAAGCCAGCAAGTGGTGGACTTAGACAGTTGTTGACCTAAGCTTCAACTTAGGGACTTGCGGAGAAAGAGACTGTACCTCAATCCCCTCACAAGTGCATATAGTGGGGATACACGCTTTTAATTTATCAATCCGAAGAGTATACTAACCTAGCCGAGTGTATGAAGACATGCAAATGTGTAATGGTCAATGCAAAAGTATTACTCAAAAGTGAAAGTGAGGAAAACACTTATCCTAACAAGCTTCAACTGTAGGTCAAGACGAAACGATACTTGGTGCAGCAGCCGTCAGTATTTTGGACTTTTCTCCTAGCTCCGAGCTCCAAACATAGCGAATAGCATATGCGTTTCGAAGCTCTCGAGAAGACGCATCCAATGGCAGTGGTTTCACGCAATTCCGACACTCCTACTTCAAGTTATGACAGAAATACTGAGTCGCGGGAATACTTTCCTACACTTCAGCACTTCCTACACCTCGCACACACCTCTCCTACAGCAAAGAAACACTCTCAAGGATAGATCACACTCACAAGCACTCTTTCCAAGCAATACACATGCATACAAGCTCGCGAAGAAGAAGATGAAGAGGGAAGAAGACACAAATTCGAATTTCTGTGCTCCCTATTCTCACAATGGCAAAAAGTCTTTTACAAAGAGTCACATTTGACTTATATACCAGTGCCCTAAAAATGGTCCTTTCACACAAGTGACCGGCACTTTATTCCCTAAGAGCTAATTTCCTACTATTTTACATGGGTAAGCTTCTATTCTTCTATGGGAATGCATCTAGAGGACTCCTCTAGTGCCTTTACAAGGGAAATATATTACAAAAATGAATATGTTACAAAAATATTGGTCCAGATCGGAAAAATTTTGGGGCCCGTCTTTTTCTCTGCTTTGTGCGCTCTTTGGCTCTGCAACACTCTCCCCCTCTTCGCCTCTGTCGTCCCTTGACAGACTCCGCTTCCTTTGACAGACTTTGCTTCGCGCACGCGTCCTGTGGGTAGTGTTGTCTGCTTCTTGATCTTGCATTACGTTTTAGAGGCGCTTCAGCTTTTCCACTGTACGCTCCCCTTGGTCAGTGTTGTCTGCAGTTAAACAGACATGCAGATTCGATGGCCTTCTTGATTCAAGCTCTACTACTCGAGAGCCTGATGTAGTCGCCTTGCCTGTTGACTTGGGTTGCCACGCACGCCACCAGTGACTAGGAATGTGCTATTCTTAGTCACCCTCTTCAACTTTTCAGCCTCTACCCCTTTCTAACTTTTGGTCCTACTTTGATGTTTGAAAAATCCACTCCTCTGGACCCCGGGGTTAAGCTGTGTAGCCTGGTGCGTGCCCCTGCGGGGCTCTGTGCAGAGATGGGTGTTGCGCCCCTGCGGGGCTTCCTGCAGAGATGTATCTTTACCTTTGTCTATCTTCAAATTTGGCTTTTAATGAAGCTGTTTCTTTCGTTGCTTTCTTTTTTTCCTCTTCTTACTCGTCTCGCCCTCAACACTGCCCCCCTCCTGAACTCTGTCGTCCCCGACAGGCTTTGATAAGCGCCGGGCATATGTTCTGTATACTTGTTGCTCTGTGTCATTTAGCAGATTGGCTTCACGTATCATGATCTGTTTCCATTGTTCAGCTTTGACTCCATCGTTGGGCGGTTGTCGGTGATCTGCGAAGAAGCTCAGTTCGTATGCCACAAGTCTGGCATTCAGATTGGATGACATCTTTAAAAATATCTCTGAATCGATTTCAAAAAATCCTGTAAAAAACGCTTCTTCGAATGCCTGCATATACGAGCTTGGCAAAAACATGAGTCTAGAATAGTATGCCATTATTGTGGGGCGGCTCGGCATTACTGATAGATCAAAAATAAGTACATCTGTGCCTTGATTAATGCCAATGAAGTTTAGAAATGTATATGCCGCATGTTTGAAGACTTTCAAAACTGTAAGTAGCATACTAAGTATTTTATTTGTCATTTTAACTGCTAAATCTGGTACTGTCGCATAGTTTGTAGCCAAAATTCTATGGTCTTGATCATATAATCCTCGGTTGGCAAATAATTATGCGGCGGGCTAGGTAACATCGGATAGTTTAGCCACTGTTTATTAATAGTGCCGCTGCGTTGTAAAGCCAAAAATTCTGTTGCAACCCTTCTGCGTGGTATGGGACAAAACGAAGGGTTTACCTGTAATAAATAAGGTGCGACCTCCCAGTGCACCCGTAGTGTGGGATGTTTCTCCAAAAACTTTCTCCTCCACATTGGCTGTGCAGCTTCAAACTCTGCTTGAGTGTACATGAATGTGTCCTTCTTGAAATTGAGCTGCTCATCTGGACTTTTGTGCGTAACCTTCTTTATATATTGCCTTGTTTTCTCTTTCAGCAGTCCATAGGGAATGTTGAAAGGCTTTATGATCTTTTCCAAGTCTTTACCTTTGATTTTTGCTTCCCTCATGACCTTGATGACTTCATTCTCAAAATTTTCCGTCAATCGGGACACCACTAGTGCCCGTTCCTTCTGACTTATTTCTGCAGTGTATGGCATTGGATGATCATCATGCATATCCGCCATCTGCTCATGCATTGGAGAATGATAGATCGGTTGAGATAGAGGGCTTACCTCTACCTCGTCAGTAGGATGTTCTTTTTCTGGCACTACTGATGTCCCGATCGGTTCTTTACCTTTCTTCTTATTCTTTAGCTCCTCAATGCATTCGTCTTTTTCCTTTATCTGCTGTATGGCTTCACCGAGTTTTTCTTTAGTGGCTAGGAGTTCCTTACCTATATCGGCTACATGATCCATGTTCTCACTGTAGCTCTGTATCAATTTGGCCTGTGCTGAATTCAGCTGCCTTTTGAGCTCACTCATTTCTTGATCGTGCCGCCGTTCTGATTCGTCTTGTACTTCCTTAGCTTGTTGTAGCAATTTGGCATACTCTGCTATCTGGTCTTTTAATTCCTGTTCTTTAGTTTCTGCGGGGCCTTGTTGTATCAGTGGTTGATCATATAATAAAGATTTCATCAATTCTTTATTCCTATCGCGCAGGCTGTCGTTCTCTTCGAGATATAGCTTGAGTTGCTGCTCTAATAGCACACTTCGCATCCTCATTTTTTCTTTCTCAGCCTCGCTTGCTTTGTGTAATTGTTGCAACTCTTCTAGTTGTGTAAGCAACTTTTGATTTTGGGCAATGGATTCGTCATATTGTGTCTTGATTGCTAGCACTTCAGTATTTTTGTTCGCCACTTCTTTTTGTGCTGCAATTAGCTGTGCCGATAACTGTTCGCTCATGAGTTGAAACTGATTCTTTTCTTGCATGGCTTTGTCATATTCAGCATCTGTATCCATCATTTGCTGCTGGGTGTCCATGGCTGTCTGGATCATTTGCTTTACTACCGGCTTCAGTTGAGTCACATCCACATTGAGCCATGTTTTTGGTATTGATGGTTCTTCTCCTGTAGTCACGTCTTTGCCTTGAGCGATGTGTAATGTGGTATCATGGGGCTGCCTGATCTGAAGCTGTATCCGTGGCTCAGCCCTCATGGTTTCATCCTGTGCTTGAGGTGTGTCATCAGGCACCTCGATTATTGTTTGTTCTTTTTGTGGGATCTCTCCCGCATCCATATTCTTTGGGGTTTGTTCTTCCTCTTTAATAGGTATCTTGACATGTGTAACCCCAGTAGTTGTGTCCTCCTTGATGCTTACTTTGGTAGTGTCATTCAATTGAATGACATGCTCCTGTTCCTGAACATCATCCATCTTCTTTTCTTTTTCCTTCTGGCTGTCCGGTGTCACTTCCATTTGATTGAATTCCGGTCCTTCCTCTTCATAGGTTTCTGTCCTGATATCAGTATCTAGCGTGTCTTTCTCAGGACTGGATTCCGTATTTGTACTTGAGTCATCAATGCCCAATTCTTGGTATCTTCCAGGTTGTTTTGGAGGTGTTTCTGTACTCTGTTTTTGCTGACTTTGACTCGCTTGTCTATACTGATGTCCTTGGACATTTAGATTTACCTGCCCTTGCATATACTGGTGTGTTTCCTCGAGGGCAGCAGACAAGTCTCTTTTTGAAATCGGCATTTGAGCCGTCGTGACCTTAGGCAAGAGATGTGTTCTCTTGGACTGCGGTGTTGCTTGGGCTTCTTCTTCTCGCAAGCGTTTTGTACCCCTCATGGGCTTCTGTGTGCTGGTTCCGGCCTCTTCCACTACAACTGCTGCTTTCTTTTTCTTAGGGACAGAAGCGGATTTTGCATACCTTGCTAGTCCTTCTGCTGTTGGCATCTCTCTTATGCAGTGTCTCATGTCTAGGGCTTCATATATCAATAAGGTCAAAGCTGAACCACCGTTCAGGAACTTCTTTTGCCCCCATTTCTTCTGAGCTTCAAACAATCGTTCTTGTATGTAGCCTGTGAGATTCACTTTGTTTCCTATCTGTCTCATGGCATGCGATAGGAGTTGTACTACAATTTTTTGTGGTGCGGTGTATCTGTTCATGCCAGGAAAACAAAAGTGTTGGTGTACCAGACGCACTGCATCTTCGATATCTACTCTGTTAATCTCCAGGAATGATCTTTTCTTGGGGTCATGGCATTCGTCCTTGACATTAGTAATTCCTTCCTGATTCCATCCAAAGGCCTTATTGATCAATTCATGAGTGAATTGAATGGTCTTCCACTTGCCTACCTTGTCCAAAACCTTTGCTTCTGGAACCGAAATCTTTGTAGCTGCCGGCTGCATAGTATTCATTACTTGTGTACATCTTTGGAAGTCTGGTACACATATAGGTATCTTCAAAAATGCTTCAATGCCAGCTTGAGTCCATACTTCTTCGATATGTGGTAACCCTTGTATTATGGTCTTGAAATCCTGTGACATAATAGGGAAATAGTGGTCCCTGTCCATAATCTTGATGGTTGCCATGAATAGAAGTTCCGAGATAGGTTGGTCATCTCGAAACCAATGTCCTCTGACCTTGGTTATTGACCCCAATGGAAGAAGTAGTTCCTCTTCCTGCTGTGTAGCTTCTGAGTCAGAAGATGTCATCTGCACTCAATATAGAGGATGAATTAGTATCCATATTTTTTCAGAAATCCTCCTCCATATGTTGATTAATAATTTGATGAAGTTCCGAGTGCATGGTGCCGTCCCTTCCCCGTGGGTGTGAGAAAGGTAATACCTGAATTTTTTCATGTATTTTTATATTTTTTTTTTGCTGAAAAGAAAACATAAAAAGTTAGTACATAGCCGAAGCGGTTAGTGAAATTTTTTTGGAGTAATATTTTTAAGTATGTACAAGTGCTCTCCTATTTCCAAAGGGAAAATGTGCGTGACTATGCGAAAATAGAAGAAGGACGTGCCGAATGCTTGGCCTTGTAATGTGGCCCTATCATGCATACTTTGGATCTTGGCAACTTCTCATGTGTGCAATTGGAAGTAGTTGCATGCTGTATGCAGGTTGTCTTGTCTTTCGGCATCCATATTTGCTTCACTTGGGTGCGACGTACTGTGTTCTCCACCTTCTTGATGAATGCTGTTCGTTTTCGGCTGTATGTCTTCTGATTCTGTTTTGGGAATCTCAAGTCGGTTTGTATTGCATTTGGAGATTCCTTCTTCCTCCAATATGTCCTCTTTCTCGTTTGATGTGCCTGTTGACCCTGTTGAGTATGATAGCTCTTCTGAGAACGTTCCTTGTTTGGGCTGGTCGTCCTTTGGGTACGTGACTTTGGGATCCAAATTTTGGTTCGATCAGGTTGTGTAGTTATCAGCTTCTTTGGGATCCATATGCTCTTGAGTCGCGGTTGCTGAAAGTGTCCACAATTCTTTGTCTTCTTATATAAGTGCTCATGCTGCTGTCGAAGACTTTTCTGTTGCTGAAGATAGGCCTTCTTTTGGTCCTTTCTTATCCAAGCTCGTGTAGAATGTGGAATGGGGTACACTTTCACGGGTGTAGACTTCACGTTTTGTAGAGGAATAGTCTCTCTTGTGCTTTGTGGTTCAGTGGGCTTGATCTCATGTTCTCGTGCACTCTTGTGACTCTCTACACTCAAGGATGGAGTGCACACTGGACTCACAGTATTTTCACATGAAGTACTTGACGATGGGGTTCCTATATTGCTAGTGAACATACAATCATGACTTTGTTCATTAGGATGAACTTCTGGCTCTATAATAGCAGCTTTGGGTGGTCGTTCGTCTAGCAAACTATATACTTCACGAGGTCCTATTCTGGCCGAGATGTATCCTAAAGCCAATTGAATGGTTACCTCATATTCATATATCCAATCTTGGCCTAGCACCACATCTTCAAGCAGATCTTGGTCCTGACATACTAAAAGTCTCTGCTCCATTGTGTTGTTCCCCATATGTAAAGGTAAAGTGATCTCACCTATGCATTGAGTAACTTTTCCTCCTATTCCAATTAGCAGCGCCTTCGATGGCCGTAACTCCTCTTTAAGTCTCTGAGACAAGGAAAATCTAATACAGCTTATTGCTGCTCCTGTGTCTATAAGAGCATCCACTAAGTGGTACTCTTTTCGTCCTGCTCCCAGATTCAAATAAGGCTGTCTTCTTTGTTGTCCGGAGTTCTCAGTGGCTCTAAAATTAGCCATGGGGATGAGTTCTTCTCCTACTCGATATCTCTCGTCTCTTTCTTTCATCCACTCTTTCCGTTTTCTGATACGTTCTAGGGCTTCCTGTCTAGCTTCTTCTCATATGCGTTCTTCTTCCTTTTTTCTACTCTGAGCTCCTAAGAGTCGTGCTAACATTTGATCCGTTAGAGGCTCCATAAATCTTTTCACTCTGCAACCACTGATGTAGTTGGGAAGAATATCTCCGTCTAGTGTGGCGAGATTGACTGCACCACTAGTGGAGATTCGATTTATGATCATAGGTCCATATCCACGTTTCTGAAGTTTCTTTGCATGCTGTTTGAGTGTGTATACTAGGACTAAATCGCCTTCTTTCAGTCCCTTGTCTTTTATATGTGCATCATAATAAGCCTTTTGTCTCCGTTTAGCTGCATAAATGCCCGCTACCGCTTGCAGTCTGGTCTCGTGCAGCTTTTCAATTTGATCTAATTGCTGAGATAATTCATGACCGTTCCACTCATACTGTTGGGCTACTTTCAAGGTGGGTACTAAGAAGTCAATTGGCAAAATTGCATTTTGCCCATACACTAAATTGAAAGGTGTAGTTCCAATAGCCGTTTTATATGCCACTCGGAAGGCCCAAATTGCGTGATGCAATTGTTTGTCCCAATCTGACCTTCCATTATTGACAATCTTTGTCAATACCGTACATAGTACCTTGTTGGAACTCTCTGCCTGACCATTGGCTTGGGGATGGTATGGGGCTGATTTTTTATGAATCACTAAGAATTCATTCATTAGCGATTCAATGACTTCGTTCAGGAAATGAGTTCCTCGATCACTCACTATCTCAATAGGTAATCCAAAACGCGTGAAAATATGCTCAAAGAGAAATTTTGCAGTTGTTTGAGCATCATTCTTTCTGGTAGCCTTGGCTTCTACCCATTTAGTCAGGTAATCGGTGGCTACTATGATGTATTCTGCATGTGATCCTCTGGCTGGTGGATTGATGGGTCCTATGAAGTCAATTCCCCACTTGGTAAACGCTCTTGCACAAACCATGGGTCTTAAAGGCATGTCGTCTCTTCGAACGGGATATTTCGCTCTCTGGCATATTTCACAGCTTCTCACGTATGTCTCTGCGTCCATATGTAGAGTTGGCCACCACAGGCCTGCAAAGAGAATCATCTTGACCGTTCTATCTGCTGAGAAATGTCCTCCCGCAGCTCCTGCGTGTGCCATTTCTAATACTGAGAGATATTCATTCTCATGAATGCACAACCTTAGTTGGTTATCCTTTCCGCGTTTAAAGAGTTGTTTTCCTAGGATGACGTAATCTTTGCTCTGTTCTTCAAGAGCACGTTTTCTTGCTAGGGTAGCTCCGTCAGGGTACTCTCGAGTTTTCAAGAACTTTACTAAAGGCATGCTCCACCTTGGTGCTATTGTAGAATAGCATAACGTAGAGTTCTCATCTGGGATTTGTTCTTGACATGTTTGACAGGTTGACACATAATGATGTGCATCTCGTTGCATGGTTGGCCAATATGTGCCAAATCTCTTGAGTGTTTGCCATGTTCCAGTTGCATTCAAGTGAGTGTTCCATTGATTTATGTGTGCTTTCTGAAGCCACATTTTTTGTTCATCTTCTTCCACGCATCTCATCAGTAGTCCGCTTGAATCCTGGTGGTATAAACTTCCAGCAATAATGTGAAGGTTTTTAGTCCTCCAAAGATCTTGCTTTCGGTTTGGCGTGATCCCATCTTTAGGTCCATGTGTAAGTATAGGGATCAACTTTTCGGCCCATTGAGGACATACTTCCAGGTTAAAGAGATAAGTGTCTGGCAGATCATCAGGAACTCCCATAGGTGGTTCTCCATGTTTTAACCTAGACAGGTGGTCTGCTCTCACATGTGTGTTTCCTTTTTTGACTATTACCTCAAAGTCAAACTCCATTAGTAACAAGAACCATCGCACCAACCTTCCCGTGCTACAAGGTTTATTGACTAAATACAACAAAGCTTGATGGTCTATGAAGAATTTGAATTTGTTAGCTAAGAGGTAATGTCTAAACTTCTTGACTGCGTAAACCATTCCTAAGCCTTCTCTTTCTGTAGTCGTGTAATTTCTTTCGGCTTGGTTTAATTGTCTACTCGCATAAGCGATTGGATGGTCAAGCTTTCCTTCATCAGCTGGTTGAGCTAAGATACATCCAATTGCGTAGTTCGAAGCATCGACATGAATATGAAAAGGCTTACTCCAGTTGGGTGATTTTAGAATTGGGGCTGTACTCAGCCGTTTCTTAAGCTCGTTGAATGCCTTTTCACATTCGTCCGTCCAAGTGAACTGAGTCAATAGACCGTATAAGGGCTTAGCTATTATGGCATACATGTGAATGAACCTACGGTAATATCCACAATGTCCCATAAAGGCTTGTACTTCCTTTACATTTTTGGGTCTTGGTAAGTCCAATATGACTTTAATCTTATCCTCATCCGTAGATATCCCATTTCTTGAGACTATGTGCCCTAGTATTTTTCCTTGCCTTACCATGAAGACACATTTTTCTGGGTTTAGGCAGACTCTATACTGTCTACATTTGTTGAATATCTTCCTTAATTCCGGTATGTGATCGGGTCTTTGATTGGAATACGTGCAAAGATCATCTACATACACTTCCATGCTTTTTTTCAAGAATTCCTTAAAAACGTGACACATTAATCGTTGGAAGGTAGCTGGCGCATTAGTGAGTCCAAAGGGCATCACTCTGAATGCATACACACCCCATTCAGTGGCAAAAGCTGTCTTGTGTTGGTCCTCAGTTGCAATAGCCACCTGATTGTATCCAGAGAAACCATCTAGGAAGCTATAGACCTCTTTACCTGCTACCCTCTCCAATAGATGATCCGTAATCGGTAATGGGTAGCTATCACGTATGGTGGCTGCATTCACCTTCTTCAGATTTATGCACACTCTCAATTTTCCGTTTTTCTTGGGCACTACCACTAATGGCGATACCCATTCTGTGTGTTCTATCTCATATATGAATCCAGCATCCAATAGCTTATCTATTTCTTCTTTTATCTTGGCTGAATACACCTCATTATAAGTATAAGGTCTCTGTTTGGAAGGTTTGGCTTCGGATGTCATGGGGATTCTATGCGCACATATAGATGGATCTACTCCTTTTAAATCCTTATAAGTCCAAGCGAAGACATCCCGGTATTCTCTTATGAGTCGAATTAGCTCTTGCTCCTCTTCCTCTGAGACATCCTGTCCTATGAAAGTACATCGTTCCTCTCCTCCTTCCATGGTTACCACTATTTTTTTGGTTTGCTCTTTATTATCATATGCTATTCCCGGTTGTGCTTCTCTTTTAGGCATGTGAATAGCAATCTTCCTCTCTTCTACTTCGTATTTTTTGAAATGAGCTGGTACCTCAAATTGGTCTTGAAGCTTATTATCTTCATCTTCTAACTCCCTTTCAACTTCTAATTCTTCCTTTTGTGTGAGATCCTTATGTTGTTCATTGGCAGTGATATCCATGTTGGTGGTACTAATACCTAGATCCATAGGTTCTGGTTCCATTTCAATGCTCTCGTAGTCTTCCTTCCAGTTTTGCTCAAATACTTCTCCTTCTTCTGCCTCCTGAAGGACTACCATATACAGGCTAATGTCATAACCCTCCTCGTCAATACATTCGTTCATAGTTACCACTTCTTCGTTTACACAAACATCGAGGGTAGCTAAGATTTCCATCCAACCATGAGGTTCGAATTCTTCGTCTGGAAATACTTGTGGCATATAAGCTGGATCTTGTACCGATCTCACTACACCTTGTTTCTGCTGCCAACTTTTCCTTCTCTCCTCTTCCTTTTTTGCAGCTTGGCATATCCATAGATGAGTGTCCTCGTTCATCCAGGATTGGTCACTAGAACCTGCACTATGAATCGATTGATCGTCTTCCTCTTTATGGATTTGATTCCATTGCAGAGGTGGTACATCTTGATATGCATACGTATGTAGGTTGATCCTAGTGGTGACTCCTGCGTGTTGTAGGTACACTGCATCCTTCCCCCAATCTTGTACTACCTTTAGCTGTCTCATGAATGGCCTTCCCAAGATCATCTCATAGTTGCTCGGCCTTTCAAAGTGACAAATTGCTAAAGTATGTTCGAATTCCACTCCGCACGTAGTGAAGACTACTCGTTCCAACAATCCTAAGGGTCTTTCCGTATGTCCATCGGCCATCTGAATTTTCATACGTGTTGGTCTCAATGCTGGTTTTCCCCATTTCTCCCAAATTTCTTTGGTAGCAATGCCCACACCAGCTCCTGAATCTAATATGGCTTTGGTTGTGTAACCCTTGTAAGTGATTGGTAGACATGTATTTCCTTCATCTCCTTCACTAAAATCTCCTACTTTATCCACTGGAATTCTCATTGTTTTCACTTCGTCATCTACCTCCTTTTTTTCTTCCTTGGCTTCCCACTGATTGATCAATTTTTCTTTTAGATGTGGTTTCACCTTTAGCAATTCTTCGAATGTTAAGGTACATGGGATTTTCACTTCCCTAAGGCGTTGTATGATTTCCGATGTTTGAACTGATGAGTTCGTTTCCCGTCTTTGTATTGATGGAATGCGATACAATTCTGAGTTGTGCTCGTATTCCCCGGTGTAATTAGGTAGCTCCTTTACATCGTCTTCCACTTCTTTGTCACTTGCATCCATCGGAAAAATCTCTTCTGAATTAAGCTCAGGTATTGAATCCTCTATTTCGTTTTCTGCTTTCAGTTCTTCAAAGGGCGGTTCCATTCCTTCTACTTTTTTCCACTTGTCCTCTTGAACTCTCGCCCATAAATCCTTAGTCCAGTCTCCTTCTGTTTCAGGGACTATGGATCCTTCCTTTCTTTCAACACCAATTTCATTATCCAGAGGTCTATTTACGTTAGGCTTTTTTTGATTATTTAGACACTCTTGGAATCTTTCTTCGCAAATTCGGTTGTTTGGTAGTGGTGATGTGGGTTTTTCTAATGTTTGTTGGGCAACTTCTATTAATTTTTTGCAGATTTCCAATCTTTCTTTCTCTAAGTCGCCTCTCGGATATTCTCTCTCATATTGTTCTATGGTGGGTCCTGCTTTTATTCTTGCTTTGTATGCCTGAATCCACATAGCTAATTCTTCTGGCATTGGGTCTGCTAATACCGATCCTACCTTCTTCTTTTCTTCCTCCATTTTATCTGCTTCTTCTACTTGTGATTCTTCTGTTGATTTTTGTTTACTCTTTTCATTTTCCTTCTTTTGCAACAATTTCTTTTCTTTTATCCTGTCTCTCCTTTGCTTCCATCTTTGGGATCGTTTACTGATGATACTTTTTTCTGGTTCTTCTGAGTCTTCTACTCTGTGAGGGATGGGTGTATTTCCCTCTTTGTCACTTTGATTATTTTCTTCGGTTTTATCAGGGTTTTCTCTAGCCTTTGCTCTCGTTATGGCTTTTAAAGGTATAGTGTACTCTTTATCACTCCCTGACGATTCAATTACCTCTATCACGTTAATCTGTACATTAGATGTGACTTTGTTTGGGTTCTTAGGACAATCTCTGAAGAGGTGTTCCTTTCCACAATCGCTACAGTATCCTTCCCAAATTCGTTGTGGTGGTGGTGGGTTCGGTAATGTACATTCTCTGATATAGTGGTCACCTCCACATCGGTAGCATGGTCCTCTAGGTACAGGTGGTCTATTCATTGGTCGAGGTGGCATGGTTGCTCTAGGAGCTGTGTACATTAATGGTACATAATCTTGCTCGTAGTTATATGAACTCTCCGGTGTCTCCATGCCATAAGCATATGGGTCGTATTGTTGCCCATATTCCATTGTTAAGCTTTCATAACCTGGGTATGCTCTTTGACTAGGTTCGTAAAATGAGTCATATGGTTCACTGCTAGTCAAAGGCATTGCCGGCACGATAGCCCTTTCTAAGTTTTCCTCTGGTTGCGCTATCTTGACTGGGACAACGTTCTGAGGGTGGGGCGGTTGTTGTCCTAGCACTGGCTGAGGCTGTGTATATCCTTGGTAGGTGTATGGTCGTGGCATGGGTGCCTGCGACTGATATGATGGATATCTGAAGGCTTCTCCTCCCTGCTGGTTCTGCGGATATCCATATGGTCTCACATAAGGGTGGGTGGGTCTGGTTTGCCTATTGTAAGGGCAGTTCTCCGTGTTATGATTTGTGTATCTCTGCTCTATGCTGCAATACTGTAGTGGTCCTGGGACAGAGGGTCTATGAGGAGCATAGGCAGGTGGTGGGACTACTCCCCTAGTACACAAGTGAGAGGGATGATCCCCTCCGCACTGCATACATCTTCTAAGCATTGGCGTTCTCATAGGATTGGTGGGATAATTCCTCTGTCCTTGCATATTCAGTTTTTTTGCTAGCAAGTCAGCAATTTCCTCAATGTTGTTTTTAGGGTTCGATGTGCTATTTGATGACTCTTCACTTTGCACACTTCCTTGGGGTATTTTCAAGTCTTCTGCAAGGTTATCCTCCAGGTCTATACATTCCTTCATACACTCTTGCAGAGTTTGAACTCTCTTCACGTACACTAATGACCTCAAGGTTCCGTTCAATAGTCCTTCTAAGAACAATGATACCATCTTGTTTTGTGTTGGTCTCTCCTCTACGGGGCATCTATCCACATACTGCTTGAATCTCCTGGCAGCCAATCTGACTGACTCAGTTGGAGCTTGCTTGAAGCTGTGGATTAATGACGAAGAATTGTTCTTGATTCCAGACTTGGTAAATTCTTCAATCATTTCTTGATACACTTGATCCATGTTCTGAAAGGTATTTGGATCCAATGGCTGAAACCAGGCCAGGGCTGTGTCTGACAAGGTGAGGCCAAAGGATTCATATTGAATCATGAAGTCATCTACCTGCTCGGCTCTCACTACTTGTTTAAATTCTGCTATATGATTATAGGGTTCACTCGAGCCATCATAATGATTTCTCATGCATTTGGCCACTTGAATCGGTCTTAGTCTCCTTCCTACTTCAGGTTGTCTCGGCATTACAGGGTAATTTGGTCTTCCTATAGGTATGCCTGGTCCTCGTACTACCTGTGGTCTGACTGGAGCACGAACTCCTTGTCTTGGGTCCATAGCTGGTTGTGGCCGGTAATTAGGATTAGTGGCAGGTATTGCAAATTGCACATGAGGTCTGATGGGGATCTGGGTTTGTTGAGTTTGTTGTGTTTGTCCCGAATGTTGACTTGAGTCATATTGAGAAGTTCCATGTGGGTTCCGTGAAGTGGTTGCTTGGTCCCTTGGGGGGAACACTGGAATGTTCTGATATTTCAACTCAGCTCTCTCTAATTCAGTGACAGGCCAATATCTTCTGTGGTCTTTGTCCAAATATGTAATGATGGTGGGGAATTCAGGATCTTGTAACTCATAGATGGTGACTGGATTAGGAGCAGCGTCCCAAATAGAGGAATGGGTTCTGAGCAGGTGCTCCATCCCATTGATCAAATACACATCTATTAGAGTGTCATCCTGGGGGACTAAGTCTCCTCTCCAAAGCTTAGTAATTGTCGATCTCCCTCTAGGAGTTGTCACTTGTTCTTCAGTTCCATGTCCATTTAGACTTGAAGTGTTATTTTCCTCGCCACGTTCATTAATGATTTCCGGGTGTTCAGTGACCATGTATTGAATGTCTTGTTTATCCATGTACAGTCCTCCTATGTACTTAACTGCTGGTCTTGGCACTATGTAGGCTTCTGAAGCCTTCCTCAGTCTGGCCACTGATCTGTTTAGACCATCCAAATAGATAGGGATCTCATGGTGGTTAGTGCTCACATATTCTAAGGAAGTTCTGTATTCGCCCTCAATGATGGACATCTGGCCAATCATGGGCACAGTGTTCTGCATGTCCTCGGAAGCCATGGGGATTTCTCCTTCTGACTCACTGGAGGTCTCAGAATAGTGTGATCGGTTACTAGGTTCAGCTGCACTCCCTACGGAAGAAATTACACTTCTTCGGCTTCCTAGGGTTCTTCCTGATCTCAAGTTCATTCACTTAAGAGCTCTAATCAAATCTTGTCCACCTTTAGTCTCTAGAGTTCTAAGTTATGGCTCAGAAGTCTAGGAAAACCTTGGCTGGAAGGTGACTGAAAGAAAATTTCAAGTCACGATACTTGACTCTCACGATCTCTGAGAAAACGATCGCTGACAAACGATACTTCGGTGAAACGATCGCTGACAGACGATACTTGGAAGAAACGATCGCTGGCTAACGACCTTTCCCCAAACGATCTCTGATTGGAAACGATACACGACCTCTCAACAAAACGATCTACGACCTCTGACCCAAAACGACCGCTCACAAACGATACTTCATCCAAACGATCGCTGGAAATCGACACTTGGGTCTAACGATACTTGATCAAAACGATCGCTGGAAAACGATCTTTGACCAAACGATCTCTAGCAAAACGATCTCTATCAGAAAGCGATACACGATCGACGATCTCTGAGAGAAACGATCGGCGACACTTGGGCTGAAACGATACACGATCTCTCACTAGACGATACACGATACTCAAATATGAACGATCTACGACCTTCACTAGAAACGATCGACGATACCTAACTGACACGATACCGACCTTTGACAAGTGTCGCGATCTCTGGATCACGATACTTGGTAAACGATACACGACCGACGATACTTGATCAAAACGATCTCTAGCGAAACGATCGACGACCTCTGTCTGAAAACGATCTACGATCTCTATCTGAAACGATCTACGATATCTCACAAAACGATCGACGACCGCTGGGAAATATCGCGATACTCAACCGCAGGAGTAAAACGATACTCGACCGCAGGAGCAAAGCGATACTTGACCCTTTTTCAAATTTTTGTGTTGTTTTTTGAGGTTTGATTGTTTCCCCCTTTCTCTCCTAGGTTCTCTCTCTTATCCCTACCCACTGTAGCAATCAACAAATGAACTTTAACCCCCTGAAGACCCAAACGACACTCAGCGCAGGTCGTTTTTCCCTTTCCTAGGTTGAAGTACTGAAAATTTTGGAGCAAGGAGGTGGTTTAGTTTACCTTGGAAGCTCCCATAATCTCTTGGTCCAACTCTCTTGCACTGAACTCTCCCTTTTTGCTTGCTCTTCCTCGAAACGATCGCTGGGCTCACACGATACTCGACACAGCTCTCCACGATACTTGTTCAACAAGTAACTTGAAAATGAAAAATTTCTGGCTTTTATACTTGGGAATTCCTATCTTGCAGAAAAATGGAAATTCTTGAACAAACCTAAAGCCTACTCTACTCTCCACTCACTCCTATTCTACTTCTTCTACTCACTTCCCTAATCTATCAACTCACTACACACACTCCAAGAATGAGAAGTAGCAAGTGCGGTTGAAATTGACTTACCAAAGAAGAGAAGATTTCCGCTCCTCCAAGTTCTTCAAAGCAAAAAGCTACTTACCATCACGCGAATGCCTCGGTTTGATTCGTCACTCCCCGGCAACGGCGCCAAAAAGTGTGTTGACCTAAGCTTCAACTTAGGGACTTGCGGAGAAAGAGACTGTACCTCAATCCCCTCACAAGTGCATATAGTGGGGATACACGCTTTTAATTTATCAATCCGAAGAGTATACTAACCTAGCCGAGTGTATGAAGACATGCAAATGTGTAATGGTCAATGCAAAAGTATTACTCAAAAGTGAAAGTGAGGAAAACACTTATCCTAACAAGCTTCAACTGTAGGTCAAGACGAAACGATACTTGGTGCAGCAGCCGTCAGTATTTTGGACTTTTCTCCTAGCTCCGAGCTCCAAACATAGCGAATAGCATATGCGTTTCGAAGCTCTCGAGAAGACGCATCCAATGGCAGTGGTTTCACGCAATTCCGACACTCCTACTTCAAGTTATGACAGAAATACTGAGTCGCGGGAATACTTTCCTACACTTCAGCACTTCCTACACCTCGCACACACCTCTCCTACAGCAAAGAAACACTCTCAAGGATAGATCACACTCACAAGCACTCTTTCCAAGCAATACACATGCATACAAGCTCGCGAAGAAGAAGATGAAGAGGGAAGAAGACACAAATTCGAATTTCTGTGCTCCCTATTCTCACAATGGCAAAAAGTCTTTTACAAAGAGTCACATTTGACTTATATACCAGTGCCCTAAAAATGGTCCTTTCACACAAGTGACCGGCACTTTATTCCCTAAGAGCTAATTTCCTACTATTTTACATGGGTAAGCTTCTATTCTTCTATGGGAATGCATCTAGAGGACTCCTCTAGTGCCTTTACAAGGGAAATATATTACAAAAATGAATATGTTACAAAAATATTGGTCCAGATCGGAAAAATTTTGGGGCCCGTCTTTTTCTCTGCTTTGTGCGCTCTTTGGCTCTGCAACAACAGTTTACCCATTTTGCCTGAGACAATTGAAAGGCCAGAAGAATTGCGGGCCATCAAAATCATACCTATTGCGGACCCTCCGCGTGGCCACACCATGCCCGTAGGAAAGACTTCCCATTGGTTTACTGAAGTGGCAGGACCCTTGGGTGAGGGAACGTACCTATGGGAATCAGAGTTGGACTTCAATGGGAAGCAAGGCAGATACCATTTCTTTACAAGAGAATTTGAGAAGTTACAAAATGCTGAAGGTCTACGTTCGATATGGGAAAAGGCAGGATTGAATGCATATTTCAGTGCACGGCTCCCAAAGCCTGACTTCATGTGATGCTACTATCTCATCAACACCTTGACTCCAAACAAGAACCCAAAAGGTGCAAGCTCATTGGTGATTCCATCTCTGACAAAGGGGAATGAGCTCAAGAGGTTCAGGCTATCAAACAACTTGGTGAGAGAGGCTCTAGATATGCGCGGAATGCATATTCCTACAGAAAAGGAAACCCTACTACCGGATTACATGAAGAATCGAAGCCTCACCAAACTCAAGGACATGGTGTCCATGACGCCTAATATCACAATACACCTTCGCATGTGCATGCAACACTTTGCTTTTCCTGCACAAGATAGATTCACCATGCCGCCCAAAAAGATTTGGTTTAGTTTGTATCTGGCAGAGACACAGAGCCTCACCATCAACTTACCCCACTGGATAATTGATCAGATACACGTAGCTCACAAACGATGGCCGTGGAAACAGGTTTTATATGGTTGCAGTGCTCTGACGAGAATCATTTATAGGTGTTTGGCTTATGACATCCCTATTCAACGGGCCCTAATGTGGAATCGTGTATAGCAGTTTAGAGGTAGGACATCCACTGGACCCCCTTCTAAGAAGATGAGAGGCACTGTCCAAGTCCCATGTGCTCAACCACGTGGAGCCACTCTAACACCAGACGTTACCCCTCCACCCCGAAGAGTCCGACCATTCACACTCTGACTTCCAAGACGCAGCACCGATGGTTCCACCTTGATATTCCCTCCTATCCCAACCGATCTTGAATTTCCCAGTGGTGCACCTTTGGAAGAACTCACTAATGAAGATTTCGAACAATTATTACAAGATGTAGAGCTGGAGGCAGAAGAGGCACAACAAGTGGAGAACGTGCAAACGCAGGCCACAACCTCCCAAGCACCTGTCACAATAGTTGAAGTGGATGAAGAGGTTGATGGAGATGAAGAACAGGAGGAAGATGAGGAGGATTATGATCAAGAGCATCAAGATGAGCAACAAGAAGCGCCAGAAGTTATAGGTGCACCAGCATATACAGCTCAACTACAAAGGTTATACGATACAATCAAAGCAGTACAAGAAAGGCATCAACTCTCTCTTGTATCAGGTCAAGCTTTGATGCAAGAAATGCTATCAGATGAAGGGGTGGACCAACATTTCATTGACACCCTCAAATTAGTGTCAGAATCTTTAGGAGTTCCGGAGGCTGTCCACACTGCAGTCCGCCAGTCCGCGAGGTATGACAAACGCAGAGTTGACTCATTACCACGAGCAGGTAAGACTATCAGGATACCCGTCACACAACAAGAAGTACCCATTGAAACCACAGCTACCCCCACAACCACCACTGACCTCTCTGCTGAAACCTTCGTTCAGACGTCACCCATCTCACCCCAACATCCTCCATCACCACCTTCTCCACCCACACCACCACCTCCCACCATGGAAGAAACGACAGTCATCACCTCTACTTCCACTTATAACCCATCCTCATTCACATCATTCTCATTTTGAGAACCCACTTCACAAGACACCCTCTTCTCTTTCGTCACCAATCCCTTGTACACTTCAACCCTTCTATCCTCCGAACCCATAACTGGCCATCCCATAATCCCAAGTGTGGTTGGAAACCCAGCACCCACAGAAGGCACCCTGTGTTTCCCTACCTATCCCCCAATACGGGTACCTCCATTCCATGACCCTCACTTCCCATCTGGCCCCTACACCTCTTTCAACCTGACCGCACCACCCCAATACCCGTCCTTTGTGGAGCAGTTCATCCACTCTCCAATGTTTCAGAGGCACATTTCTACGATGTTCGCAACGACATCAATTTACACGAACACCACACTCACTTCACCTACCATACCCACCTACATGGTAGCCCCTGTACACACCACCTTGTCTGACCCAATGGACATTTCACCAACCACAGCACCTCTCCCCACGATTCCACCATCTTCCCCTCCCTTGCCCCCCACCTCACCACTCACATCATTGGCACACACAGCATTCACTACCCCCCTACCCAATCCCACCTCCCCTGCAATTCAAACTTTTTCCCTTGCATCTCATAATGTAAATAGCACGTTCAACACATTACTTCAGTGTACACATCAACTACAACAAGAATACCATCACTTGGAAGAACGCACTGCTGCCCTCCAGGCAGAATCTCAACGTCTGCAAGCTAGAGTCACCACTCTTGAAGCTGATTACCAAACGCTCCTAACCGAGCATACCACCTTACAGCAGGCTCACTCCGAATTGGAATCAAAGACATCAACAGTAGATGATCAAGCAGTCAAGGAACTAGAAACAGTGCTCCAAGTGCAAATGATATCTAATGCTACACTCAGATGCAACATTGGGCTATTAAGGAAGCATATGGCAGCAACACTAGAAGAGAACAAGAGACTTCAACAACAAAACCAAGACAACTTTGAAGCGGCTATGGAAGGAACTGTAGGAGCAACCATTAGCCCTACCAGATATAGAGCAGTCCCATCGGAAGACATTCACATCTTACTTGAGGAGCATGCAAATTTCTTGGAGTCATATGAAAAGTTAGAGACTGAATGTGCAGACCTAAAGAAACAGATAGCCAGTGCCCCCACAGCTCAACAGGAGCCGGTAATCTTGCAACACTCTACAGAAGAAGTAGAGAGCCTCCGGAAACAGGTGGCAGAACTCCAAGCACGCCTCTTACCATATGAAAGGCCACCCTCGCCCATTGAAGAACCAGAACCAGAAACAGTAGTGGAAATCCCCGTCGATGACAGCTATGAAGAGCCATATGAGCCGATGCCGACACCCGGTGGTCGAACTACAGAGGAAGGACAAGACACTTTAGAAATTCAAGTTCCAGATTGGGTCAAAAGGGTCGAGAAAGTGGGTAAGACACATGATGATCGTGTGGTCGTGCAAATGCAATCTCTCACAAATCTGGAAGAAATTGTCCTTCGGTCTTCCTACTTTCAAAACCTATCCCATCAACGGTTAATCACAACATCAGAGTCGCAATACATGCCTTATTTTGTCTTACTACATGATTATAATGCAGAAGTCAAGAGACATACAGGGAAGGAGCCCACATTCGCCACTCAATTTGAGCTAGGGGATTTACCGACAGATGCACGTGCTGGCTCGATCTTCCAACCTAATTGGCGTGCACGTCTACTAACCGATTACCCAGAGATGATGAGCACCTGGGCAACCATGCCACTATATATCAAGTATAATCCATGCTATTGCCCAGTGGTACGTCGCAGATCCTGGCAAGCATTTGCAATCAAGGTACGCAACAATAAAGAATGCTCGGCTTGGGTTAACTATCCATATTTTGCTCCGCCTCGGGGGACCCCAACCGTAGCTTACATGATATCAACAATTCGGCACTGGTCTACACGTCTAAATAATGTACCCGACATAGCAGCGAAAATGTGTATGAAGATATTCGAGCTCATGACCATTGTCTTCAAAACCTTTCGGAATGTACAAGCTCCATATATCTCTGCCCCTGGATTCTCTCAAGGTAACAAGGATTTAGTCTACGACATGAGCCAGACCCCCTCGGTCACTATAATCTTTGCTTGGCATGCACGAATAAAGTACTTACCCGCATGCTTCAAGCAGACATTTGAGGAAATGTTCTCTACGGGATTCTGGGAATATCATTCACAAATTTTCATTCCCAGACCCACACATTTGCTACACCTATTCGCAGTAGAACAAGAGATCCATGTAGATCAGTTACGTCTGCCACATCCGGACATTCTAGGACCAATTGATTGGGATCGTATGATGACAGATTTGGCCAGAGGACTATGCATACAAGAACATCAGCTTGCCACTCAGGTTGTGGAATATTACATCCAACACTCCCAACAACAAGAGTCTGTCAGGGACGACAGACGCGAGAGAGGGGGGGTGTTGAGAGCAGTATGGGCACCCAAGGAGTGACTAGACAAGGAAGTTAGCGGAGAGAGTCAGAGCGAGGTGAAGGAGTAAGTAGACAAAGCAGTCGATGCAAATCTGGCAGATAGGCCCTTCAAAATTTTCCAAATCAACATCTTTATAACAGTGATTCTTATCACTAACAATCATTGTAAATACCATTTCATATTTTTGTAGCTCCATTTTGTGCAAGCCAAGGAGTCCTTGAGCTTGAGGAGCCTTAGAAGTACCTACATATCAATTTTCGTAATTTTTAGACTCCGTTTAAGCCCTCAAATTGGCCCTGGAACCTAATTTTTAACTAGGCCAGACACTAGGTCTGGACAGGGCCAAAACCTAGTCAAAAACTATAAAAAGAGCTAGAGAGCTCATTTTTGAGGCTAGATTGTAATTGAAATGAACTTGTAATAGCTTTTTGAAAGTAATCTAAGAACTCCATTGCTTCTCACTCTTTGTCTTACCGTGTGTGCGCGTGTGTGTGTATGTGTGTGCATGTTTGTGTGCTTCTCACTCACGCACTTGTGCCGCCACTTGCTCGGGGTCTTCATACCATCCTCACGTCTTCCCGGATTGACATTAAAGGAGGTGCTACTCATCACTGAGCTACACCACTACACAAGAAGCTATGTGGATGAAGACATTATTCAAAGATCTTGGATTGGAGTTTGGAACTCCAACTATTTTTGGTGACAATATGAGTTCTATTCATTTGGCTGCTAATCCTATTTTTCATGCAAGGACTAAACATATTGAAGTTCATTATCACTATGTACGAGAAAAGGTTCTAAGCAAAGAGATTCAAATATCATATGTGTCCACTCATCAACAATGTGCAGATATTCTAACCAAAGCATTGGATGGTACAAAGCTTTGCAAATTCAAGGCTATGATTGGTTTGCAGGTAATCTTGGAAGATTGAAGACCTCAAGCATACTTGGCTTGAGGGGGAGCTGTTGGAGCAAGTCTATGACAAGCCTAAGTATTGGCTTGAGTCCCACAAAGTCATAGAAAAAGCCTTAAAATGAAGACTAGGTAAAGTTCACTTGTGAACTACCTCTTGTAACTTTTGAAGAGTTTACTTAATGTAAAAGTGAAAGAATCTTAAGTGGTTGAGTCCACTTGATCAAGAATGGAAAGAGGAGCCACGAATTCGTGATTTGTGGTAGGTAGAGAATCAAATCAATCATTGATTGATTGGAGAGTGATTGAGGGAAGTTAGCCTCCCAAACTCAACTATAAATAGATGGCAGTTTTAGTCGTGGTTAGAGAGACCTATGTGAAGACCTCCAAGAGCTGAGCTTTATGCCATATCAAGGTGTGATTGCAAGGCACACATATGTATCAGTAAGTCATTGTATTGTACAAGCAATATACTTTCATTTTCATGATTATTTGAGTTCATCTTTCCATGTTCTTGTGAAGTGTACTACTCACTGCCATTACTCTTAGTTTTTCTCAGTCAGCTTGCAGAGATGTTTTCTCTGAGCTTGGTGCATCATTTTCAGTGATTTAACTTGATAAAGTTAGCACTATAAGTTTACTATATGCTCACAAATTTCCATGTCATTTGGATGTTTCAATCTTCAGTTATGTCCAATTGAAGTCAACAGTGTCTGTGCATTTTCACTTCTCTGTCAGGTACCCGACTTTTTCACTCACCTTGTCAGAGCCATTTCTCAGTGGTTACTCATCGAAATTCAGTGATTTAAAGCTTGTTGGATTCAGCTTATTGTCTTGTATAACAATACAAATTTTCATAATCATTGGATTCCTACATGTTGAGTTATGTTTATTTTTCTGCTCACTGGTCTCAAACTATAGCAGCCCGTGAAAATCGGGATGATGTCATCACTTGTCAAAACTCATTCTTAGTGTGTGGTTTATTATTTTTGATGAGATTACTCTTGAAAGTTAGCTCTTTAAGCTACCTAGACTTCCCCAAGAGGAATTAAGCTAATTGGTTCTGTGCTCAGAGAATTATGTAAAACACTGGACAGGTGTATGAACCAAGAATAGCAAGTTTTCACCTCTGAGCTAACTCCAACTTATCTGTTTTGATCTACCTTTTTGAGAGTGATCTTCCAAGGTACATAGGGTGTCTAATACATCCATTTGCAAGCTAAAAGGGCCCACCATATACTCTTGGAGTTCATTTGGCTGGTGTAGATCAAGGATTTTGCAACACCTCTTC
>CM035434.1:82772066-82774566 GCA_020310875.1 Ceratopteris richardii
CCCAGCCCGCAGCCCCCCTCACCACACACCAACCCCCCCCCTCACCAAAGCAGCGCCCCCAACTCGCCCCCCCTCACCGCACCGCACCCCCCCTCACCGCACCCCCCCTCACCACACCCCCCCTCAAACACCCCTCCCCCCCCCCTCCCCACCCCCGCCCGCGGACCCCCTCACCACAACTCGCCCCCCCTCACCGCACCGCACCCCCCCTCACCGCACCCCCCCTCACCGCACCCCCCCTCCCCACACCCCCCCTCAACACCCCTCCCCCCCCCCCTCCCCACCCCGCCCGCGGCCCCCCCTCACCACAACTCGCCCCCCCTCACCGCACCGCACCCCCCCCTCACCGCACCCCCCCCTCACCACACCCCCCCTCAAACACCCCTCCCCCCCTCCCCCACCCCGCCCGCGGCCCCCCCTCACCACCACTCGCCCCCCCCTCACCGCACCGCACCCCCCCTCATCGCACCCCCCCCCCACCCACAACCCCCCTCAACACCCCAACCCCCCCCCCCCTCACCAAAGCAGCGCCCCCCAACTCGCCCCCCCTCACCGCACCGCACCCCCCCCTCACCGCACCCCCCCTCACCACACCCCCCCTCAACACCCCCTCCCCCCCCCTCCCCACCCTGCCCGCGGACCCCCTCACCACAACTCGCCCCCCCTCACCGCACCGCACCCCCCCTCACCGCACCCCCCCTCACCACACCCCCCCTCAACACCCCTCCCCCCCCCCTCCCCACCCCGCCCGCGGCCCCCCTCACCACAACTCGCCCCCCCTCACCGCACCCCCCCTCACCGCACCCCCCCTCAACACCCCTCCCCCCCCCCCCCTCCCCACCCAGCCCGCAGCCCCCCTCACCACACACCAACCCCCCCCCCTCACCAAAGCAGCGCCCCCAACTCGCCCCCCCCTCACTGCGCCGCACCCCCCCTCACCGCACCCCCCCTCACCACACCCCCCTCAATACCCCTCCCCCCCCCCCCTCCCCACCCCGCCCGCGGCCCCCCCTCACCACAACTCGCCCCCCCTCACCGCACCGCACCCCCCTCACCGCACCCCCCCTCACCACACCCCCCCCTCAACACCCCTCCCCCCCCCTCCCCACCCCGCCCGCGGCCCCCCCTCACCACCACTCGCCCCCCCTCACCGCACCGCACCCCCCCTCACCGCACCCCCCCCTGACCACACCCCCCCCTCAACACCCCAACCCCCCCCCCCTCACCAAAGCAACGCCCCCAACTCGCCCCCCCTCACCGCACCGCACCCCCCCTCACCGCACCCCCCCCTCACCACACCCCCCCCTCAACACCCCTCCCCCCCCCCCTCCCCACCCCGCCCGCGGACCCCCTCACCACAACTCGCCCCCCCTCACCGCACCGCACCCCCCCCTCACCGCACCCCCCCCTCACCACACCCCCCCTCAACACCCCTCCCCCCCCCCTCCCCACCCCGCCCGCAGCCAAAGCAGTAATATTATCCTGCCCTCCTATTATCCTGCATCTACCATCTCTCCATTCATGACTACCCCCCCTCATGTCCCCGCCTTCACTTCCCAATCTTCTTCCCCTTTCCCTACTGAATCTACAATTTCTCCATCCATGCCTACCCCTCCTATTATCTCTAGACCTCCCCTCTCTTCAGATTCCACCCCACTTATTCAAACACAGCTCAACCCTCAAAACCCCACCTGTATGCCACCAATTCACCCGGATTTCACCTCCCCCTCTATCAGTAGCATACCTGTCAGTCGATCGCTCCCTTCCCCCCATCCTTCACTTCCCACTCCATCTTCCACTCCAACCCTTCATCCTCCTCCGCATAACATTCCCCCTTCCCCTGCCCCTCCCGCTCCAACGGTCACTCCCACTCCGAATTTTGACCTACCATCAACCCCTTCATTTTTGCAATTACTCCAGGATGCAAGTGTAGTCGCTATCGGCAATGCTCAGGCCTCTCAGATTTCCTTGGATTCGGTTTCCGCAGCAGCTTCGGTTCATCAACAGTATATATCAACAATAGAAAACATCAATCGCATGGCAACCTCTCAATGGCACTCCCTCAACGAAACGGCGCGCTTGCTCAAAGAAGAGCGAGATCATTATCGCGATATGGCCGACTCTGCGATGAAAGCCTTAGAAGATCTTCAGAATCGCTTCAATTTAGGGCTTTGTGCTAATGCTGCATGCCGACGTATCCGCAGGGAAAGGGATCACCTTAGACAATGCCTTAGTTCGCTACAACTTACGATCGAACAAGCTTCTGCTCCTTTGCCCCCTTCTCCATCAACCTCGGCTGACAATCTCAATCAACCTCCACAATAAATTGCCCTCCTCAGTCTAAATAAATTGCTCATCCACAGTCATAATAATTGCTCTTAGATTCCAGTATCGCTTTGCCAATAATTACCTCATACTTTTGATTTCTTATCATTTTGTAGGGTGCATTATATTTTTTCTTCGTAACTCAATAAGATACACACCCTTTATTTTTTTTTTC
>CM035434.1:82777066-82782066 GCA_020310875.1 Ceratopteris richardii
AATTGCTATAAAAGGAGCAAGAAGGAAGAGGCGATTAGCAAGCCTTGTACGTGACCACTTCATGTCATTTTGTAGAGATTGAAGAGCTTACTCCATAGCTCTATCATTCTACTCCCATTGTGCAAAGATTCATTGCCAATGTGGTTGTAATCATATGTGAATCTATACATTTATTATCATCTACCTCTCTGTTTTGTTCTCTGCTATACTCACTCAGAGCAGTAACTTCAGAAGGTCATATCTCGAGTTTTACTGAACATTTTTCCGTGTTTTAAAGTGCGTTGGATAGCTTTCACTGTTTAGTTTCTACCTATAAATTTTCAAGGTCATTGGATTTATACTTTTGGAGATATCTGCATTTTACTGCTTACTGGTCTATCTCTGCAGAGCCCCGAGAATTGTGGGAATGTTCCAGAACTTGATGAAACTTGTTCTCAGTGCTCAGTCCATCATTTGAAGTGTTTTAACTTGGAATAGAAAGCTTGCTAAGTCTATTTGCTATGCCCAAAAGGAATTTTTCTAATTCCTTCCAGGTTGAGAGCACTGTTCATTTTTTCCAGCAGGTGTATGTCCAAAAATAGCAAGTTTTGGGAGCTAGTCATTTCGCAACTAGCCTGTCTTGACTTAAACTTTTGGGATACATGTTCCAAAGTACTTGGCTGATATTTTGGTGGATTTAGGAAGCTCAAAGGGTCTACTAATCAACTCTGAAGTCTCAGTTGGCTGGTGTGAAGCTGGTTGTAGCGGCACCTACTCATCTTTGGATTGCATCCACCATCTCTCTTCACAGTGGTATCAGAGCATAGTCAAGCAACATGGGAGATGGATTTCCATCAACAATTGACAAATTGGATCGAAACAACTACCCGGCATGGTCTCTAAGGATGGAGGCTTACCTTCAAGGAAGGAATCTATATGGATTCATATCCGGAGATGAAGCAATGCCAACCATGAGGAACAAAGGGCAACCATCACATGAAGAAGTGGAAGGACTTTCGAATTGGTGTTCGAAGGATGCACTTGCAAGGTCCTATATTCTAAACTCAATCTCTGATTTTCTTTTACCTCATGTCAAGGGATGCAAGACATCAAGAGAAACCTGGAATGCACTTGCTTCTTTCTTCTCTTCCAACACTCGAGCAAGGAAGAACCAATTGTGGATGGAGTTCACAACAATGAAGAAAAGCCCGAAGCAAAATGTGACTGATTATGTCACAAAGATGAAGGAGATTTCCGACCAACTTGGAAGCATTGGAGAGGTAATTGAAGAGGAGCAAATCATAAGACAAATCATGAATGGAATCAAAGCAGACGACAAGTGGGAGTCATTCACAACAGCCATGGATTTATACATGGATATGCATGTACCGGACCTCAACACACTCATGGGCCAACTCTTCACTCATGAAGCAAAGATTAGCAAAGGTGGTGAGTCCTCAAGAGGTAATCAAACTTCTGCCTTATATTCTGATAAAGCTAAGGTCAAGGACAAGTCAAAGAATAGAAAGAATGAAGATGAAGGAAGCTCTTTCCAAGCAAACTTTGCAGGTAGAGGACGAGCTAGAGGAAGAGGCAGAAGTGGAAAGCAAGGCAGGGGGAGATTCCAATCATCTCAACCTTGCAACATATGTGGCTTATCTAACCATACTACTGAAGAATGTTTCAGGAACCCGAGGAACTCAAGAGGAAGAGGATTCAATAGAGGTGGCTATGGATCAAATAGAGGTAGGTACAATGGAGGCTACAACAACAACAACTACTACAACAACAATTACAACAACAACAACAACTATCAAAGTGGCCATAGAGGAAGAAGAGATTACAATAACTATGCAGAGGACCAAAGTCAAGAAGATTCATTATTGATTATGAATCTATCAACAAAGAAGGGTAAGGATGATGATCACATATTTTACATTGATTCGGGATGCTCGAACCATGTAGCAGGAAATGTGGCTTTACTTTCTGATTTGGAAGATCCTCATAACAAGCATGAAGTGCAGACAGGAGATGACACAAAGCACTCAGTGGAGAAGATAGGTAATGTGAAGACATCAGATGGGAATATGAACCTCTTAAGCAAAGTCTTGTATGTCCCTACAATTACCAAAAATTTAATAAGTGTTGGACAGATTGTTGAAAAAGGATTGCAAGTTAGATTCAATCGATTTGGAGCATATGTTGAAGACCCAAGGCAAGGCTTTCGAAGGATTGCCAAAGGAGAAAAGACAGGAAGGCTTTTCACTTTTGAAGTGGAAGATACAAAGAACATAGCTTTGTTTAGCTATGGATCTCAAACTCTAACAGAGTTGGAGATATGGCACAAAAGGCTTGCTCACATTGGTGAGAGGACACTCAAACAGATTTGCAGGGACCAAAGTGTACTTGGTTTGCCTAATATCACAAGGCAACACATGATTTATAAGTGTGAAGCTTGTCAACTCGGCAAGGCTCATAGACAACCTTTCAATAAGAAAGGATATATGTATCAAAATCCTTTGGATCTAGTGCACACGGATGTGTGGGGTCCAAGTAAGGAGCCATCTATATCAGGCTCAAGATATTATGTGTCTTTCATAGATGATTGTAGCAGGTGGACCATTCTTTCATGAAGCACAAGGATGAAGTGTTTAATTGCTTTAAGAAGTATATTGCTCTTGTTGAAAATCAAACAGGTAGGACTTTGAAAAGACTCAGATCAGATGGTGGAGGAGAATACTTCTCTTCTGAATTTGATGCCTTCTTGCATGAAAGAGGCATTAAAAGGGAAGTCACTACAAGGTATACACCTGAACTCAATGGTGTAGCAGAGAGGAGGAATAGAGCTATCGTCGAAGCTGCAAGGTCCATGCTCAACGAAAAGGGATTGCCGAACTACCTATGGGCAGAGGCTGTGTCGACAGCCACATATCTCATAAATAGACTTCCATCTAAGTCACTAGATGGAACCACTCCATATGAAGTGTGGAATGGAAGAAGACCTAGTCTAGAGCATTGTAAAATCTTTGGATGCTTAGCCTATGCTCACATTCCTTCTCAAGTAAGAGGGAAATTGGATCCCAAGGCAGAGAAGTGTGTATTCATTGGTTATGATCAAAACCAAAAAGGATATAGATTGTACAATCCAACCAATAAAGGATTTTCTGTGAGTAGAGATGTAATTTTTGATGAAAACAAATCATGGTTTGATGATGACAGGAAAGTGAAGCTGCCATATGACTTGGATGAAGATTTTCCATCACTTCAACCAAAGGAGCCAAAGCAGATTGAAGAAAGTGATTCGGAGATTGACCTAGAAGACTTGGAAAGACTAAAGCTATGGAAGAACAAAGGTAAAGCAAAGATGCAGGATGCTACATATGGACCCGAGAGCTCACATCAACCACTTAGAAGGTCTTCGAGGGAGAAGAAGAAACCAGAGAGGTTTGGTTATGATACTTCTTTGGTCACCAAGCACTCAATCTACATTGCAAAGGATTCAACCAATGAAGAACCTACCACATTCGAAGAAGCACAAAGCAAGAAAGCTTGGAGAGATGCAATGGATGAAGAAATGGAAGCCTTGAAGGAGAATGACACTTGGGAGCTTGTACCTAACAAGCCATCTATGAAGATAATCGGATCTCGATGGATATACAAAATCAAGAAGAATCCAGATGGAAGTATAAATAGACACAAAGCAAGGTTAGTTGCTAAAGGGTTTGCTCAAACCCATGGTATTGATTATGAGGAGACTTTCTCTCCTGTTGCAAAAATGCCTACAATTAGGGTTCTCATTAGTCTTGCTGCATCTAGAAATTGGAATCTTTATCAACTTGATGTAAAGAATGCTTTCTTGAATGGATGGATTTCTGAGGAAGTGTATATGGCACAACCTCCTGGATATGAGGATGCACATCATCCTAACTATGTATGCAAACTAAAGAAAGCTTTGTATGGATTGAAGCAAGCTCCAAGAGCTTGGAATTTCAGATTGGTTACTTATTTGCAGGACCAAGGATTCAAAGCTAGCAAGGCGGATACCTCTTTGTTCATAAAGAGGAATGGATCTGAAGTGATCTATTTATGTGTGTATGTTGATGATATTATTATCACAGGCAATGATCTTGAAGGAATCAAACAGGTAAAGAGTCAAATGAAGGAGGAGTTCAAAATAAGTGACCTCGGACCACTCACTTATTTTCTTGGATTGGAGTTGATCTACACAGATTCAGGTATATACATCACACAAAGGAAGTATGTCCATGACATGCTCGTCAAGTTCAAGATGGAAAATACCAAGTGTGCAGGTACACCTATGGAGCAAAATCATAAGCTTAGTGCTTATGAAGGAGAGCCAATTGAAGACATCACAAGCTATCAAAGCTTGGTTGGAAGTTTGAACTATGCAACACTCACAAGGGTGGATATATGCTATAGTGTTAGCATATTGAGTCAGTTTATGCATAAGCCGAGAAGACCACATATGGAAGCGGCCAAGCGAGTCCTCAAGTACCTAAAGGGGACCATGAATGAAGGTTTGTTCTATTCATATACTTCAGATATTGAGCTAAAGGTCTACTCAGATGCAGATTGGGCCGGATCTAAAGATGATAGAAGAAGCACATCAGGGTATATATCATTTGCAGGTTCAAAAATCATTTCTTGGTCATCGAAGAAGCAACCAACCGTGGCATTATCTTCTACTGAAGCTGAATATAGAGGTTTGGCTAATGCAACTCAAGAAATCATGTGGTTAAAATCTTTGTACACAGATCTTGGACTTCATTCTTCAAAACCTCACATTTTTGGTGACAACACAAGCTCACTACATCTAGCAGCTAATCCGGTATACCATGCTAGAACCAAGCATATTGAAGTCCACTACCATTATGTAAGGGAGAAGCTAATGAGCAAGGATATTCAACTATCCTACGTCTCTACAGATATGCAATGTGCAGACATGTTGACGAAAGCTCTTGATGGTACGAAATTAAGTAGATTCAAGTTGATGATTGGTT
>CM035434.1:82787066-82829566 GCA_020310875.1 Ceratopteris richardii
TACCTGTGAAGGTCATTCATGCTTCGTCGTTGCTTAGGGGTTGAGATACTTCCCCCATCAGTGGTATCAGAGAATTTGGGAATCTTGGAGGCATCACATACAAGCAAGAAGACCTCTTGGAGTTGGTGGTTGAATATTTGCATCAACAAAAGCTTCTTGGAGGTAGCTCTATTCTACTCAAATTTGCAAGAGCACAAGGTGTCCATCTAAGGAAAGCTTTGGATTGAGGTAACCTCAGAGCCTCATTTTCATTTTACACACATTGGAGCATTAGCCAAGGGCTAGGTCAAGTATCAAAGACTAGATATGGGAGACTTCAACACTCAAATTGAAAAGCTAGACAAACGTAACTATCAACCATGGAGATTTAGGGTCTCCAACTATCTTATGGGAAAGGGCCTTTGGGGGTTGATTAGTGGAAGTGAACCAAGACCTAGGTTGGATGAGAATCCAACCAATGACCAGAGAAGGGCATTTAGGGAATGGAATGAAAGAGACAAGCGGGTTATCTTTATTCTTTCCCAACACATTAGCAATAGCATGATCGGCCATATCCAAGACTTGGATTCAAGCATGAAGGTATGGGAGACACTTGAAAGGCTTTATTCAACAAGCACCAAAGCAAGGAAGATCCAACTCAAGAATGAGCTCAACAACCTTAGGAAGAGCTCAGGGAGTAGCATAAATGACTACATACTTAAGGTCAAGGAGTTATCAGATGCATTGGGATCCATTGGAAGCCACATAGACGATGACGATCTTGTGGCTTATACTCTCAATGGTTTGAGAGATGATGAGAAGTGGAAACCCTTTACCACTTCAGTTTATGTAAGGGATAATCTTCCCGATTTTGAGCAATTGGTTGCTCTCATGGTCACCGAAGAAATGAACATAGGTGGAAGTTCAACTAAAAGCAAGGATGCACAAGTTTTCTATGCAGGTAATCAAAGGGGCAAAGGAAGACGAGGACAAGGAAGGGGCAAAGGAAGGTTTGGAGGAAGGTAAGGCCACTCAAGCAATCAAGGACATGACCAAGGCACCTCATCACAAAGAGGGAGAGGAAGAACAAGAGGAAGAGGAGGACGACATCAACAAAACAGGAATCAAGATGGTGAAGGATGTTACATATGTGGCAAGTTTGGCCACTATGCTAGAGATTGCTACCAAGGAGGAAACCAAAGGAGCTATAATCAAGGTTCTTCATACAAAGGCCAAGGTAATTATGCTTCTACAAGTTCAGAAAATGACAATCTCTTGATGATGCACATGAATGGGAATTCAAGCAAAGTAGATAACACTTGGTATACTGATAATGGATGTAGCAACCATATGAGTTGCAATGCTTCTTGGTTTACTAATCTACATGTTCCCAAAGGTAAAGGACATGTAGAAACAGGTGATGATACAGCCCATGAGATCTCCCATGTTGGAGATGTAGCTTTGGATGACAAGGAGGAAGGAAGACGTCTCAAGGATGTCTTGCATGTACCTACTATCACAAAGAATTTGGTGTCCATTGGGCAAATGGTTGAAAGAGGCTATCAAGTAAGGTTCAACAAAGGTGGATGCTTTGTGGAGAACCCTAAGCAAGGTTACAAGGTCATAGCAAGAGGAAAGAAGCAAGGGAGACTCTTCACTTTGGAGGTAAATTCTCATTCCACTCAACATGTCTACTTCACATATGGAAACAAGAGGATTTCGGAGTTGGACTTGTGGCACAAGAGGATAGGTCACATCAACATACAAAGAATGAAGGAAATGCAATTCAAGAGGCTGGTTGAAGGTCTTCCCAACTTCCAAGGACAAGGTATGAAGCATTTATGTGAATCTTGTCAACTAGGGAAGCAAGCGAGACTTCCATTCAAGAAGAGTGGCTACATAACCCAACATCCATTGGAGTTGATACATACAGATGTGTGGGGGCCAACCAAAGAGCGATCCATTGGAGGTAACAAGTACTTTGTCACTTTTATAGATGATTGCACAAGGATGGTGTCACTCTAGCACAATGGTGAGTACCAACGTGAGAAGATACACCTCATAAATGTCAATCCGTGGAGACGTGAGGACCGGTATGAAGACCATGAGCAAGTGATGGCACAAGTGCGTGAGTGAAAGCACACAAGCATGCACACACATACACACACGTGCGCACAAGGTAAGAGCAAAGAGTGGAACAATGGAAAGCTTTGATTACCAAAGAGCTCTCTTACAAAACTGAAATCTACCACAAAACTAACTTCAAAAATGAGCTCTCCAGCCCTTTTTATAGTTTTTGAGTGGTTTTGGCCCTGTCCAGACCTAGTGTCCGGCCTAGTTAAAAAATAGGTTCGAGGGCTTATTTGGGGGCTCAAACGGAGTCTAAAAATTATGAAAATTGGTAGGATGGTAGTTCTAATACTCCTCAAGCTCGAGGACTCCTCGGCTTGAACAAAATGGAGTTACAAAAATGGAAAATGGTATTTACAATGGTTTTTAGTGATAAAAATCACTATTTTTGTAGGGATTTCTTCTGAAAATTTGACAGGTGCTTCTTGGAGCTCCCTACTTGCTCCTTCTTCTTGTGTGTCCACTTCCTTGATGCGCTTCCATGCTTTGTCCTTGACCTTGAGCTTCAACACTCCCCCCCCTCTTGAGTCTGTCGTCCCTGACAGACCCTTGTTGTCGTGGTCGTTTCATGTAGTACGTTGAGAGGTAGCGTCCTTTGCGTCCACCAGGGGCGATCCCTCTTCCCAATGTATCCTGGTCGTTTGTCTAGTTCTTCACTTTGCCACTGTTATCTCTTGCAGTTTGTAGTCCCTTTGTACGTACTTCTGCCTTGTATTCCATCTAGATGGTGCATTTGTGAGTTTTCCAAAACTACTAGTTGCTCATAGGAGGTGTTCAATGTTCAGTATGAGCAACTCTCGGTGGTGGATGGCTTCCTTGCTCTTGTTGTTGTTATTTTGATGTCGTCTGGTTCTTCCAACGATGGTTTTTCATAGTTTTCATGCCAAGTACTTGTAACCCATAATGAATGGTGGGTAAGTGCATTAGTGCATGGGTTGAACAAAATATGTGCCGTGTGCATGGCCTTGTAATGTGGCCCTACATATGCGTACTTGGAAAATGCATGGCAAGAAGTATGGTGCAAGAGATCGGGTCTTGAGCTAAGTGCTCAAGGGTATGCTGACGAAGAGGTTTCCTAATCTATCATGGTTATAGTGTTGTTGAAGCATACACGTCTTACCATGGTGGAAGGTCCGTTGATCGTCATCTCTTCGTGTTGTAGTTCCATCATGGTGTGTGACCGTCGGATTGTCCTTTTTGTTGAGGAATGCCCTTGCTGGAAGTTCGCTGATGAGTATTTTCAAGCACATAGTACTCTTCTATACTTTTTTTTTTTTTGGAACACGATGGCATTAAACAAGAAAGAGGTTAGTATCAATAACATATTTTGCATGTGAAAATTGTGTCTCATGTGCCTGGGATTTCTCAATTGTGTCTATGCACGGCCATGTAAGGCGGCCCTATCTTGATGCATACTTTGGAAATGCATGACCTGAATGGTGCAAACGACTGGGTTATGCCAAAGGCACATGGTTGCTGCTGGTCGAGGCTTTTGATGTTACGTGCATACTTGATGAATTCTTTGATTGGAGGTGTCTATTGGATCTCGAAATGATGTAATCCTCCGGATTGGAACCCATTTTGGAATAGTATTTGGCCCTGTAGGGATCACCTCAGGCCAGTTCTTCTTTGGATGCTGTCCAAACTTTGGTATCCAGTGTGGTTGGCCCCTTGGTTCTGTGGATGTTGCTTGTGCTTTTGGCTTCCAAACCCATATCCTGGGTGAGTGCCTGCTTAATTTTGTAGAAGGGTTGAGTTTATCTTCTTTTGGTCTTTGTGCTCTGTTCTTACCCTTTGCTTTCCTTGGCTTCTTTGTTGAGGCCTTTTGCATGGTGGGAAGCATAGGCCTTTGTACGTGTAAGAGCTTCTTGGGTACCCACATCTGTAATCGCCCTTGTTGAGCTGTAGCTAATTTTTTAGGCACCCAAATTTGTACCTGATTGTGGTCGGCCTTCATTGATAGCTTCGGTACCCAAATTTGATGGATTCTTCGTGCTTGACCCTATCGTAGGTGCTTGGTCCTTCTGTTGTCATGGTCGATCTGGTTGGGTGGGAGTCCTTGAGGCAACATCGATGGTTGTACTCCTTTCTTTACCCAGATCTGTGTCATGCCCAACACTTCTTTCTTCTTGAGGGCTCTTTGTCTATTTGATAGACTGGCTGTCTTGCACTGTTTTGCTTGCTTCTGAGGTTGAGCTCCTGTGGATGCTTTGCTCTTTAAAAAACAAGAAGAAGGTTCATCTTGCCTTTGCGACTGTCCTTCCGTGATTGCGTCCGTCTGGATCATAGAGCTTTTGACATCTACAACATCTTGTTCGAGAAGATTAGCCTTAGAGGAATAAAGAGAGTGTGTGGTGTCAGTTTCAGTGGGCATGCGATTCTCCAATTCTAATGTAATGCATTGATCATACACCCAAACTTGAAGAAGTTGACTTCTTAGGTTCAAGTTGACAGCATGGTCGTAAATCCAATCTTGACCCAAGACAAGTGGCTCTGTGAGGTCCTCATCATGACATACTAGCATTTTGACTTTTATTGGAACATCTTGAAGGTAGATGGGAAGTTCCACCTCTCCCAAACAAGGGGTTTCCACGCCTCCTAAACCTATGAGATAGGCTTCTATGGGCTCGATGTTCAATTGCAGGTCTTGGCAGTATGAAAGTCTAACTGCACTAGTTGCTGCTCCTGAGTCAATCAATGCTCTCACAGTTCTTACACTCTTTCCTTGTCCTACCTCTATAGTCACAAAGGGTCGTCGATCAATTATTTGAGAAGTAGTTATGCCCGATTTTTGGCACATGTCCATGTGATATTTTGGAGCTTTTGTCTTGACATCTAGGCCTAGCCGCCGTAACTTATTTCTTCTGATGCGCTCTCTAGCCTCTGCTTGAGCTTCTTCTCTAACCCTTAACTCCTCTTCTTTTCGCTTCTTAGCAGTGTTGATTCGCATGAGCATTTCCTCTGTAAGAGTTTCTTGATATAACTTGACTCGACAACCACTTATATAGTTCGGTAAGATATCACCTTCTAAAGTGGCCAATTGAACTGCACCACTAGTGGAGAGTCTATTAATGATCATGGGTCCATATCCTCGTTTCTCCAATTTGCGGGCATGTTGCTTTAGCGTATAAACCAGCACTAGATCTCCTTCCTTCAATCCTTTATCCTTTACATGGGCATCAAAGTATGCCTTTTGCCTTTTCTTTGCAGCATAAATGCCTGCTGCTGCCCGTAGCCTCGTCTCACCTAAGCGTTCTAGATCAAAGATCCTGGAAGACAACTCATGTCCATTCCACTCATGCTCTTGTGCTACTTTCAAGGCTGGGATTAAGAAGTCCAATGGTAGCACGACATTTTGTCCAAAGACCATCTGAAATGGGATGGCATTGAGTACCGTTTTGTAGGCAACTCGGTATGCCCAAACAGCATGATGAAGTTGTTTGTCCCAATCAGAGCGTTTATTATTTACAAGTTTCGTCAATACGTTACATAGGATCTTATTCGTGCTCTCGGCCTGTCCGTTGGCTTGTGGGTGATGGGGGCAGACTTCTTGTGTATCACCATGAATTCTTGAAGGAGATGTTCAATGACCTCATTCAAGAAGTGCGTACCTCTATCACTAACCAACTCTATTGGTAACCCATATCTAGTGAACACATTTTCGAATAAGAACTTAGCCGTCGTTTGAGCATCATTCTTTGTCGTGGCTTTTACTTCCACCCACTTTGTAAGGTAATCTGTGGCTACAATAATGTATTCTGCATGGGAGTTTCTAGCTGGGGGGTTGATGGGTCCTACAAAGTCTATACCCCACTTTGAAAATGCACGTCCTCCCATCATTGGCCTTAAAGGCATCTCGTCTTTTCTTATCAGGTATTGGGCACGTTGGCATGTGTCACATTTCTTCACATAAGTATGTGCATCCATATGAAGAGTGGGCCACCAAAGTCCTGAGAATAGAATGGTCTTAATTACTCTGTCAGGCCCAAAGTGTCCACTTGCAGCACCGCTGTGTGCAGTTTCTAAGACTTTCAAATAGTCTGATTCATGAACGCACAGTCTTAGGTAGCCATCCTTGCCTCTTCGATATAGGTTGTCTCCTACTAAGGCATAGTCTTGAGCCTCTTGCTCCATGCTCCGTTTTCTTGCAAGACTAGCCTGATTGGGTAATGTTCCCGATCTCATGAACTCAACCAATGGAGCACTCCAATCTGGGATTAATGACACATGATAAAGAGTGGCATGCTCCACTAAGGGTCTTTTCTGGCACACTGGACAATTCTGGATCCACTCCTGTATTTCTTTGTCCATGCTAGGCCAATACACTCCTAAACGTTTTAGATTCTGCAATGTTCGTTGTTTAGGGTAGTGATTTCCTAGAAGTCCCTCATGGGCTTGTTGCAACCAACTAGTATGTTCATCGTCCTCGACACAACAAGCTAACACGCCCTCGGTATCTTGCTTGTACATACTTCCGGCCAATATTTGATACTTTTGTGACTTTACAATTTCTTCTTTGCTTGTTTTCACATTCTTATTTGCAGGACCGAAGGTTAGGGCTGGTACCAACTTATTTGCCCATTTAGGAACAACTTCTAAATTGAACAGATAAGCATCGGGCAATTCATCAGACACTCCTTGCGGTGGCTCTCCTGAAGTGATGCGAGAAAGATGGTCTGCCCTAAGATGGGTTCTACCTTTCCTGACAACAACTTCAAAGTCGTATTCCATTACTAAGAGGAACCATCTTACTAAGCGGCCTGTATTGCAAGGTTTATTGACCAAATATAGTAAAGCTTGATGATCAGTGAAAAACTTGAACTTATTGGCCAATAGATAGTGTCTAAACTTCTTCACAGCATATACCATACCTAAGCCTTCTCTCTCCGTTGTGGTATAATTTCGTTCAGCTGCATTTAATTGCCTACTAGCATATGCTATCGGCAATCTAGGTTTCCTTCACCTGTGGGTTGTGCTAACACACATCCTATTGCATGATTGGAGGCATCTACATGGACATGAAAGGGTTTGCTCCAATCCGGAGTAGTCAATATTGGTGCTGTGCACAAACGTCTTTTCAGCTCGTTGAAGGAATTCTCGCATTCCTCGTTCCACTCAAAATTTGTTAACAACCCATAAAGAGGTTTAGCTATGATGGCATACATGTGGATAAACCTACGGTAATATCCACAATGGCCCATAAAGGCTTGTACCTCTTTAACATTCCTTGGTCTTGGCAACTCTGCTATCGCTCTTACCTTGTCTTCATCTGTTGAAATTCCATTCTTAGAAACAATGTGACCTAAGATCTTACCTTGTCGTACCATGAACACACACTTCTCTGGGTTCAGACACACTCGATAATCTCTACACTTGTTGAAGATTTGTCTGAGCTCAGGGATGTGGTAACTTCTCTGTTGGGAATGCACACATAAATCATCCACATATACTTCTAAGCTCTTTCGTAAGAACTCTTTGAAGACATGACACATGAGCCTTTGGAATGTTGCAGGTGCATTGGTGAGCCCAAATGGCATCACACGAAATGCAAAGATTCCCCATTCTGTGGCAAAGGCCGTTTTGTGTTGATCTTCGGGGGCAATGGCTACTTGGTTGTAACCTGAAAATCCATCAAGGAAGCTATAAACTTCCTTGCCTGCAACACGCTCCAATAGATGTTCGGTGATTGGAAGTGGATAACTATCTCTGATCGTAGCGGCGTTAACTTTTTTAAGGTTAATGCACACTCGCAATTTCCCATTCTTCTTGGGCACCACTACAATAGGGGACACCCATTCAGTGTGCTCAATCTCATAAATGAATCCAGCTTCAATCAGCCTGTCAATTTCCTCCTTTATTTTGGCTGCATAATTGTCATTATATGTGTAGGGCTTTTGTTTGGTGGGCTTGGCGTCAGCGGTCATCGGAATCGTATGAGAGCAAATCTTTGGATCTACTCCTTTCAAGTCTCTATAGTGCCATGCGAACACATCCCTATATTCCCTTAATAGAGCTACAAGCTCTGCTTCTTCTTTTGCACTTAGGTCGTCTCCTATGTACGTACATCGCTCTTCGTTCCCTTCAATGGTCACTACAATTTTCTTGGTCTTTTCTTTATTGTCATATGCTTCTCCTATAATGGCCTCTCTCTTAGGCATTCGTACCAAAATTTTTCGGTCTTCCACTTCATATTTCTTGAAATTTTCTGGTACTTCAAACAATGATTCTTCCTCTTCTTGTTTCACTGCTTTTCTTTTCTTTTTCTTTTGACCTCCCTCACTTCCTTCCTTTGAATTTATCATTTTAATACTCGTGAGGGGTTCTTCTTCTTTTTGGGTTAACACTCCTATGTCTTCTAAATAGTGTTCCTCTGAGTCAAAGTAAGTATCCATCACAATGGATTCTAGATCATCGTCATTCTCTTCTTCTTCTATGAACTCATTAGGATCACACTCTTCCAACAGGGGCTGACACATGAACACTGAAATATCATAACCCTCCTCATCACAATGAGGTGTCCATTGTTCTTCATTGAGTGCTATGTCCATGGTAGCTAAGATTTCTGCCCAACCATGAGGCTCAAATTCCTCATCTGGAAATATCATCGGTGTATAGGCTGGGTCTTTTATTGGTCTATCTCCTGGGGGAGTTCCTGCTTCTCTCGCTTTTAGGCGCTTTTCCTCTTCCTCTGCGACCTTGCACATCCACAAGTGAGTATCTTCATGCAGCCATGATGGATCAGGTGAACTTCCAGAATGCACGGAGATAGAATCTTCTTTCACTTTGTGGATAGGATTCCACTGTAGGGGTGGTACATCTCTGAAGGTGTAATCCTTCAGATTGACCTTGGTGGTGACCCCTAAGTGCTGTAAGTACAAGGAGTTGGTTCCCCAATCCTATACTATTTGCAATTGTCGTAGGAAGGGTCTTCCTAGGATCATCTCGTAGACATTATTTTTCTCAAAGTCACATATAGCAAATGTATGTTCAAACTCTACACCACAAGTGGTTAGAGTTATCCCCTCAAGCAATCCTAGAGGTCTTTCAAAATGACCATCTGCCATTTGAAGCTTCATTCTAGTTGGTCTTAATGTGGGTTTGCCCCATCGCTTCCACAAGGAGGTGGTCGCAATAGCAACACCAGCACCTGAATCTACGATTGCTTTGGTTGTGTAACCTTGATAGGTGATTGGAAGATAAGTATTACCTTCTTCACCTAATTGCAAATCCGGTTTGACAGAGTTTGTCTGACTGAACTTTTGACTAGTCTCAAGTATAGCTTGAGCTTGTTCTACCATTTTCATGCACATTTTCATCCGTTCAATCTCTAAATCTGCTCTAGGGTAACTCTTGTCGAGGTTTGCCGTTGTTGGCCCTTCTTGAAGACGAGCCTGGTAGGCCTTGAACATCATGTCCAAGCCTTCTGGGGTTGGATCTGCAAGAACCGACCCTGGTTGTGGGTTATTTACAATGGGTGGTGGGGTGGAATGAGGTGGAGTGGATGGAGCTTCGGTATGTGAGGGGCTTTGAGATGCAATGTCTTCTATTTTTGTTTTGGCATCTTTTAGACTTTCTTCTATTTCAAATATCTTTTTGTTCCACTTGCGATTAGCCTTCTCTCTGGTATCCTTCCATGTTATTGGTTTCCTCTTACTAGGTTCTCCTGACTCACTTGACCCCGATTGCTCAGATGGTTTTGCTTGTTGTGCAGCCTGTGCCCTAGTATCTGCCTGTACAGGAGCCACATTACTGCTACTTGGACTTGAATCTGCCACCAAGCCTACCACGTTGATGGGTGTGACCTTGGGTGCACTAGAGGGATTCCTGGGACACTCTCTAGGAAGGTGTTTGTAGCTCAGTGCTGAGTAGCACCTCCTTTAATGTCAATCCGGGGAGACATGAGGATGGTATGAAGACCACGAGCAAGTGGAAGCACAAGTGCGTGAGTGAGAAGCACACAAGCATGCACACACATACACACACACACGCACACACGCTAAGAACAAAGAGAGTAAGACAATGGAATCTCTTCTATTGCAAGAAAGTTCTCATACAAGCTCAAACTACAACAAGCTAACCCAAAAGTGAGCTCTCTAGCTCTATTTATAGTTTTTGACTAGCTTTGGCCCTGTCCAGACCTAGTGTCCGGCCTAGTTAAAAATTAGGTTCCAGGGCTTATGTGAGGGCTCAAATGAGATCTAAAAATTATGAAAATTGACAGGCAACTACTTCTAAGGCTCCTCAAGCTCGAGGACTCCTCGGCTTGTACAAAATGGAGCTACAAAAAGGTGAAAATGGTATTTACAGGGGTTTTTTAGTGATGAGAATCACTTTAAAAATGATGTATGGGTTTTGAAAAAAATGAAGGGTTGCCTTAGTGCTAGATCTGCATGTATGTCCGTACTTGCTTCGTCCCGTATACTGTCAACACTCTCCCCCCCCTAGGGTCTGTCGCCTCTGACAGACCTCTGTTCCACAGGTTGATCAATGTACTTCTGCAGGAGGTCGGTTGCCAATTCTTGTTCTTTGATTCTTAAACCTCTGATCAGGTCTCGTTGCAAAGCCTCCCAGTCAACTGTACCAGGCATGTCAGGTTGTGGCATCGTGTAAAGCTCGGAATGCATTGTTTGCTCGCATGCAAAGAGATGGAGTAAATGTGTAGGCCGTGGCGCGAATACCTCTGAATGGGCTTCCCAAAACCCCGTGGTGAACATATCGTCGAATGTTTGCTTGTAGCAGGCAGGGAGATATCTTATGCGTGCATGCCATGCGTAAGCCACTCGTATGCTCGGGGTTGTGCTCATATCATATAGCAGGTCGTAATTACCATTAATAAACCCGGGAATAGGAGGTTGAATACGGCATACATTGCGAAAAATTTTGAGTACGACCTGCATCATATCGAAGATCTTGAGCATCATCTGGGCAGCGACATCTGGCATGGGGTGGAGACGTGGTATCCAATGTCTGATGGTTGCAATCATGTATGACACTGTGGGAGTACCGGTTGGGGGGGCGATGGCGGGGTAATTGAGCCATTCTTTACAGTTCGCGTTATTCTGAACCTTGATTGCAAAAGCTTTCCATGATCTTCGTCTTTGCACTGGCCCAAAACACGGATTGTACTTCAAATGCATGGGGGCGTGATCCCATGTTCTAAGCATTTCTGGGTAAGTTTCGAGTAACTTCTGCCTCCAAGTTGGTTGGAATATGGCCCCTTTTCGTGCCGCTTCTGGTATATCTTCTGGTTCGAACTGTGTGGCAAAGGTTGGGCACTTGTTGGTGACTCTTTTGATTTCTGCGTTGTAGTCGGCCAACAATACAAAATAGGGCTTGTATTGTAATTCTGAGGTAGTGATAAGGCGTCTAGAGGCAATGTGCCTGAAGTACTCTGAGTGAAGGATGGTGTCCTCAATGGCCTTCATTGCCAGCATCTGAGTGGATATCCGTTCCTGATGAGTTTTCCCCATTTCCTCTACCTGTTGCATCCATGCTGATGGGGGTTCCTCATAGGTATCTTGACCTTCTTCTGTGACGCGTCCTCCTGGGAATGGTTGAGGCTCGTAGGTGTCGTCGAATGCTTCCTCCACTGGAATAATAACTGCTTCTTCTTCTAACGGTTGCTCTGGTGGGGAAGGAGGTCGCTCGTACCGCATCAACTTCAACTTTAATTCTGCAATCTGTTGCCGTAACTCCAATACGTCATTGGTCGTTGAGTGTTCAGGTTCAGGTGAAGTAGCAGCGTCGGTCATCCCTTTAGGTTCCCGTTGGTGTGGTGTAGACTCTTGGGGTCTCTGTAGGTCCTTCAGCTGGTCGGCAAGCTGATCATGTGCTTCTAAAAGATTGGCATAAGTTTCCAAGATCTGTTGTATGCTTTCTGAGGGAACAGCTTGGAATTTAGCCGGGTCTATGGGTGCTCCCGGGGTGTTCTCCATGGCAGCCTCGAGGTTCTCTTGGTTTTGTTGTTGAAGCCGTCTGTTCTCTTCTTGAGCTGCAGCCAGATGTCGTCGTAACAAGGCCATGTTTCGTTGAAGCCTTGCATTGCGGCCCATTTGATCTCGCAACTGTTCCTCCATGGCTTTGCACTCTTCCATATGCCGCGCTTCGAGTTGCGCATTTGCATGTTCGAGGGCGGATATTTTGCTTTGTGACTCCGTATGACTGGACTCCAAAGCATTGACACGCTCTTGGAGTGTTGCTGAGAGGGTGCAAAGCTCCTTGTTATTTTCTTCCAATAATTTATATTCCTGCTTAAGCTGAGTGGCAGCTTCGAGCATGGTGTCGAGTGCAAGACTAAATGAGGTGGATGCATGGGTAAGGATGGGAGATGCAGGGGGTTGGGAAGTGGGAATGGGAAAAGTGGATGTTGTGCCTACCGTGTGTGGAAGTGGTGATGTGAGTGTAATAACTTGTGATGGTGTTGTGAGAACAGTGGTGGTGGGTGATCCAGCGGAGGGTGAGATGTCCATTGGGTCGGACATGAGAGAGTGTGAGTTGTGAAATGTGAACACCGGGATGGTGGGTGGTGTGATAGTGGTGGCCGTGAATGTGGGGGAGTGGATTTGGGGAAGGGACTTGTTATTATGTTTATCAACCTGTTGAAGAATGTTTACAAGTTGGTCCAGAAGGAGGGTTGGGTGATTAGTGTGGTGCCCGAGGCAGTTACAAGGGACGGGGTAGGTAGAGTTTGGGAGGGAGGAAATGGAGGGGTGGAGGGTAAAGGAAGGGAAAAAGTCTGACTAGTGGCAGATGGTTGTCCAAAGGCAGGGAGGAAGGAAGGGTGACCTAGTTGGGGTTCAAAAATTTGGGTGACAGAGATGGATGAGGGCGAAGGAAGGAAAGTGGAAACGGGGTTGTGTACAATGGTCTCACTATAGGAGGATATTGGTTGTGTAGAGAGACACGTGGAGAGAGGTTCTGAGGGTGGGATAGGAGATGATGGGGGGGATGGTGCATGCGTAATTTCCTCCGGTTCATCATTGGGCCTAGGGCTAATCATGTGAACATCTTCTGACGTGGACGTAACTAGCGCGGTAGATACTTCCATCTGAATCATCTTTCCTTGCCGTGGCCGTGTATCAATTCTTCTTTGATCATAAGTAGGGTTCTCTCGATAGACCAAGGTTCTCATTGCTTCACTGATGCCACAGGTGTCCGCCAAAAGATTTAGCAATTCTACAAAATGGGGGTCGATATTCTCCGACTGCAGCATCTGGTTTACTAGGGCCCTATTTGCTTCTTCTGACATTTTATGGCGTCGTTGCACCTGCTTGATTGTTCGGTATAGTCGTTTGAGCTGTGCCGTATATGCAGGGGCTTCATCTTCACTCTCTTCTGGGTCATCTCTTGGTGCCTTCTCCTGAGCTCGTGTGCTTAGGCTCTGAGGAAGTTGTGCCACTCCTATCTCCTGTACACTGCTTGTCTCGCCTCGTGCATGTTCTCTTTGGGCTGATGTCCCCGGATCGACATTGTCAGGGCAACCTTCACTGTCTGATAGATGGGCCGTCTGCAGGAATGTTTCAAAATCAAAGTTTGGGTCCTCGGTGAAGGTGGCCATAGCTGCAAATTCTGCATCGGTAGGTAGTGGAGGGGTAGAAGGAGTGGGTTGTACCACCTCTCTTGGTTGAGACTCTTGGAGATGGATTGTGAAAGGTGCCACTTGGGCTTCCTCTCTAGTGGAGGCTTTGGCGGTGGCTTCTGGAGGGATCAGGACCTGTGAAAGGGATCCACGCATTCTTTTTGCAGGCTGACTCCCTGACTTCCGCCCTTTGAACAGCTCCAGGTGTGCATACTTTAGGGCTCGGGCAACTGGCACGTCATATGCAAGACATCTGTAGATGATTCTTGTCAGCGCACAACAACCATGTAAAGTGGGCTTCCTCACTCCCCGCTTGCCTGCCTCATACACTTGATCTAAGATCCATACCGGCATCTTAATGGGCAAGCTTCCGGTCTCTGCTAAATATAGCCCGTACCATATCTTCTTGTGAGGCTGCGTGAAACGGTCCTGAGCGGGGAATGCGAAGTGCTGGAGGCACATCCGCAAGGGTATGGCGATGTTGGGGGTGAGGGCACACATTTCTTTTAGTTTCTTGATTCTATTGCTTTTCATCGATTCTGGTATCAAGGGGTCGCGGTCAGAAGGTACATGCGTGCCATACATCTGAAGGGCTTCCTTGATTAACGTTACATTTAATTCAAACTTCCTCATCTCCTCCAGATTGGATAAGGAGGGCACCTAGAATGTGCCGGAATGATCTTTATCCCCGGTAGGTTTCAGCGTAGCAATCAAGTAGTAGCACCTGAGGAAGTCGGGTTTAGGTAGAGCTGCACTGAAGTAAGCTTGTAGTCCTGCCTTTTGCCAGATATCCTGAAGTGGAGCTGCATTCTGTAAGGTCTCAAATTCTCTTGAAAAGATTTGGAAGGTCCACCAAACCCCTCCACACTCCATCTTGGACTCCCAGATGTGATCTGCGTCTCCCAAATCCCCTGGCATTTCATTGAACCAATGGGAGTGCCCTTTTACTCTTTCGGTTAGTCCACTAGGGGGATGTGGAATGGGAATCCTTTGCACATTCAAGAATTCTTCAGGCCGAGCTGTTGGTGGAGCTTCCACTGGCATGGCATCCCAATTGATAGGAGCACCAGATCCTGCCTGAGAGCTTGTGCCTGCCGCTGTTGCCATGAGAGTAGGTTGCTTATCTGCTGGAAGACGAAAGGCACATTAGTGTTGTATAGGAAACAAGATGTAGTGGTGTTCCCTTCACAATACTAACATGACAATCCCGGAGGTCAGTGGTTAGTGGTGAAGTGTTTTTGATAGTGTGAGTGGTGATTAGAGGTCAGTGTCATCCTAGATGCATGTTTTGGGTATGCAATGGGCTCGGAATGCTCCTGTTGTTAGTGTGGGTGGATTTACCGAATTGGGTCAGGGGGTTTAGTACACAGTTTAATTCTCCATGCTTGGATAGAGGGGTCGTAGCTCTTAGAGCTAAAGATGGGTAAAGGTTTCTGGATGGGTGTGTGATGTATTTGAGACCTTTTGGGTACCCAAATCTGCGTGGGTGTGGGTCTATGGGTAAGGTATTTCTTGGCGATCCAAATTTGTCGAATGCTCGGACTTGTAGAAGAAGGTCGAGGGGATGGTGGATACTGATTCTGTTTCTGCCCTGCCTTCTGCTTGTCGATCTCGGCTTTGTTGGAGTTCTTCGGTGTTTTTTGTCCTTTTGGCACCCATATTTGTCTGGTGCCGCTTCCCTTGGTTGGCCTAAACTGCTTTCCTTGCTCCGTCTTATGATACTGCCGTCGGTCTGGGTTCCTTCTTCGTGGTTGACTCTACTGTGGTTGAGGTTGAGAGGTCGGGTGGACGCTCTGCTTTGGAAAAGAAGGGAGTTCCAACACTTGCGTGACCTGCCCCCTAGGAAATGATTCGTTCTTTAACTTTAATCTAGGCCTGTCCGCGACAAGTTTGGAAGGATGAGCACCGCAGGGTGTCGTGCTCATTTGGCTGCTGATGCAACCCACCTGACCGCTGATTGTGTCCATCTGCCCGCTGATTGTGTCCATCTGCCCTCGCGGATGGGTAGCTGCCCCTTCTAGTTTGCAGGAAGTCCCAGGGAAGGTCCCCTGTTGTCTTTCTGATTGATAACGGTCTATAGCGAAGCCCAAGCGGGTTGGTGTAGACGTAGCGTGATTGAGCTGATCAAAGATTTTCGGGTCTTCCGTCGCATGTGTTTCATAGGGTCTAGGGTCACAGCCGTCAGGCGGAATGCCGTTAGGGAAGTCAAGCGGTATCACTCGCTTCTGCTCTAAGGTTCCAATCTGTAAGGAGCCTTGTCTAAGATTTAGGTCCACTGAGTGATCGTATAGCCAATCTTGGCCAAGGATTAGGGGTTCTATCAGGTCGTCATCATGGCACACTAGTAGCTTCGCCGTCATGGTCATATTCTTAATGAGGATAGGAAGGTCCACCTCACCCATGCAAGGGGTTTCCATGCCTCCTAGCCCTATGAGGTATGCCTCAATTGGCCGCATTTCTATTCCTGAATCCTTATAGAGGGACCATCTAATCGCACTAGTCGCAGCACCTGAGTCAATTAAAGCCCTGAGTTCTTGGCAAGGGTTGCCGTGTTCTAGCCTAACTGTAATGAATGGTCTCCTGTCCACTATGCTAGGATGGGAGGTTGACTTTACTTGACACATGGCCATGGAACATCTGGGTGAAGTTTCCTGATGGTTATAATGTTCTCTCCCTAGTCCTTGTCTTCTTAGCTTCATGCGCTTAATGCGTTCTATGGCTTCTGCCTGTGCTTCTTCTCGAATTCGTTTTTCCTCCTCTTTACGTTGTTTAGCAGTATTGAGTCGACTTAGCATTTCCTCCGTGAGGGGTTCCTGATACAGCTTGACTCTGCACCCGCTAATATAGTTTGGGAGGACATCCCCCTCTAAAGTGGCTAGTTGTACTGCTCCACTCGTGGAGATCCTATTAATGATCATAGGTCCGTAGCCTCTCTTTTCTAGCTTTCTTGCGTGTTGTTTCAATGTGTAAATTAAAACTAGATCTCCTGCTTTCAAACCCTTATCCTTTACATGGGCATCAAAGTATGCCTTTTGCCGTTTCTTTGCAGCATAGATGCCTGCTGCTGCTCGTAGCCTCGTCTCACCTAAACGTTCTAGATCAAAGATCCTAGAGGACAACTCGTGTCCATTCCACTCATGCTCTTGTGCTACTCTTAAAGCTGGAATTAGGAAATCTAATGGTAGCACCGCATTTTGTCCAAAGACCATCTGAAATGGGGTGGCGTTGAGTACCGTTTTGTAAGCAACTCGGTATGCCCAAACAACATGATGAAGTTGTTTGTCCCAATCCGAGCGTTTATTATTTACAAGTTTCGTCAATACGTTACATAGGATCTTATTCGTGCTCTCGGCTTGTCCATTAGCTTGTGGGTGATAGGGTGCAGACTTCTTATGTATCACCATGAATTCTTGAAGGAGATTTTCAATGACCTCATTCAAGAAGTGCGTACCTCTATCACTAACCAACTCTATTGGTAACCCATATCTAGTGAACACATTTTCGAATAAGAACTTAGCCGTCGTTTGAGCATCATTCTTCGTCGCGGCTTTTACTTCCACCCACTTTGTAAGGTAATCTGTGGCTACAATAATGTATTCTGCATGGGAGTTTCTAGCTGGGGGGTTGATGGGACCTACAAAGTCTATACCCCACTTTGAAAATGCACGTCCTCCCATCATTGGCCTTAAGGGCATTTCATCTTTTCTTATCGGATATTGGGCACGTTGGCATGTGTCGCAACTCTTCACATAAGTATGTGCATCCATATGAAGAGTGGGCCACCAAAGCCCCGAGAATAGAATGGTCTTAATTACTCTGTCAAGCCCAAAGTGTCCGCCTGCAGCACCGCTGTGTGCCGTTTCTAAGACTTTCAAGTAGTCTGATTCATGAACGCACAGTCTTAGGTAACCATCCTTGCCTCTTCGATATAGGTTGTCTCCTACTAAGGCATAGTCTTGAGCCTCTTGCTCCATGCTCCGTTTTCTTGCAAGACTAGCCTGATTGGGTAATGTTCCCGATCTCATGAACTCGACCAATGGAGCACTCTAGTCTGGGATTAATGACACGTGATAAAGAGTGGCATGCTCCACTGGGGGTCTCTCCTGGCACCCTGGACAACTCTGGATCCACTCTTGTATTTCTTTGTCCATGCTAGGCCAATACACTCTTAAGCGTTTTAGATTCTGCAATGTTCGTTGTTTAGAGTAGTGATTCCCTAGCAGTCCCTCATGGGCTTGTTGCAACCAACTAGCGTGTTCATCATCCTCGACACAACAAGCTAATACGCCCTCGGTATCTTGCTTGTACATACTTCCGGCCAATATTTGATACTTTAGCGATTTTACAATTTCCTCTTTGCTTGTTTTAACATTTTTATTTGCAGGCCCGAAGGTTAGGACTGGTACCAACTTATTTGCCCATTTAGGAACAACTTCTAAATTGAACAGATAAGCATCGGGCAATTCATCAGACACTCCTTGCGGTGGCTCTCCTGAAGTGATGCGAGAAAGATGGTCTGCCCTAAGATGGGTTCTACCTTTCCTGACAACAACTTCAAAGTCGTATTCCATTAGTAAGAGGAACCATCTTACTAAGCGGCCTGTATTGCAAGGTTTATTGGCCAAATATAGTAAAGCTTGATGGTCAGTGAAAAACTTGAACTTATTGGCCAATAGATAGTGTCTAAACTTCTTCACAGCATATACCATACCTAGGCCTTCTCTTTCTGTTGTGGTATAATTCCGTTCAGCTGCATTTAATTGCCTACTAGCATATGCTATCGGCAAATCCAGGTTTCCCTCACCTGTGGGTTGTGCTAGTACACATCCTATTGCATGATTGGAGGCATCTACATGGACATGGAAGGGTTTGCTCCAATCCGGAGTAGTCAATATTGGTGCTGTGCACAAACGTCTCTTCAGCTCGTTGAAGGAAGTCTCGCATTCCTCACTCCACTCGAAATTTGTTAACAACCCATAGAGAGGTTTAGCTATGATGGCATACATGTGGATAAACCTACGGTAATATCCACAATGGCCCATAAAGGCTTGTACCTCTTTAACATTCCTTGGTCTGGGCAACTCTGCTATTGCTCTTACTTTGTCTTCATCTGTTGAAATTCCATTCTTAGAAACAATGTGACCTAAGATCTTACCTAGTCGTACCATGAACACACACTTCTCTGGATTCAGGCACACTCGATAATCTCTACACTTGTTGAAGATTTGCCTGAGCTCAGGGATGTGGTATCTTCTTTCTTGGGAATGAGCGCATAAATCATCCACATATACTTCTAAGCTCTTTCGCAAGAACTCTTTGAAGACATGACACATGAGTCTTTGGAATGTTACAGGTGCATTGGTCAGCCCAAATGGCATCACACGAAATGCAAAGATTCCCCATTCTGTGGCAAAGGCCGTTTTGTGTTGATCTTCGGGGGCAATGGCTACTTGGTTGTAACCTGAAAATCCATCAAGGAAGCTGTAAACTTCCTTGCCTGCAACACGCTCCAATAGATGTTCGGTGATTGGAAGAGGATAACTATCTCGGATCGTAGCGGCATTGACTTTTTTAAGGTTAATGCACACTCGCAATTTCCCATTCTTCTTGGGCACCACTACAATGGGAGACACCCATTTAGTGTGCTCAATCTCATAGATGAATCCGGCTTCAATCAGCCTGTCAATTTCCTCTTTTATTTTGGCTGCATAATTGTCATTATATGTGTAGGGCTTTTGTTTGGTGGGCTTGGCCTCAGCGGTCATTGGAATCGTATGAGAGCAAATCTCTCGATCTACTCCTTTCAAGTCTCTATAGTGCCATGCAAACACATCCCTATATTCCCTTAATAGCGCTACAAGCTCTGCTTCTTCTTCTGCACTTAGGTCGTCTCCTATGTACGTACATCGCTCTTTGTGCCCTTCAATGGTCACTACAATTTTTTTGGTCTTTTCTTTATTGTCATATGCTTCTCCTATAATGGCCTCTCTCTTAGGCATTCGTACCAAAATTTTCCGGTCTTCCACTTCATATTTCTTGAAATTTTCTGGTACTTCAAACAATGATTCTTCCTCTTCTTGTCTCACTGCTTTCCTTTTCTTTTTCTTTTGACCTCCTTCACTTCCTTTCTTTGAACTTATCGTTTTAATACTCGCAAGGGGTTCTTCTTCCTTTTGGGTTAACACCCCTAGGTCTTCTAAGTAGTGTTCCTCTGAGTCAAAGTATGTATCCATCACAATGGACTCTAGATCATCGTCATTCTCTTCTTCTTCTATGAACTCACTAGGATCACACTCTTCCAACAAGGGCTGACACATGAACACAGAAATATCATAACCCTCCTCATCACAATGGGGTGTCCATTGTTCCTCATTGACTGCAATGTCCATGGTAGCTAAGATTTCTGCCCAACCATGGGGCTCAAATTCCTCATCTGGAAATATCATTGGTGTATAGGCTGGGTCTTTTATTGGTCTATCTCCTGGGGGAGTTCCTTCTTCTCTCGCTTTTAGGCGCTTTTCCTCTTCCTCTGCGACCTTGCACATCCACAAGTGAGTATCTTCATGCAACCAGGATGGTTCAGGTGAACTTCCAGAATGCACGGAGATAGAGTCTTCTTTTGCTTTGTGGATAGGATTCCACTGTAGGGGTGGTACATCTCTGAAGGTGTGATCCTTCAGATTGACCTTGGTGGTGACCCCTAAGTGCTGTAAGTACAAGGAGTTGGTTCCCGAATCCTGTACTATTTGCAATTGTCGTAGGAAGGGTCTTCCTAGGATCATCTCGTAAACATTATTCTTCTCAAAGTCACATATAGCAAACGTATGTTCAAACTCTACACCACAAGTGGTTAGAGTTATCCCTTCAAGCAATCCGAGAGGTCTTTCAAAATGACCATCTGCCATTTGAAGTTTCATTCTCGTTGGTCTTAAGGTGGGTTTGCCCCATCGCTTCCACAGGGAGGTGGTCGCAATAGCAACACCGGCACCCGAATCCACAATTGCTTTGGTTGAGTAACCTTGATAGGTGATCGGAAGATAAGTGTTACCTTCTTCACCTTCGCTCATGTCTCCTATCTTGTCGAGAGGTACCCCTGGTACTTTTTGTTTAGAGCCTACTTTTGGTGTATTGGATTCAAGTTCTGGGACCTGATCCTTCACATGATTCCAGAGCTCCGGTTTTGCCTCGAGGAGTTCCTCTACAGTGAGGTGACATTGAACCTTAGTGTTCTTCACAACATCAGTGTTCCTGGGAATCACTGAGTCTTCATTTCTTACCAATATCGTGGGAGCTCTGATTTGGAGAGATTCAAATTCCCATGGGCCTGCGAAATGAGGCAACTCTTGTAAAGAATTAGATTCAAAATCTAATCTCTCATCCTCTTGTTGCTCTGTTTGATCCCCATAGATAGACGGAATGTCTTGGGGAAATTGATCACGACGATCATCAATCTCAGGAATAGGAGGGGAATCACCCTTCTCCTTGGCCCATTTCTCTTCTTGTATTTCCCGCAAGAACTCTTGAGAGTACTGTTGAATTGAAGGAGGTATTCCAGCATCCGTGGAATTAGGAACATAAGCTCCCTTAGGTGGTGAGCTTCCTCTTTCAACAACTGGTTGAGCCTGTGGAGGTAAAGAAATTTGTGATTTGTTTACCAACTGCTCTAATCTTTCTAGTAAGCCTTGGAAATGCAAATCCGGCTTGACAGAGTTTGTCTGATTGATCTTTTGACTAGTCTCAAGTATAGCTTGAGCTTGTTCTACCATTTTCATGCACATTTTCATCCGTTCAATCTCTAAATCTGCTCTAGGGTAACTCTTGTCTAGGTTTGCAGCTGTTGGCCCTTCTTGAAGTCGAGCCTGGTAGGCCTTGAACATCATGTCCAAGCCTTCAGGAGTGGGGTCAGCTAATACTGATCCTACTCGGGGTGGTGGGTGGGTTACGAGGGGTGTATTAGAGGGTGGAGAAATGGAGGATGCTGGGGATGGCAGTGGTGGACGTGTGTGGTAGTGCGGTTGAGATGTGATCTCTGTGATTTTTGCCTTGGTTTCTCTCACGCTTTCTTCAAGTTCGTTTATCTTTTTTGCCCATTGCCTCTTCATTCTTTCACGACTATCCTTCCAGGCGCTAGTTCTCTTTTTGGTTATGCTCTCTGTTTCACTCACCTCAAGGCTCTTTTCGGGGCCAACACCTTGGTGTTGTTGAAGTGCCTGGGCTCTTGTGATCACCTGCACAGGTGCAGTGGAAGTCACACTCCCTGTGGAGTCTACAACTAACCCAACAACATTGATAGGAGTGATTTTAGGCATGTTATTAGGGTTCTTCGGGCAATCTCGTAGGAGATGCTCTTTCCCGCAGTCTTGACAGAAGCCCTGAATGGTTACTGGTTGAGGCTGTGTAGGGGCAGGCAGTGGACAATCACGTATAAGGTGATCTCCCTGACATCTGAAGCATGGTCCTCTAGGAAATGGGGGTCGTACCTGCCTAGGTTGAGGTCTAGAGTTGGGGTTTGTGTACATAACATTAGAATACTCAGGTTCCCCACTATTTTCACTTGGGTCCTCATAATAGTATGACTCGTTATGCTCGGGTGACTGCATGTAGTAAGCATGTGGGCTATCAATATGTGTGGAGTCAAAACTATGGTCACTTGGATCACTGTCTGATAGCAATGGGGTGACTGGAACTATGGCTCTATTCGGATTTTCTTCAGTAGATGCATATTTCACTGGGATCACATTGGTTGGAGCAGGGGGTTTCTGCACTAGGACTGGTTGAGGTCTCTGTTGCCCTTGATAAGGTGGCTGATAAGTTTGTTGTGGTCTGTTGTACTGTGGTGATGGGTACTGATTCTGGTACCTACCATGTTGTGGATATGGCTGAGGATAATTTTGTCTAACAGTTTGTTTGTTATATGGGCAGTCTTGTGCCGTGTGATTGGTGTACCTGCGCTCTATGGTGCAGTACTGGCTACTAGGATTCGCTTGAGGTTGGGCCATAATGGAGCATACACTTGCCATATGTTCACCGCCACAATTGTAACACCGCTTAACTGGGGAAAATCTTGGAATTTGCTTGCTAGAGACACCTAGTTTTTGGGCTACCTTCTCTGCAAGTTCCTCGATGGAAGTGGAATGACCAGATGCCATGTTACTTGAGCTATCAGAATCCTTATAGATTTCTGATAGTTCTAATTCCTCACCTAGATTGTCCTCAATGTCTATGCACATGCGCACGCACTCCTCTATCGTTCTAGGGTCCTTCAGGTACACATATGACCTGAGCTTAGTGCTCAACAATCCGTCTAGGAACAAGGCCACTTGTTTGGCTGGTGTGGGTAACTCCGGCATCGGACATCTCTCCAGGTACTGTCTAAATCTTCTTCCAGCTAGTCTGACCGTCTCTTGAGGTGTTTGTCTGAAGCTATGAATTAGTGAGGAGGTGTTATGCCTGATTCCACTCTTAGAAAACTCAACAATAAATGCCTCTAAGAGTTGGTCTATGTTTGTGAAATGCCTCTCATTCAGTGGTTGGAACCACGTAAGGGCAGTGTTCCTAAGGGTTAGACCGAAAGCATTATATTGCGTGAATAGGTCCTCCACCTGTTCAGCTTTCAACACTTGTCGAAATTTTGCCACATGGTCATAAGGGTCTCCCGTGCCATCGAAATAATTCTTCATGGACTTCACCAGTTGAGTTGGTCGCAGGGTCCTAGTGTGTTCTCTCGGCCTTGGCAAAGGAAAATCATCAATGTCCCTGTGATTCCCTGGGGTTCTATGTCTCTCAAGTTCCACTCTATTCCTTTCTGTTCCCGTTCTTTCTCTTCCCAGGGAGTTGGCGAAACTTACCTCAGGTTTGTCTCTACTTCTATCTCTCTGAGCCCCATGAGCTTGGGAGGTCCCAGCTCCTTGGTGACCAAGGGACACATTAGACCTTGGTTGGGGAAAAACAAATTCTCCCTTCCATGTGTAGGTATGTCTGCCATGCTCTGTGACCACAAAAATTCTCTCTGATGCATTGTCTAGGTAGGTTACTTGACCTGGGCTATCGGGGTCTTTAAACTCATAGATTGTGAGGGCACTCACTTCCTGAGATTGAGAAGATTTATATCTCCAAAAAGCCTCATCGGTTTCTCGGTTTAAAAGCAGATCTATGCTTTTATTATCCTGTGGAATCCATTCTGGGGTCATGATTCTGGTCAAGACAGATTTACCACGGGGAGTTCTTGGCTCTCTCTCTAAGTTCCCTTGCTCTATATCACCCATGTCGGTCTCCGCAATCACATTTCCAAACTCATCAGTTCTATCAGGAAGAGTGGTGACTACATATATGGTCCCTTCTTTATCTAGGTAGGCTCCATTCTCAAACTTGACTACCGGATGGTCTAATCCATGGGGTTGATCGGGGTTCTTAATCTGGACCACCGATCTTCTCAGTCCGTCTTCGTAGATGCGAGCACCTAGACGATTCATCCTGATATATTCCAATTGAGTCTTATAAGGCCCTTCTGGCTTTTCTAGATAAGCCAACCCTGAACTACCTACTGATCTCTCCATGTGATAGGACATCTCAGAATCACTTGTTTCTGATCTGGGAGCGTATGGGTAATCACTCAACTGCTGGGCCCAAGACCTGGCAGTGTGATTGACACTAGCTTCAGAAGATCTGAGGCTTTGTCTGTCTCGGCCTAAGTGTCTGCCTGATCTAAGGTTCATATGCCTGATTTATTTACCCCCTGGAACCCAAGCACACTCTCGTTGCAGGTTGATTTTGCACCAATCACTTTGTTCTTTTTAGTTGAATATTATGTTTATGTTCTTGTCTGAAATTGCGTCGTCAGGAGTACTTAAGTGAATTTCCGCACTTGATGAGTGATCGATTCCCGTTTACCTTTTGTCCCTTAGGGTTTTCGCACTTACGACCTATTTACTTCTTGCACTTGGTTGCTTAATACTCTTGGACTTGATTCGTGCCTAACGTTGCCCTAATTAATTACCACACCTAAGTCGTACTTAGCCTAGGCTAGGAATTGACAAAGGAGGGTTGAGAGATCTTCCAACCTCAACTAGTTGGTTGACCAGACTGCTACACAAGCCCAGGAAGCCTTCTCCCAAGCTTGGTACTCACCCTTGCTAGCTTGCTTTGGATTGCCTTGAGCGCACACCAAGTTCCTACAAAAGCTCACCCGTTAGTATAGCTCTATTGCCACAAGTATTTGAAAGACACACTTCAATAATTTTAGTCCCCTTGGAGTAGCTCACTGTACCCCCTGAATCTGAGAACCACTTAGTTCCACCTAAGGGTCCACTTAAAAATAGATGATCTAAAACTCCGAGTGTGATTCTTACAACAACTACTCAAAATTATCCCTAAATTTTCATGCGTTAAAGGCCGTGTATCACGATAGGTCGGGTCGAGGTGTCGCGATAGCTCGTGAAGTGTCGCGATAGGTGGTGAGGTGTCGTGATAGGTCGAGGTGTCGCGATAGCTCGTGAGGTGTCGCGATAGGTCGAAGTGTCGCGATAGGTGGTGAGGTGTCGCGATAGGTCGAGGTGTCACGATAGGTCGAAGTGTCGCGATAGGTGGTGAAGTGTCGCGATAGCTCGTGAGGTGTCGCGATAGGTGGTGAGGTGTCGCGATAGGTCGAGGTGTCGCGATAGGTCGAAGTGTCGCGATAGGTGGTGAAGTGTCGCGATAGTTGGTGAAGTGTCGCGATAGGTCGGGGTGTCGCGATAGGTCGAGGTGTCGCGATAGGTCGAAGTGTCGCGATAGGTGGTGAAGTGTCGCGATACCTCGAGGTGTCGCGATAGCTCGGGATATGGTGAATTTCTCTGTTCTATCTAGTGATCCTGGAAGCTCTAGGCCTGCGCAGTGTCGTGGTGCACTCAGAATCGTGATTGGGTGAGATTTTTGGAGTGTCGCGATAGCTCGAGCTCAACGCTGCGGGGACTGTGCAGACAATTTCTGTACCTGCTGAGCTCGCTGGAGATGACCATGGAGCTGCCACCTGCAAGAAACATGCAAAAAATACACAAAAACAAGCACACACACTCGCTCTCTCTCAAACTCGCACACAACAAATGAGGGAATGATAGGGAGGAGGGAATATGTAGTGGAGATGGAGATGGAGAAGGGGGTGAAGATGAAGATGGAGATGGAGAAAAATCAGAAATTTACCTACTACTTACCATTCCAACGCGTCCTCTCTACGTCTTACCATCACACGCTCGTCCTCAAAGCTCGATCCCCGGCAACGGCGCCAAAATTTGGTGTAGCTCAGTGCTGAGTAGCACCTCCTTTAATGTCAATCCGGGGAGACATGAGGATGGTATGAAGACCACGAGCAAGTGGAAGCACAAGTGCGTGAGTGAGAAGCACACAAGCATGCACACACATACACACACACGCGCACACACGGTAAGAACAAAGAGAGTAAGACAATGGAATCTCTTCTATTGCAAGAAAGTTCTCATACAAGCTCAAACTACAACAAGCTAACCCAAAAGTGAGCTCTCTAGCTCTATTTATAGTTTTTGACTAGCTTTGGCCCTGTCCAGACCTAGTGTCCGGCCTAGTTAAAAATTAGGTTCCAGGGCTTATGTGAGGGCTCAAATGAGATCTAAAAATTATGAAAATTGACAGGCAACTACTTCTAAGGCTCCTCAAGCTCGAGGACTCCTCGGCTTGTACAAAATGGAGCTACAAAAAGGTGAAAATGGTATTTACAGGGGTTTTTTAGTGATGAGAATCACTTTAAAAATGATGTATGGGTTTTGAAAAAAATGAAGGGTTGCCTTAGTGCTAGATCTGCATGTATGTCCGTACTTGCTTCGTCCCGTATACTGTCAACAGTGTTCCTTGCCACACTCAGGACAAAAGCTTTGTATTGTAACGTTTTGTCCTAGTCCCAGAGCTGGTTGGTGGGGACATTCACGAATGAAATGATCGCCCTGACATCTAAAGCATGGTCCTCTAAGGGCTTGTGGTCTTACTTGTCTCAATTGGGGCCTAGGATTTGGGTTCGTATACATGACATTGGAGTATTCTGGCTCCCAATTTTGTTCCATAGGTGGTGCCTCATATTGATACTGAGAAGTCTCACTTTGCTCAGGTGACTCTATATAATAAGCATGTGGACTATCTTCATGGAAGTAGTCTGAACCATGAGCGTGAGAATCATTTTCTGAGACCAATGGGGTTAGTTGCACCAATGCTCTATTAGGGTTCTCCTCCGCCATCGTATATTTAACTGGATCACATTGGCAGGAGCTGGCGGTTGGTTTCCTAGGACTGGTTGTGGCCTATATGGTGCCTGATATTGCTGCTGGTATTGAGGTTGATATTGTTGTGGCATATAATATGGCTGTTGGCACTGATTCTGATACCTACCCTGCTGGTAAGGTTGCTGATAATTTTGTCTAACAGCCTGCCTGTTATAGGGACAATCTTGGGTCGTATGATTTGTATATTTCCTCTCAATGGTGCAATATAGAGCATTAGGGTTTCCTTGGGGTTGAGTCGTCAACGGACAAACATTAGCCATGTGATCTCCTCCACATGTATAACATCGCTTCACTGAGGTGACCCTTGGCATTTGTCTATTTTGGACTCCTAGCTTTTTGGCCACTTGCTCAGCTATCTCATCTATCTCAGTGGAGGCTCTAGAGGTATGACTTGTAGAACTATCAGAATCCTTATAGAGTTTGGATAGTCCTAATTCCTCACCCAAGTTGTCTTCTATGTCAATGCACATCCGTATACACTCTTCTATGGATCTAGGCTCTTTCAGGTATACATATGACCTTAATTTTGTGCTCAATAGGCCATCTAAAAACAGTGCCACCTGTTTGGCTGATGTGGGTAATTCTGGTACAGGGCATCTTTCCAAGTACTGTCTAAACCTTCTTCCTGCAAGTCGCACTGTTTCTTGGGGTGTCTGCTTGAAGCTGTGGATCAAGGATGATGTGTTATGCCTGATACCACTCTTGGAAAATTCTACAATGAATTCTTCTAGCAGCTGACCTATCTCTCTATAGTTGCGACTGTTTAGAGGTTGAAACCAAGCTAAGGCAGTACCCTTAAGAGTCAACCCAAATGCCTCGAACTGGGTGAATAAGTCTTCAACCTGTTCAGCTCTTAGCACTTGTTTGAACTCCGCCACATGATCATAAGGATCTCCAAATCCATCAAAGTAGTTCTTCATTGTCTTAACCACTTGAGAGGGTCTAAGGGTTCTTGAGTGCTCTTGTGGTCTAGGCAATGGGAAATCATGATCATCTCTTTGATGCCTATGAACTCTATGTCTCTCCCTTTCAAGTCTTTCCGTTCCATATCCTGATCTGTCTCTGCCTACAGTGTCTGCAAAGCTTACCTCCGGTCTCTCTCTAGTTCTTTCCCTCTGGGTTTCATGAGCCTTGGATGATCCGGCTCCCTGGAGGCCCTGGGAAACATTAGATCTTGGTGGAGGGAAAATTGCTTCACCTTGCCAAGTGTAAGCATGTCTGTCATGATCTGATACTAAGAATAATTTCTGAGATGTGTGATCTAGATAGACAGCTTTCCCTGGTGTCTCTGGGTCCTTGAATTCATAGATGGTGACTACTGGGCTGGGTTGATCCGGCCTAAATCTCCAAAAGGCTTCCTCCGTTTCTCTATTCACGAATAGTTCTATGCTTTTATTATCTTGAGGAATCCATTCTGGAGTGAGCACTCTGGTTAAGACTGACTTATCTCTAGGGGTCTTGGGTTCTCCTCCTAGGTCTCCTTTCTCTAGGTCTCCTATCTCGTTCTCAGGAATGATATTTCCAAACTCATCTGTCCTATCTAGTAAGTTGGTAACCACATACATGGTTCCTTCCTTATCAATGTAAGCACCCTCTTCAAACTTGACCACTGGGTGTTCAAGTCCAAAGAGTTGGTCAGGATTTTTGAGTTGAACCACTGATCGCCTTAGACCATCCTCATAGATGCGAGCACCTAATTGGTTGGTCCTGATATACTCCAATTGGGTCTTATAGGGACCTTCTGGTGTCTGTAAATAGGCAGTGCCTGAGCTACGTGTGGGTCTTTCCATGCTAGAAGACATTTCCGAGTCACTGGTTTCTAAACTTCGTGTGTAAGGATAACCACTAAGCTGTTGAGCCCAAGACTTGGATGTATGGTTGACACTAGCCTCAGATGACCTAATGCTTTGTCTATCCTTGCCTAAGTGTCTGCCAGATCTCAGGTTCATAAGCCTTGGCTTCTAGTCCCAAAGTTCTCTTATATTGCTCAAAATCCTTTGGAACTCCTTGGTTTTCTAGTTTCCCTGAGGGTCAACTTCAAAATACCCTATCTAATAATCACAGCAAACGGATTCCGTATGAGAAAGTTATGCCAGTTCAGGGTTTTGGGGGTTAAAACAGGGAAACAGGGTCTCTCAGAAAATGCTTCAAATCAGGCGATACATAACATTTGTAGGACACGATACTTGATACTTGAGGAACTCGATACACGATACTTGGTATGTATCGCGATACTTGAAGTAGGCGATACACGATCTTCAACAAGTATCGTGAGCAAACTCCACGATACACGATCTTTGATAGGTATCGCGATCGCTGTATAACGATACACGATACTTGACTATCACGATACTCGGCAAAATGATACTTAGCTCAAGACGATACTCGATATTTGGAAGAAAACGATACACGATCTCTGACTTAAGCGATACCCGATCTTCGACCGAAACGATACCGATCTCTCATGCAAACGATACACGATCTATGAACCAAACGATACATGATCGCTGGTGAATATCGCGATCTTTGATTGAAACGATCTTTGGCACCAATGATACTCGATACTTGGCTCAAAACGATCGACGATACCTGAACAAAACGATACACGATCGTTGGTAAGTATCGCGATCTCTGAGAAGCGATACACGATACTTAAGCCAAACGATACACGATCTTTGATCCAGACGATCTTTGGCCGAAACGATACACGATGGCTGGGAAATATCGCGATACTCAACCACAGGAGATTCACGATACTTGCCAAGTATCGCGACACTCGACCGCGGGAGCAAAACGATACTTGACCCTTAGACAAATTTTGGGAAAGATTTTTTCTAAGTTCTGGTTGTACACATGCTCTACTCTTTCCTCTCTCCTCTCCTCACTCTCTGTATCACCCCAAATCACTCCTTTTCACCTCTGTCAGTACCAAACGATACCTGACGCAGATCGTTTCCCTTTCCAAACTTAGTTTACTGAGAAATCATAGATTAAATGGGTGTTTGCTCACCTTGAGAGCCTCTCTAACTTCTTAGTCACTTCCCCTTGCTCCGTGTAACCCCTATTTCTCACTCACGATCTCTGGCGCAACTTCCATGATACTTGGTGCAGGTTCGTCTTGTCCGGGGCTATTCACTAAGATTTTTTGTTATTGTTGGTACTACTTCTTCAGCGCCTCTGTTCTGCACCCACTCTAAGCTTCTTGCTCACAACCACAAGTAAAAACAAGGTGAATGTACTCTAAAAAATGGAAAAAACTGAGAAGATGAAGGCGGGTGGAGATGGTGATGATGATGAAGATGAAGAAGAAGGAAAATTCAGAAACTGAACTGAAAATGATGATTTTTTTACCTTCCAACGTCGCTACTCTACGTCTTACCGTCACACGCTCGTCCTCCAAGCCCTCTCCCCGGCAACGGCGCCAAACTTGATGTCACTCTAGCACAATGGTGAGTACCAACGTGAGAAGATACACCTCATAAATGTCAATCCGTGGAGACGTGAGGACCGGTATGAAGACCATGAGCAAGTGATGGCACAAGTGCGTGAGTGAAAGCACACAAGCATGCACACACATACACACACGCGCGCACAAGGTAAGAGCAAAGAGTGGAACAATGGAAAGCTTTGATTACCAAAGAGCTCTCTTACAAAACTGAAATCTACCACAAAACTAACTTCAAAAATGAGCTCTCCAGCCCTTTTTATAGTTTTTGAGTGGTTTTGGCCCTATCCAGACCTAGTGTCCGGCCTAGTTAAAAAATAGGTTCCAGGGCTTATTTGGGGGCTCAAACGGAGTCTAAAAATTATGAAAATTGGTAGGATGGTAGTTTCTAATACTCCTCAAGCTCGAGGACTCCTCAGCTTGAACAAAATGGAGTTACAAAAATGGAAAATGGTATTTACAATGGTTTTTAGTGATAAAAATTACTATTTTTGTAGGGATTTCTTCTGAAAATTTGACAGGTGCTTCTTGGAGCTCCCTACTTGCTCCTTCTTCTTGTGTGTCCACTTCCTTGATGCGCTTCCATGCTTTGTCCTTGACCTTGAGCTTCAACAGATGGTTTGGGTTTATTTCGTCAAAAACAAATCAGATGTGTTTACATGTTTCAAAGCATTCAAGGCAATGGTAGAGAAGGAAACAGGTACATATATCAAGAAGCTAAGGTCCGATGGAGGGGGAGAATATTTCTCAAATGAGTTTTCTGATTTTTTAATGGATCAAGGCATCAAGAGGCAAGTAACATGCAGGTACATACCCCAACAAAATGGAGTAGCAGAGAGAAAGAATAGATACATTGCCGAGATCGCTAGAGCAATGCTTAATGAGATGAATGTACCTAACATGTTTTGGAGTGATGCAGCAAATACCGCCGTGTATCTTATGAATAGGGCTCCTACCTCAGGGATCCATGGCTTGACACCATATCAAGCCTATTATGGTAAGAAACCTGATCTTTCCCACTTGAAGATATTTGGATGTACTTGTTATGTACATGTGCCAAGTGAATTGAGGCACAAGCTACAACCAAAGGCAGAAAAGTGTGTGTTTCTAGGATATTCAAATGATCATAAAGGTTACAGGTGCTTCAACCCAAACACAAAGGACTTGAGGATATCAAGGGATGTAGCATTTGATGAGCTACTCCCTTGGTATAAGAAGTATGATTGTATGCAGGACTATGAAGAAGAAAAGCATGGACATGATGAAGAACAAATCGACCTAGAGCTAAGCGGCCCAAGCTCTTCCATCAATGAAGATAGTTCAAGCATGAACTCACCATGGAGGGGGAGATCTTCATCAAGCTATGAAGCACAATCAATCAACAAAGGCAAAGCAACATTGGTGGAGTTGGATGAAGAAGATAATGAAGTTGAAGATGATGAAGGACACATGATGGAGAAAGAAGCCATGTCAAAGAAAGAGATCAAGTTCCCAAGGCAAAGGAGGTTTATTCCTCCAAAAGGTGAAGAAAGGAAGTCTTCTAGAGTTAAGTATCCAACTCAAAGGTTTACTTATGATTCATACATGGCGACTCATTATGCATATATGAACAAAGTAGTAGAAGATCATGAGCCCGATTGCTATGAAGATGCAAGCAGGTAGACCGAATGGAAAGAGGCAATGCAAGAAGAGATCGACGCACTTGAGGAGAATCAAACATGGACTCTAGTGCCCAAGAAGGATAACATGAAGGTAATAGGTAATAAGTGGGTGTATAAAGTAAAGAGGAATTCAGATGGATCTATTTCTAGGTTCAAAGCAAGATTGGTGGCCAAGGGTTTTGCACAAACCTATGGAGTGGACTTTGAAGAGACATTCAGCCCCGTGGCAAAGATGAGCACCATTAGGACACTCATTGCAATGGCTGCTAGCAAAGGATGGAAGCTTTTCCAATTGGATATCAAGAATGCCTTTCTCAATGGAGACTTGGAAGAAGAGGTATACATGGAGCAGCCACTAGGTTTTGTTCATAAAGAGTTTCCACATCATGTTTGTAGGTTGAAGAAGGCACTTTATGGCCTAAAGCAAGCTCCAAGGGCTTGGAACCAAAGATTGGTGGACTATTTGATCAAATGTGGTTACAATCAATGCAAGGCAGATCCATCTCTCTTCATCAAACAAAGAGGAGAACTTGTAGTCTACATGTGCGTGTATGTAGATGATCTTATCATTACAGATAATGATACAAAGGGCATTGAGGAGATCAAGGCAAAGCTTGGAAAGGAGTTTAGGATCTCTGATCTTGGAGATCTTAGGTATTTTCTTGGCATTGAAGTTGTATACAAAGAAGAAGGTATTATGCTCATACAAAGGAAGTATATTCTAGACCTACTTGAGAGGTTTGGGATGCTACATTGCAAGCCTATTTCAAATCCCATGGAAGTTAATGTAAAGCTAAGCTCCATTGATGGAGGAGGTCGGTTGCCACTTCTTGTTCCTTGATGCGTAGTCCTTGGATCAAGTCTCTCTAGAGGGCATCCCAATTGACTGCTCTCAGCATATCAGGGTGTGGTGTGGTGTAGAGCTCTGAGTGCATGGTTTGTTCACACGCGAATAGATGTAGCAGGTGGGTTGGGCGTGGTGCGAACACTTCTGAGTGTGACTCCCAAAACCCCGTGGTGAACATATCATCAAAGGTTTGCTTGTAGCAGGCAGGGAGATATCTTATTCGTGCATGCCATGCGTAAGCTACTCGAATGCTTGGGGTCGTGCTCATGTCATACAGCAAATCATAATTACCATTGATGAAGCCCGAAATTGAAGGCTGGATGTTACGTACATTTCGAAAGGTCTTTAGGACCACTTGCATCATGTCCAAAATTTTGAGCATCATTTGAGCGGCGACATCCGGCATGGGGTGGAGGCGTGGCATCCAATGTCTGATGGTGGCTATCATGTATGATACTGTAGGTGTGCCGGTTGGGGGTGCGATTGCGGGGTAATTGAGCCATTCTTTACAATTTGCGTTGTTCTGAACCTTGATGGCGAATGCTTTCCATGATCTTCTTCTTTGTACTGGACCAAAGCAAGGGTTATACTTCAAATGCATGGGAGCATGATCCCATGTTCATAACATCTCCTGATAGGTCTCCAGTAACTTTTGCCTCCATATGGGTTGGAATATGGCCCCCTTTTTGGCTGCCTCTGGAATGTCCTCGGGTTCGAACTGTGTTGCGAACGTAGGGTACTGGTTGGTTATGCATTTGATCTCAGCATTATAGTCAGCCAGCAGTACAAAATAGGGCTTATATTGTAACTCTGAACTGGTGATCAACCGCCTAGGAGCCAAGTTCGAGAAATATTCAGACTTGAGTATAGACTCCTCAATGGTCTTCATGGTCAGCATTTGAGTTGCTACGCGCTCTTCGTGAGTGTGGCCCATCTCCTCTACCTGCTTCATCCATGCCGATGGGGGCTCCTCATATGTGTCTTGGCCTTCCTCCGTAATTCTGCCTCCTGGAAGGGGTTGAGGCTCATAATTGTCTTCAAATGTCTCCTCCACTGGAATGACTACTGTTTCTTCTTCTATGGTTTGATCAGGTGGAGAGGGAGGTCGTTCATACTGTAACAACTTGATTTTTAGTTCTGCAACCTGTTGTCATAGCTCAAGTACCTCACTGTTGGTTGAAGGTTCAGGTTCTGGCGAAGTAGCGGCATCGACCGTCTCTTTAGGTGTGGGTGGGTGTGTTGTCGGTACTTTGGATCCTTGTAGTTCCTTTATCTGGTCTGCCAACTGATCATGGGCCTCCAAGAGGGTCGCATAACCTTCTAAAACCTGTTGAATATGCTCTGAGGGGACAGCCTGGAATTTTGCAGGGTCTATAGGTGCTCCCGGGGTGTTTTCCATGGCCGCTTCTAGGTTCTCCTGGTTTTGTTGTTGTAGCCTTCGGTTCTCTTCTTGAGCCGCTGCTAGATGGCGGCATAGTAGGGCCATGTTGCGTTGAAGTCTCGCATTACGGCCCATTTGTTCTCTGAGTTGTTCCTCCATAGCTTTGCCTGTCTCTGCATACTTAGCTTCGAGTTCTGTCTTCGAGTGTTGGAGGGCAGTCACCTGGTGTTGTAGTGCTGTATTACCTAGTTCCAAGGCATCGACTCGTGCTTGGAGTTGAGCCGAGAGATTGCACAGCTCTGTGTTATTTTCTTCTAATAGCTTATACTCTTGCTTAAGCTGAGTGGCCGCTCCAACCATGGTGTCTAGTGCATTACTAAATGATGTGGATGCATGGGTAGAGGTGGAACGTGCAAAGGGTCGGGAGGTGGGAAAGGGAAAAGTGGATGATGTGCCTATGAGTGAAGTGAGATGTGCTGATGGTGGAACATACGTGGTGGTGGGTGCTCCTGTGGATGGTGAAATATCCATGGGATCGGATGTGAGAGTGTGTGGAGTGTGAATTGTGAATACGGGAACGGTAGGTGGTGTGTTAGTGGTGGCAGTGAATGTGGGGAAGTGGGGTTGGGAAAGGGTCTTTTTATTATAGTTCTCGACCTGTTGGAGTATATTTACAAGGTTTGTCCAGAAGGACGGTTGTGTGACTTGGGTTGAGTATGAGGCAGTTACTAGGGAAGTGGTGGATAAGGTTTGGGTATGGGTGAATGGAAAAGGATGGGATAAGGTCTGGCTAGTGGCAAGTGGTTGTCCAAGGGCGGGGAGATAGGAAGGGTGACCTATTATGGTTTGATCGGTGGTAGGATGACCGGTGTGAGGTTCAAAAATTTGGGTGGAAGTGATGGATGTGGGTAAAGGGAAGGATGTAAATACAGAGGTGTGTACAATGGTTTCATGATGGGTGGATATCGGTTGTTCAGAAAGACTAGTGGAGAAGGGTTCTGAGGGTTGAATGGAAGGTGACAGTGGAGATGGTACCTGTGTAATTACATCTTGTTCGGCATTGGGACTCGGGCTTGTCATGTGAACATCCTCTGAAATTGTGGTAGGCAAGGCAGTAGAGACTTCCATTTGAATCATTTTTCCTCGTCGTGGCCGTGTATCAATCCTTCATTGATCATAGGTAGGGTTCTCCTGATAGACCATTGTCCTCAATGCTTCCCCGATCCCACATGTCTCCGCCAATAGATTCAATGATTCAACAAAATGTGAATCTACATTCTCGGCTTGAAGCATTTGGTTCACTAGAGCTCGATTCGCCTCTTCTGTCATCTTATGTCTTCTCTGAACCTGCTTGATTGTCTTATATAGCCGCTTGAGTTGTGCCGTGTAGGCAGGGGCTTCCTCTTCACTCTCTTCTGGCTCATTTCTTTGTACTTCTTCCTGAACTTGTGTGCTTGGGCCATGAGGGTGTTGTGTCTCATCTTCTCCATGTACTCTGCTTGTTTTGCCCTGTGGCAGTTCTCTTTGGAATGATGCTCCCGGATCGTCATTGTCAGGGAAACCTTCACTGTCCGACAAGTGGGCCGTCTGCAGGAATCTTTCAAAATCAAAGTTTGGATCTTCTGTGAAGTTGGCCATAGATGCAAACTCTACATCGGTAGGTAGTGGAGGGGCGGATGGAGTGGGTTGTACCACCTCCCCTGCTTGAACTCCTTGAAGATGGATCGTGACAGGTGCGACCTGGGCTTCTTCTCTGGGGAAAGCTTCAGTCGTGGCCTCGTGAGGGATCATTACCTGGGAGAGAGATCCACGCATTCGTTTCGCAGGTTGGCTCCCTGACTTCCGCCCTTTGAAAAACTCCAGCTGTGAATATTTTAGGGCTCTGGCAACCGGCACGTCATATGCAAGACATTGATAGATAATCCTTGTAAGCGCACAGTAGCCGTGTAAAGTAGGCTTCCTCACACCCCGCTTGCCTGCTTCATACACTTGGTCCAAGATCCATACAGGCATCTTAATGGGCAAGCTTCCAGTCTCTGCTAGATATAACCCATACCATATTTTCTTGTGTGGTTGAGTGAAGCGGACTTGAGCTGGGAATGCGAAGTGTTGTAGGCACATTCGGAGAGGTATGGCGATGTTAGGGGTGAGGGCACACATTTCCTTTAACTTTTTGATTCTGTTGCTCTTCATTGAGTCTGGTATCAAGGGATCGCGATCCGACGGCACGTGAGTGACATACATTTGAAGGGCTTCCCTGATTAAGGTAATATTCAATTCAAACTTCCTCATTTCTTCCTGGTTTGATAAGGAGGGCACCCAGAATGTGCCTGAATGATCTTTATCACCTGTCGGCTTCAGTGTGGCAATCAGGTAGTAGCACCTAAGGAAATCGGGTTTAGGTAGAGCTGCACTAAAATAAGTTTGTAATCCTGCTTTTTGCCAGATATCTTGAAGTGGAGCTGCATTCTGTAAGGTTTCGAATTCTCTTGAAAAGAACTGGAAGGTCCACCATACTCCTCCACACTCCATCTTGGACTCCCATATATGATCTGCGTCTCCCAAGTCTCCTGGCATCTCATTGAACCAATGAGAGTGCCCTTTTACTCTTTCGGTTAGGCCATTTGGTGGATCTGGAATAGGAATTCTCTACACGTTTACGAACTCTTCAGGCCGAGCTGTTGGTGGGGCCTCCACCGGCATGGCATCCCAATTGATTTGAGCACCAGAGCCTACCTAAGAGCTTGTGCCTGCTGCTACTGCCATGAGGGTAGGTTGCTTATCTGCTGGAAGAAGAAAGGCACATTAGTGTTGCATAGGAAACAAGATGTAATGGTGTTCCCTTCACAATACTAACATGACAATCCTGGAGGTCAGTGGTTAGTGATGAAGTGTTTGTGATAGGTGTGTAGTGTCATCCTAGATGCATACTTTGGTTATGCAATGGGCTCAGAATGCTCCTGTGTTAGAGTGGACGGATTTACAAAATTGGGTCAGGGGGTTTGATACATGGTTTAATGCTCCAAACTTTGATAGAGGATTCGTAGCTCTTAGAACTAAAGACAGGTGAAGATTTCTGGATGAGAGTGTGATGTATTTGGGACCTTTTGGGTACCCATTTCCAGACATTCCTAGGGTCGATTGGAGTGGAGACAGTGAGAGGTGTAGGTATCTTTTCTGAGTTGTTAGCCACGAGTGCTTGTGAAAGTTGCTTCATCCTAGTGCCTGAAGGTGAAGTAATTTGGGCTTCTAAGCAGGCCTTGGGCACCCATATCTGTCTAGCATTAGGGATGGCCTTCATTGACCGCTTAGGAACCCAAATAGAAATGGTATGCCTAGGAGTTATCCTAGGGGGCTTCTTCACTTTGTTCCTTGATGGTGAGGCTCGCCTGATGCTTATTTGAGAGCCTATCTCTGGAGTTGTGGTGTTCTCCCCTTTGCGTATCCCGATCTACTTCACCCCACAAGGTGCTCCATATTGCAATGGTTGGCGCTCTTGCTTCTTGATCAGCGGTCTCCTTCGTGTCGAATGATGTTCGGTCTGCCAGTTTAGATTCTTCTTTGGATCAACTGGGAACTTCCTATTGGCTCCTGTACCTTCAGTAAGCTAGACACTCCTCTGCACCATAGAACTCGGGACAGGAACAACATTGTTAACTTCATGTGGATTCCTAGAGGGACCAGGAGTTGGTGTCCATTTTAAGGATTTGAGTGCTTGATTTTCTAATTCAATCGTAAGACGACTTTGGCCTACCCAATCCTGAAGAAGTCCACTTCTTAGGTCGAGGTTGACTGCGTGATCATAGATCCAGTCTTGGCCTAAGATAAGAGGTTCGGAAAGATCCTCGTCTTCACATACTAGCACTTTTACAGGCATTAGTACCTCCTGAATGTAGAGAGGAAGCTCCACCTCTCCCATGCAAGGGGTTTCGACACCTCCTAAACCTATCAGATATGCTTCCAGGGGTTTTATCTCCAATTGCAGTTGTTGGCAGTAAGAAAGCCGAACTGCACTAGTGGCGGCTCCTGAATCAATTAAAGCTCTCACACTAGTTGGATTGTCTCCTTGTCCTATTTCTAGGGTTACAAAAGGTCTTCGATCGATTATTCTATGGGAATGTTCACCGGAAACCTCACACATGGCCATGTGATAACCTGGGGACTCTTGAGGGTCAGGCATAGGCTGATTCCTCCCTTGTCTCCTCAGCTTCATTCGTCTGATGCGCTCTAAGGCTTCTGCCTGTGCTTCTTCTCGAATTCGTTTTTCCTCCTCTTTACGTTCCTTAGCCGTATTGAGTCGACTTAGCATTTCCTCTGTGAGGGGTTCCTGATACAACTTGACTCTGCATCCGCTAATATAGTTTGGGAGAACATCACCTTCTAATGTGGCTAGTTGCACTGCTCCACTTGTGGAGATCCTATTTATTATCATAGGTCCGTAGCCTCTCTTTTCTAGTTTCCTTGCATGTTGTTTCAATGTGTAGACTAAACCTAGATCGCCAGCTTTCAAACCTTTGTCCTTCACATGGGCATCAAAGTATGCCTTTTGTCGTTTCTTTGCTGCATATATTCCTGCAACCGCTCTTATTCTGGTTTCACCTAATCGCTCAAGATCAAATAGTCTTGAAGAGAGTTCATGGCCCGTCCAGTCGTGCTCTTGTGCTACTCTCAATGTAGGTATCAAGAAGTCCAAGGGTAGCACCGCATTTTGGCCAAATACCATCTGAAAGGGGGTGGCTTGGAGTACCGTTTTGTAGGCAACTCGGTATGCCCAAACAGCATGGTGTAGCTGTTTGTCCCAATCAGAGCGTTTATTGTTCACTAATTTTGTCAAGACATTGCATAGGATCTTATTGGTGCTTTCAGCTTGCCCGTTGGCTTGAGGGTGATAGGGGGCCGACTTCTTATGTACTACCAAGAATTCTTGGAGCAGATTTTCAATAACTTCATTCAAGAAGTGAGTGCCCCTGTCACTTACTAACTCTATAGGTAGCCCGTATCTTGTGAATACATTCTCAAACAAGAATTTAGCAGTTGTCTGAGCGTCGTTCTTCGTTGTGGCTTTTACCTCTACCCACTTGGTTAGATAGTCCGTGGCAACGATGATATACTCAGCATGTGAGCCCCTAGCTGGGGGATTAATAGGACCTACAAAGTCTATTCCCCACTTAGAGAATGCACGTCCGCCCATCATAGGCTTCAGTGGCATCTCATCTTTGCGTATAGGAGGCTGGGTTCGCTGACAAATCTCACACCTCTTCACATAGGTATGTGCATCCATGTGAAGGGTGGGCCACCAAAATCCTGCAAATAGAATTGCTTTGATCACCCTATCTGGACCAAAGTGTCCTCCTGCTACACCCTGGTGAGCAGTTTCCAAGATCTTTATATATTCACTCTCATGAACACATAGTCTCAGGTAAGCATCTTTACCCCGCTTCTATAGATTATCACCAATGAGTGAGTAATCTAGGGCTTCTTGTTCTATACTTCTTTTCCTAGCTAGGGTCATGTCTGGAGGGAATGTTTTCGTCCTCAAGAAAGATACTAGTGGTTCACTCCAATCTGGCACTATGGACACTTGATAAAGTGTGGCATGTTCCACAGGTGGTTTAGTGCAACAGATTGGGCATTCCTTGCACAACTTCCGGACATCAGCTTCCATAGTCGGCCAATGCACTCCTAGTCTCCTCAGGGTCTGTAGGGTTTGTTGTTTTGAGTAGTGTTGCTCTAATGCACCTACATGTGCTAATTGCAACCACTTAGCGTACTCGTCCTCTTCTACACAACAAGCCAAGATTCCTTGATCCATGTGCTTGTATATATTTCCAGCCATGATGTGGTACTTTTGGGCTTTTACTACCTCTCTATTCTGTGTGGCTATTACTGGGTGGTTAGGCCCGTATGTCAATACTGGCACCAATGGCTTAGCCCACTGCGGCACCACTTCTAAATTAAACAAGTAAGCATCAGGTAAGTCATCTGATACTCCTTGTGGGGCTTCTCTTGATGTGAGCCTTGAGAGATGATCTGCTCTCAGGTGAGTTCTGCCTTTCCTCACTACTACCTCAAAGTCATACTCCATCAGTAAGAGAAACCATCTTACTAATCTGCCTGTATTACATGGCTTGTTTACTAGGTACAGTAGAGCTTGGTGATCAGTAAAAAATTTTAACTTATTTGCCAGCAAATAATGTCTAAACTTTTTAACTGCATATACCATGCCTAGTCCTTCTCTCTCCGTAGTGGTATAATTTCGTTCAGCTGCGTTCAACTGTCTACTAGCATAGGCAATTGGAAGATCCATATTACCTTCATCGGTAGGTTGCGCGAGTACACACCCAATAGCATAATTGGATGCATCCACGTGGACATGGAATGGCTTATTCCAATCCGGTGTGGTCAAGATTGGTGCTGAACACAATCTTCGTTTAAGCTCATTGAAGGAATTCTCACATTCGTCAGTCCACTCAAAGTTAGTCAAAAGTCCATACAGAGGCTTTGCTATGATGGCGTACATGTGTATAAACCGGCGGTAGTAACCACAATGCCCCATGAAAGCCTGTACTTCCTTGACGTTCTTTGGCCTAGGTAGTTCTGCGATGGCTCTCACTTTCTCTTCGTCAGTGGATATGCCGTTTTTAGACACTATGTGTCCTAGAATTTTGCCTTGCCTGACCATGAAAACACACTTTTCTGGGTTCAAGCAGACTTGATATTCTCTGCATTTATCAAAGATTTGTCTGAGTTCAGGTATATGGGTCTGTCTAATGTTGAAATGAGCGCACAGATCATCAACATAGACTTCCAAGTTCTTCCTCAAGAACTCTTTAAACAAGTGACACATCAATCTTTGAAAGGTAGCAGGTGCATTAGTAAGCCCGAATGGCATTACTCGAAAGGCAAATATGCCCCACTCCGTGGCAAAAGCCATCTTATGTTGATCCTCTGGAGCAATGGCTACTTGATTGTAGCCCGAAAACCCATCTAGGAAGCTGTACACTTCCTTGCCTGCTACCCTTCCTAATAGATGCTCAGTGATAGGAAGCGGATAACTATCTCTAATTGTGGCTGCATTAACCTTCTTCAAGTTAATGCACACACACAGCTTTCCGTTTTTCTTGGGCACCACTACAATGGGGGATACCCACTCAGTGTGCTCAATTTCATAGATAAATCCAGCTTCAACCAATCGATCTATCTCCTCTTTGATCTTGGCAGCATAATTATCATTATATGTATATGGCTTTTGCTTAGAGGGTTTGGCATCTGAGGTCATGGGGATAGTGTGTGAGCATATGTCTGGGTCAACACCCTTCAAATCCTTGTAGCTCCAAGCGAATACATCTCTGTATTCTCTTAGCAAGGCTATCAATTCGTGCTCTTCGTCTTCCGTCAGGTCATGTCCTATGTAAGTACATCTCTCCTCTCCCTCTTCTAGGGCTACCACTATTTTTTTGGTGGTTTCTTTGTTATCATAGGCCGCTCCTGATTGTGCCTCCCGTTTAGGCATTCTTATCATGAGTCTTCTATCATCTATCTCAAACTTCTTAAAATTTTCCGGGACCTCAAACAAAGATTCTTCCTCTTCTGTTGTGACTTCTCTCTTCTTTCTTTTCTTTCCTTCTTCCTTTGGGGTCACATGTGTGGCTAGCCTTGCCTCATTTGTAAGCTCTCCATGCCTCTGGGGTTGACATTCTACTTCATAGAAGTATTCTTCATCTGATGCAAAGGGTGTGTCCATAATGATTGACTCTAGATCAGAGTCACTTGCATCCTCAAATGCATCAGGGCTAGGCTCACACTCTTCTAACACTGCCTCTCCCATGATTGGCTCTATGGAGAAGACTGAAATGTTATAGCCATCCTCATCATAGTGGGGTGTCCATTGTTCTTCATTGATGGCTACATCCATTGTTGCTAAGATTTCTGCCCAGCCATGGGGTTCAAATTCCTCATCAGGAAAGACTACAGGTGCATAGGCTGGGTCTTGAATTAATCTATGGTTTTCTTTTGCACCTGCCTCTCTGGCTTTCTCTCTCTTCTCTTCTTCTACTGCTACTTTGCACATCCATAAGTGGGTGTCTTCATGCATCCATGAGGATCCTGACCCTATGGAATGCACCGATTCTGTATCATCTTTGGCTCTATGGAATCCATTCGATAGGAGGGACATCTCTATGAGAGTAATCTTTG
>CM035434.1:82834566-82839566 GCA_020310875.1 Ceratopteris richardii
TAGGCTCTGTTGGAAATATTTTTCTCTCTGTTGTAAGGGCTGGTTCTCCTTCTCTATGTATCCATTTGCTATGATTTTGGTGTCATTGGGTAGCTACTAGAGTTCTCTAAAGTTGACACAAGTTTGAGATTCATTCCATATATAATCTCTGAGAAAAGCTTGCTGGAGTGAAGTGAGGTATCTGCTTGACTGGCAGTTGTGAGCATTCAACTAGCTCATGTTGTAGACATTGTTTCTCCTTGTGTAAGCATCCATTTGACGTGAAATTTGTTTTGTTGGAAAGCTCTTGGTGTCTACTGGAGGTCTAAAAAAGCTCACTGGAGTTCTCTGCATAAGCGCTGAGTAAGAGAATTTTTGGTGTGCAGAGGTCAAAGAAGGATACATGTGGAGGTCATTCACGCTTCGTCGTTGCTTAGGGGTTGAGATACTTCCCCCATCAGTGGTATCAGAGCATTTGGGCATCTTGGAGGCATCACATACAAGCAAGAATACCTCTTGGAGTTGGTGGTTGAAGATTTGCATCAACAAAAGCTTCTTGGAGGTAGCTCACATCAAGGGGGAGCTATTCTACTCAAATTTGCAAGAGCACAAGGTGTCCATCTAAGGAAAGCTTTGGATTGAGGTAACCTCAGAGTCTCATTTTCATTTTACACACATTGGAGCATTAGCCAAGGGCTAGGTCAAGTATCAAAGACTAGATATGGGAGACTTCAACACTCAAATTGAAAAGCTAGACAAAGGTAACTATCAACCATGGAGATTTAGGGCCTCCAACTATCTTATGGGCAAGGGCCTTTGGGGGTTGATTAGTGGAAGTGAACCAAGACCTAGGTTGGATGAGAATCCAACCAATGACCAGAGAAGGGCCTTTAGGGAATGGAATGAAAGAGACAAGAGGGTTATCTTTATTCTTTCCCAACACATTAGCAATAGCATGATCGGCCATATCCAAGACTTGGATTCAAGCATGAAGGTATGGGAGACACTTGAAAGGCTTTATTCAACAAGCACCAAAGCAAGGAAGATCCAACTCAAGAATGAGCTCAACAACCTTAGGAAGAGCTCAGGGAGTAGCATAAATGACTACATACTTAAGGTCAAGGAGTTATCAGATGCATTGGGATCCATTGGAAGCCACATAGACGATGACGATCTTGTGGCTTATACTCTCAATGGTTTGAGAGATGATGAGAAGTGGAAACCCTTTACCACTTCAGTTTATGTAAGGGATAATCTTCCCGATTTTGAGCAATTGGTTGCTCTCATGGTCACCGAAGAAATGAACATAGGTGGAAGTTCAACTAAAAGCAAGGATGCACAAGTTTTCTATGCAGGTAATCAAAGGGGCAAAGGAAGACGAGGACAAGGAAGGGGCAAAGGAAGGTTGGAGGAAGGCAAGGCCACTCAAGCAGTCAAGGACATGACCAAGGCACCTCATCACAAAGAGGGAGAGGAAGAACAAGAGGAAGAGGAGGACGACATCAACAAAACAGGAATCAAGATGGTGAAGGATGTTACATATGTGGCAAGTTTGGCCACTATGCTAGAGATTGCTACCAAGGAGGAAACCAAAGGAGCTATAATCAAGGTTCTTCATACAAAGGCCAAGGTAATTATGCTTCTACAAGTTCAGAAAATGACAATCTCTTGATGATGCACATGAATGGGAATTCAAGCAAAGTAGATAACACTTGGTATATTGATAGTGGATGTAGCAACCATATGAGTTGCAATGCTTCTTGGTTTACTAATCTACATGTTCCCAAAGGTAAAGGACATGTAGAAACAGGTGATGATACAGCCCATGAGATCTCCCATGTTGGAGATGTAGCTTTGGATGACAAGGAGGAAAGAAGATGTCTCAAGGATGTCTTGCATGTACCTACTATCACAAAGAATTTGGTGTCCGTTGGGCAAATGGTTGAAAGAGGCTATCAAGTAAGGTTCAACAAAGGTGGATGCTTTGTGGAGAACCCTAAGCAAGGTTACAAGGTCATAGCAAGAGGAAAGAAGCAAGGGAGACTCTTCACTTTGGAGGTAAATTCTCATTCCACTCAACATGTCTACTTCACATATGGAAACAAGAGGATTTCGGAGTTGGACTTGTGGCACAAGAGGATAGGTCACATCAACATACAAAGAATGAAGGAAATGCAATTCAAGAGGCTGGTTGAAGGTCTTCCCAACTTCGAAGGACAAGGTATGAAGCATTTATGTGAATCTTGTCAACTAGGGAAGCAAGCGAGACTTCCATTCAAGAAGAGTGGCTACATAAGCCAACATCCATTGGAGTTGATACATACAGATGTGTGGGGGCCAACCAAAGAGCAATCCATTGGAGGTAACAAGTACTTTGTCACTTTTATAGATGATTGCACAAGGATGGTTTGGGTTTATTTCATAAAAAACAAATCAGATGTGTTTACATGTTTTAAAGCATTCAAGGCAATGGTAGAGAAGGAAACAGGTACATATATCAAGAAGCTAAGGTCCGATGGAGGGGGAGAATATTTCTCAAATGAGTTTTCTGATTTTTTAATGGATCAAGGCATCAAGGGGCAAGTAACATGCAGGTACACACCCCAACAAAATGGAGTAGCAGAGAGAAAGAATAGATACATTGCCGAGATCGCTAGAGCAATGCTTAATGAGATGAATGTACCTAACATGTTTTGGAGTGATGCAGCAAATACCGCCGTGTATCTTATGAATAGGTCTCCTACCTCAGGGATCCATGGCTTGACACCATATCAAGCCTATTATGGTAAGAAACCTGATCTTTCCCACTTGAAGATATTTGGATGTACTTGTTATGTACATGTGCCAAGTGAATTGAGGCACAAGCTACAACCAAAGGCAGAAAAGTGTGTGTTTCTAGGATATTGAAATGATCATAAAGGTTATAGGTGCTTCAACCCAAACACAAAGGACTTGAGGATATCAAGGGATGTAGCATTTGATGAGCTACTCCCTTGGTATAAGAAGTATGATTGTATGCAGGACTATGAAGAAGAAAAGCATGGACATGATGAAGAACAAATCGACCTAGAGCTAAGCAGCCCAAGGTGTTCCATCAATGAAGATAGTTCAAGCATGAACTCACCATGGAGGGGGAGATCTTCATCAAGCTATGAAGCACAATCAATCAACAAAGGCAAAGCAACATTGGTGGAGTTGGATGAAGAAGGTAATGAAGTTGAAGATGATGAAGGACACATGATGGAGAAAGAAGCCATGTCAAAGAAAGAGATCAAGTTCCCAAGGCAAAGGAGGTTTATTCCTCCAAAAGGTGAAGAAAGGAAGTCTTCTAGAGTTAAGTATCCAACTCAAAGGTTTACTTATGATTCATACATGGCAACTCATTATGCATATATGAACAAAGTAGTAGAAGATCATGAGCCCGATTGCTATGAAGATGCAAGCAGGTACACCGAATGGAAAGAGGCAATGCAAGAAGAGATCGACGCACTTGAGGAGAATCAAACATGGACTCTAGTGCCCAAGAAGGATAACATGAAGGTAATAGGTAATAAGTGGGTGTATAAAGTAAAGAGGAATTCAGATGGATCTATTTCTAGGTTCAAAGCAAGATTGGTGGTCAAGGGTTTTGCACAAACCTATGGAGTGGACTTTGAAGAGACATTCAGCCCCGTGGCAAAGATGAGCACCATTAGGACACTCATTGCAATGGCAGCTAGCAAAGGATGGAAGCTTTTCCAATTGGATATCAAGAATGCCTTTCTCAATGGAGACTTGGAAGAAGAGGTATACATGGAGCAACCACTAGGTTTTGTTCATAAAGAGTTTCCACATCATGTTTGTAGGTTGAAGAAGGCACTTTATGGCTTAAAGCAAGCTCCAAGGGCTTGGAACCAAAGATTGGTGACTATTTGATCAAATGTGGTTACAATCAATGCAAGGCGGATCCATCTCTCTTCATCAAACAAAGAGGAGAACTTGTAGTCTACATGTACGTGTATGTAGATGATCTTATCATTACAGGTAATGATACAAAGGGCATTGAGGAGATCAAGGCAAATCTTGGAAAGGAGTTTAGGATCTCTGATCTTGGAGATCTTAGGTATTTTCTTGGCATTGAAGTTGTATACAAAGAAGAAGGCATTATGCTCATACAAAGGAAGTATATTCTAGACCTACTTGAGAGGTTTGGGATGCTACATTGCAAGCCTATTTCAAATCCCATGGAAGTTAATGTAAAGCTAAGCTCCATTGATGGAGAGCCATTAGAGGATGTAACCTTGTATCCATCTATTGTAGGATCTTTCAATTATGCCACAATAACTAGGCCCGACATAGCATATGGAGTTGGAGTGTTATCACAATTTATGCATAGTCCAAGGACTACACACTTGCAAGCTGCAAGAAGAATGTTACGATATCTCAAGGCCACTATAAATGAAGGATTGTTCTATTCATTTGATGATGATATGCAGGTCAAAGCTTATTCCGATGCCGATTGGGCCGGTTCCAAGGAGGATAGAAGAAGTACAAGTGGTTACCTAGTCATGCTAGGTAGCAAGATCATCTCATGGATTTCAAAGAAGCAACCCACGGTGGCATTATCTTCCACGGAGGCTGATTATAGAGCTTTGGCTCAAGTCACATGTGAGCTAATGTGGATTAAGAAGTTATTTATGGAGCTTAATTTGCAGGTTGACACATATCCAATTTTTTGTGACAACATGAGTAGCATTCATCTAGCATCGAATCCTGTCTATCATGCTAGAACCAAGCATATTGAAGTGCACTATCACTTCATAAGGGAAAAGGTTATATCCAAGGAAGTTTCAGTACATCATATTGGTACCAAGGACCAAGTTGCGGACATGTTTACAAAGGCTTTGGATGGGATGAAGATTTCAAAATTCAAGCAATGCATCAACATGAAGGAGCTTGGATGAGAACGAAGAATTGAAGCTTGAGGGAGAGTGTTAAAAGTCGAGCTTCAAGCTACAAATTCGTGGGGAATCTTTTATGGA
>CM035434.1:82844566-83092066 GCA_020310875.1 Ceratopteris richardii
TATATGTATATGTATATGTATATGTATATGTTGAATACTACAAAACGTCGAATTCATCAAATGGAATTTTAATCCTTGTCTTACCAATTAAGGAAAGAAAAGACTCGAATGAGCCAAATCAAAAGAAAAGGCATATAGAAGCATGGCAGATGATAAACTCACATCATAAGAAATTAGACCATACATAAACACATAGAAATTAGACCATACATAAAAGCCTATCGAATACATCTAAAGCATGACTGTCGAATGATATACAACTTGACTAAAGCCACAGTTCACATCTGCTTTCTGTCATTGAAGATAGAAAATAGATTTTTGTCATCGAAAATAGATTTCTTTCAGCGTAATGCAGTTACAATGATGGTGTTGTCCACCTGTGCGCTCCCACTGTGGAGCTTAGATGGCGATCTAGACAGACTCTAGATGAAGGGCTTACTAGTGCGCAATGCTATGTAAAGCTCAACCTGGGCCGTGCTTATATAGCTTTTACAAGGTGGTTCGGTATAGATAAACATAGTGGGGAGATACAAAATAGTCGGTAAAATATATGATCCGACAATATCTCCACGACCAGAAGTCCTACCATCTCGGCCCTACGGGCCGGGGGGATAGGTCCCCCGGAGCCTGCAGAAGGGGGCAAGCCCCCCTCTGCACTCCTCCCATTAAGGTTCTATGGGGAAACCGCGAGACGCCACAGGGCCTTTATTTTCATCTTAAATGGCAACCCAATGGCCTGGAAGTTTATGCCCTACCTAACCTAATGGCTAGGCTCACAAAGATCATCTTCAACCATCAACGGTCACACATAGACCTCATCTAACTTGGAAGTTAGGGTTCCACAAATGTCCGGGCTCTCATAATGGCTTCTCCTCATAATGGGGGCCTTACAACTTAGAGCACCATGGATCATTTGTGGTCACATGAGGGTGGAGTATTGAGCATATCTAACAGAAAAGACACATCAGATTCATTGCTTCTAAACATAAACACACCGAAAACGTAGTATATATTTCTTCCTTCGGTTATATCAGAAGTTTAAGCATAGGTGAATTTTAGACAGATGTGTATCTAAGAAGGTTATATGAACTATTAGACACACGTAGAGCTGAAGAAGCTTTGTTCGGAAAACTAGGTTTTCTAACTTTCTTGTATTGGTTTTATATGCCAACATTATTGGTTTTTGCAAAGATTTTGATTCTCTACAGAATTTTGTCCTTCGTAACTCGTGATCTTATGTGTATCAATTTGAGCTCTACGTTAACGTTAACTTTCAAGTATAACATTAACTTTTAATTTTAAATGTACCTAATAAAAATTGAATGCCTTTGTGTCATCTATTGAAAATTCCTCCAAAAATATTATTTTCTAGTTTTTTTCTCATTCACTTTTTATGTACTTTAGTGATTTTGATAGGTTAAAATCTAAAGTTTCCTCGTTTGTTTTAGTTTGATACTTATTAAAGAGAAGGCCCAAGGATAAACTATTGAAGTCCTTTTCTTTAATTATATGGTATATGATAGATATTTGGTTTAGGAAACATATCAACTTCGAGAGCAACAACGGGAAATGTGGACATGAAGTAAAGGATTTCCAAAGCTATCGGAGTATTTAAACTATTGGAGATTTTAAATGTCGCAAATGATTAACTATAGGAGAGTTTAAACTATCGAAAAATTCAGATTATTGAATGAAAATGGATCCGAAACTAGAAAATGTAAGAAAGTAATAGCACAGCGGAATAGACTTGTAGACAGAGTTGAGGGAAAAATGCAGACAAAGATAGACGCAGACGGAGAGATAGAGAACTTCAAATTCTCAGATTGCCGAGCGTAATGCAGTTACAATGATGGTGTTGTCCACCTGTGCGCTCCCACTATGGAGCTTAGATGGCGATCTAGACAGACTCTAGATGAAGGGCTTACTAGTCCGCAATGCTATGTAAAGCTCAACCTCGACCGTGCTTATATAGCTTTTACAAGGCGGTTCGGTATAGATAAACATAGTCGGGAGATACAAAATAGTTGGTAAAATATATGATTCGACAATATCTCCACGACCAGGAGTCCTACCTTCTTGGCCCTACGGGCCGAGGGGATAGGCCCCCCGGACCCTGCAGAAGGGGGCAAGCCCCCCTCTGCACTCCCCCCATTAAGGTTCTATGGGGAAACCGCAAGACGCCACAGGGCCTTTATTTTCACCTTAAATGGCAACCCAATCGCCTGGAAGTTTATGCCCTACCTAACCTAACGGCTAGGCTCACAAAGATCATCTTCAACCATCAACGATCACACATAGACCTCATCTAACTTGGAAGTTAGGGTTCCACAAATGTCCGGGATCTCATAATGGCTTCTCCTCATAATGGGGGCCTTACAACTTAGAGCACCATGGATCATTTGTGGTCACATGAGGGTGGAGTATTGAGCATATCTAACACCCCCCTCAATGTCCACCCGATGGTGAACTACCTTCTTGGTCCAATCCCAAGCTTTGGAAAGTGTCGAAGAAGTTGCTCTCTCCCAAGAGCCTTGGTAAAGATGTCTGCCCCATTTTCTTCAGTAGGGCACTAGGTTATCTCCACGACCCTGTCCTCAATCAACTCACACACATAGTGATACTGGATTTCTATGTGCTTGGTACATGCATGGAAAACAGGATTTTTGGTGATGGCCATGCAACTTTGGTTGTCACACTTCAACTCTATAGCCTCCTGTCCTTGTATTCCTATGTGCCATAGGATCCTCCTCAACCATACTGCTTCACATGCTGCAATGCATGCAGCTTTGTACTCAGCTTCAGTAGAAGATAATGCTACAATTGGTTGCTTCTTACTGATCCAAGAGAAAATCCCTGATCCTAAAGAAAAGCAATATCCAGAAACTGATTTTCTGTTATCAATATCTCCTGCCCAATCTGAGTCACAGTATCCGACTAGAGATGATCCTTCTTCATGAAGAATACCATAATCAGTGGTTCCTTTCACATACATGAGTATCCGCATGCTTGCCTTCCAATGAGTTTGGCAAGGCTTATTAGAGAACCTGCTTACTACTCCAACAACATAAGAGATGTCTGGTCTGCTATTGCCCAACTAGATGAGACTTCCAACTAATTTCCTGTATCTTCCAATGTCCACTGGAGGTGAAGTATCTTCAATAGATAATTTTGTGTTGACCTCCATAGGTGTAGACATTTCCTTGCAATCCTCCATGTCGAATGCCTTCAATATCTACCTTGCATACTTCTGTTGAAAAATGAAAATCTTCCCTGGTTCCTGCCAAACTTCAAGACCTAAGCAATAATGCATTAAGCCCAAGTCTGTCATTTCAAATTCTGAACTCAGGGCATCTTTTGTTTGTTTAAAAAGAGCATCATCATTTCTTGTAATCACAAGGTCATCTACATAGAGTACAAGCACAATTGTCTTCCCTCCTTTCTTTAGAACATACAAGTTAGAGTCAGAAGCACATCTTTTGAACCCTAGATCCAAGAGATACTTATCTATCCGTTGGTACCATGCTCTAGGGGCTTGTTTTAGCCCATATAATGCCTTCTTCAGCATACATACCTTGTTCTCTGAGTAGGGAGCCTCAAACCCTGGTGGCTGAGTGTAAGGAATTGAAGTCACAACCTCTTGGTTAGGAATGTGATGGGCTAACCACTTGCCCCAAAAGCCATGGTTGAGGATTACTTCCTAATCCTCTCTCTTAGGGTGTGGTTCAACCATCTCCTACCAGGATTATGTTACATTCTTCCCCCCTTGAACTCCCTCGGGAATGTACCCTGACCAGCTATGGGACTGGTAGGATGTACCCTGGATGTACCCTGGCAGGATGTACCCTGACCAGCTATGGGACTGGCAGGATGTACTCAATCAAGTTCTATCCAAGGATTCCCAAGGAATTCACACATTGCAAGCTAGCTCATTGGAAAGTTCGTTCCGAGAGCTTTCCAACGGTATATTACACGCCTCAATCTGACCTACGGATTGGGAGATACACCCCAATCATTGTAAGGTCCATCATTGAAATCGACGCGCGCCTTCCACAATTCCTACCCTTTCACATGGTAGAGTGCCCAAGCGCCTTTTTTAGAGGTCATTGGGTCATTCCACCTTGCCCAAGCCTACTTCCTAGGCTCTGATACCAATGTAAGGAATTGAACTCACAACCTCTTGGTTAGGAATGTGATGGGCTAACCACTTGCCCCAAAAGCCATGGTTGAGGATTACTTCCTAATCCTCTCTCTTAGGGTGTGGTTCAACCATCTCCTACCAGGATTATGTTACACTGAGACACATATACCTTCTCCTTGAGGTCTCCATTCAGGAACGCTGACTTGACATCCGAGTGATAGACTGGCCAACGCTTATGTGCAGCCACAACTAGTACTAGTCGGATAGTAGTCATTCTTGCAGTCGGGGCAAATGATTCACAAAAGTTAATGCCTTCAACTTGTGAGTAGCCCTGTGCAACAAGTCTTGCTTTATACTTTTCTAGAGTACCATCAGCCTTGTACTTTAGCTTCCAAACCCACTTGGTGCCAATGACTTTACGCTTAGGGGGTCGATCCACTAGCTCCCAAGTTCCATTCTTCATGATATTGTTGTATTCTGTTTGCATGTCAGCCCTCCAATTCGGATCATGGAGTGCCTCTTCCACATTGGTTGGTTCCTTTGCTTCTTCTTGAATCAGATCAGCCATCAAGGCTGTGTTTACAATATGGGCGCTTGCCTGTCTCTGTTCCTCTATTCTCTATGATCGCCTCAGTCCATCTGCAACCTGTTCTAGTGACTATGGGATGGGGTTTGCAGAATCATAGAGCTGCCTCACCCAACGTGGCAATGGCTTTTCCACTTGGGTGTCGGTAGGTTGGTGACTTTCAGACTCATCACCTGAAGATGATGCTTCCTTCTCTTGTGTAGAAGGGATAGCTCTTGGGCCAGGTTCATAGTGGATTGCCCCTTCGCCTGATGATAAAGTGGAACCTCTCTTTTCCTCCTCCACTGCATGTAGCTTCTCCTCCTTAAACACCGCATCACGACTCGCCATGATCTTCTTAGCCTCAGGATCAGAAAGCTTATAAGCCTTCTTATCTTCACTGTACCCTAGGAAGATACATTTGATGCTTTTTGGTTGAAGCTTGTTTCTCTCTCTATCTAGAACATGTACATAACATTCACTTCCAAATACTTTGAAGTGGGAAACAGAAGGCTTTTTACCAGTGTAGGCTTCTTGTGGAGTCTTTCCATCAAGTGCCTTGGTGTAGCTTCGATTCAAGATGTAGACAGCAGTGTTGATAGCCTCTACCCAAAACTGATTAGGCAGACCCTTTCCTTTCAACATGCACCTTGCCATCTCCATGATGGTTTGATTCCGACGTTCTGCAACACCGTTCTGTTGAGGACTATGTGCCACTGTGAGTTGATGCTTGATTCCCTTACTCTTGCAGAAAAATCTTCAAACTCTGTTGATGTGAACTCACCACCACCTCTTGTAATCACCTACCAGAAGGATTCGTGGAAAATTAGTTGATTGATTGAAAGAATATATCCAAGCATTTAGGAACTTGATCATAGGGAGCCAAAAGTTTGAATTTGAATTCAAATTTTTAGTCATCTCTTATAAAAGTGGACATGAAAAGTCGCGGGCTAGAGTGAGCACTCCCGAGCATAGCATTACTGTTTTTTGAGTGTGTGTGAGGTCTAAACACAAGCCCACACCTCTCTATACCATTTGGCAATGGAATTCATGCCAATGGAGTTGTATATCAATGTTCATTAATACATACATTCATATTGTCCATCTCTGAGTTCTCTGTTAGTCGACTCAAAAGTCTATCAACTTGTCAAAGGCATATCTCGATCAATTCTTCACCAAATTCAGTGATTCAAAGCTTGTTGGATTCAGCTTGAAGTAATCTACATGCTATCAAAGTTTGAAGACATTATATTCAGCCATTTTGGAGAAATCTGCGTCGAGGTGAACTCTGGTCATTTTTTGCTACAGTCCTAAAAAGTCGGGGGTATAGCTTAACTTGCTAAATTGATTTCTCTTAGCATAGTTTATCATTTTACATCATTTCACTTGGTATAGGTAGCTTAATAAGCTAATTAGATACCCCTAAAAGGAAGTTTTCCAATTCCTACTGTGCTCGTCATACTGAGCAAAATAAATACACACACACACACACACATATATATATATATATATATATATATATATATATATATATATATATATATATATATATATATATATATATATATATATATATATATACATATTGTGTGGAGATGGATAGATAGGTTCCGAGGATGAGCTAGTGTGCCACAAATCCTACTCTACACCTACCATGTTAACTCCAAGGATGTTTAATATACTCCTTTAGCTTCATAATAATGAATTTGAGATCACTAAGTGCTTGGAGCATCATTCCCAAAAGTTTGCATCAAAACAAATAACTTGCATATACTAAAAATATGAAAAAACATTTTGTTTTGGGAATAGAAGTGCTTAGTGTTTTGTTCAGAGCTCACAACCTGGTATGAATTGACCAGAGAGCTTTTGCACACATCTAATTGGAGTATGTAACTAACTAAAGCAAGTTATCTCATCAATGTAGCTATACCATACACTGCGAAATGAATCTAATAATTTAGGAGGGTCATCTTGACTTTTTAGGATCTAGAAGGTGTGCAGACACAATCACCTTCTATGCTGCATATCTCAAGATCCTCTGAACCAAACTTGATGAAAATTGTTATGCAAGTAGTAGAATATGAGTGAGCACATGCAAAGAAATTGATTCCATAAAATCCCCATAATGATGAAGATGCAACAGAGAACAATAGATAGAGATGTACTTGAAGAAATTTATCAAAATGTAAATGCTAATGAACATATGATACAAAGGAAGTGTAGTGGACTATGCATACATGAGGTGAGCTCAATGTATGCTCATTAATGTAGCAATGAGTGTCAAAAAACATATTCTACCACATATCAGATCTTGCACAAGTTCTAGACAAGCTTGGTTGAAGCTTGAGAATCTTTTTCAGAGCAAAAATCCTGCTAGGAAAGCTCACTTGAGGAGACAACTAGCAAATACAAGGATGAAAGTTGGTGACTCAATTCAAACCCACATTATGAGACTCATTGACTTGAGAGATAAACCTCTAAATATAGGAGTTGAGATATCAGAAGAAGAAATGGTAAATATACTTATTAATTCACTTCCTATTTCATATCGGTCTTTCATAACCACTCTTACCCTTACCACAAGAGATAGAGAGGTTACATTTGAAGAGCTAGAGTTCTTGTTGCTTCAAGATGAAGATCAATTGAAGGGAATGGAAGAGAATGAAGAAGCACTTTTATCTTCATCAAAGGAGAAAAAGAAGAAGAAGGAGAAGAAAGAAAAACAATCCAAGAAGGAAAGTATGTCCCTCTCACCTTCTACTTCAGGTTCTGTTTCTACTACATCTAAAGAGAAGTCTTCTAAGAAGAAGGAAGTAATATGTTTTTACTCCAAGAAACCTGGACATTTTAAGTCAGCATGTTATAAAAGGATTGCAGCAGAAAAGAAAAAGGCATCAGGTAATGTTGTAGAAGATGATAAAAAAGGGAAATCTCAAGGTGATTCTTATGCTTGTATCACCATAGAGGAAGTAGCTTTTGATCAGGTAGCGGTGCTACAAAGCATATGACAGGTTGTAGAGATGTGTTTTCTTCTCTTTCCTATTCTTCAGGTAGAGATGGAAATGATTTGGATGTTGTGGGAATAGGTACAATAACCCTAAAGTCAAGAGAAGGTGGTAATTTTTAGATTTCAGATGTTCTATATGTACCTGAAATGAAGAAGAATTTGCTATCTATATCTGCATTTTTAAGTGATGGTTTTGAAGTTGTATTTGAGAGAGATCTTTGTAACATCCTATCACAGAAAGAAGGGGATTGTATTTTACAAGGTCAGCATAGAGGAGGGATTTTCATTTTGGCAAAAATCAGTCAAGCATATGCAGTCAAATCTTCGTCACTAGTGGAAGATATGAAGCTATGGCATGAAAGATTTGGACATATTAGTTTTGGAGCTCTGAAAAGTATCAAAGACAGAGGTATGGTTGAGATTTTACCCTCATTCAAGCTACCAAATGATTCAGATATATGTTAAGGTTGTCTTGAAGGTAAGATGCATAAACTACCTTTCAAGAAACATGGTCATATTATAGCTACCAAGAAATTGCAGATTATTCATTCAGATGTGAATGGACCTATGAGAGCAACCTTTATTTAGGGCTTCAGGTATTTTGTTCTATTTGTTGATGATTTTACGAGATACTCATGGATCTATGGTCTTAAGTTGAATTCAGAAGTCTTTCCTATGTTCAAGAAGTTTGTAGCTATGGTTGAAAATGAAAGTCAGGAAACTTTCCAGATTCTCAGAAGTGATAGAGGTGGAGAATACTTATCAAAAGAGTTCCAGACATTTCTTGATGAGAAAGGTATTACTCAACACGTTACTATTGCTTATACGCCTCAGCAAAATGATGTTGCAGAAAGAAAGAATAGAGCACTTGTTGAAATGATGAGGAGCATGATGGCATCCAAGAAGCTTTCACCAAAATTCTGGTTTGATGCAGTACATACAGCTAACCACATTTTAAACATGTCATCTACAAAAGCTTTAAAGGTAATCACACCGTATGAAGCTTATTATGGTAGAAAACCTAATGTGAGTTACTTCAAAGTGTTTGGATCACTTTCTTGTGTACATATTGAGAAAAAGGACCGAGGCAAACTAGATGTAAAGGCAAAGAAAGCTGTTTTTATTGGATATCTTGTTGAGAGTAAAGGATATAGGTTTTATGTTCCACAGAGAGGTGACGTTATTCTTTGACGTAATGCTTATATTTGTGAAAATAAGGTTTATGATAAAGAAGCAAAAATTCCAGAGTTCATTAGTGAAAATGACTATGGAGTTTTTAGAAAGATTTCGGATGTACATGTTCAACCATATAGGAGGGAGTTAAAATTCCTAGGATACAAGAAAAAGTTGAAGAAAGAGGATTTTCACAACCTTCTATAGAATCAGTTCCACATGAGACTTTGGTTCCAGAAATGAAAGAAGTTAGAGTTCCAAAAAGTCCTAGTACCTCGGTAGGACAAGTTCTAGAACCTATGGAAGCTGAAAGTTCAGAAAGAGTTTCACCACTATTTTAGGATACACCTATGAGGTTATATCAGACTTGGAAATATAGTGGTATAAAGACTTTTATAGGAAGAATAACGAGTCAGACTAGACAACAACAACAAGATCATCATGTAAGTTTTGATGAAGACTTTGAGATTCATGATATTTTGGCACTTACGACTGTTGGGATCAAACTTGGTAGCTATGTGAGTTACCAGAAGGAAAGAAGGCTATAAGTGTAAAATGGATCTTCAAAATTAAAAGGAAAGCAGATGGTACTATTGACAGGTATAAGGCCAGATTAGTTGTGAAAGGATATGCACAACAAAAAGGTATTGATTATGATGAGACGTTTGCTCCTACGTCTAGGATGATTGTTATTAGGTCAATACTTGCTTTAGCAGTGCATTTTGGTTGGCATATATATCAACTTGACATAAAGACTACTTTTCTTAATGGTGATTTATACGAGGATGTGTATATTTAGTAGCCAGAAGGTTTTGAAGAGACAGGTAAAGAACACTTAGTGTGCAAGCTTATAAAAGTTTTATATGGATTGAAACAAGCACCTAGAGCATGGTATGATGATTATAGCAATCATTTATGTGGATGATATTATAGTCACAGATCCCAGAGATGAAGATTTCCAGATGTTCAAAGAACAATTGAAGCAAACATTTGATGTGAATGATTTAGGCATTTTACATTATTATTTTGGGATTCGGTTTCTGTTTCAAGATGAGTGTATCTATATGACATAGCAGCAGTACATTGAGAAACTTTTGGAAAGGTTTCAGATGAGTGATTCTAAACCTATGCAAACACCTATGGATCAGAACATGTCTTTACAAATGGTAGCAGATGTAGAGCCATTTGATGCTTCTTTATATAGTCAAGCAGTTGGTTGCTTGATATATCTTTGTAATACACATCCTTATATATAGTTTGTAGTTTCTCAAGTACCAAGGTTCATGCAGAATCTGACAGTGCTACATTGGAAAGCAATAAAGCGGATCTTTTGATATTTGAAGGGAACTTCAAATTTTGCTATGGTATTTTCAAAATCTACACATTTGGTACTAAAAGTATTTTCAGATTCTGATTGGGCAGGTGATAGATGTAGAGATGGATAGGTATGTGCTTGAAGATGAAGAGGTGTTGCAAAATCCTTGATCTACACCAGCCAAATGAACTCTAGGATCATGTGGTGGGTCCTTTTATCTTTCCAATGGATGTATTAGACATCCTATGTACCTTGGAAGATCACTCTCAAAAAGATAGATCAAAATAGATAATTTGGAGTTAGCTAAGGTGGAACTTGCTATTTTGGTTCATACATAGTGTTCTGTATAATTCTCTGAGCACAACATTAATTAGCTTAATTCCTTTTGGGGAAGTGTAGTTAACATAGAGAGCTAACTTTCAAGAGTAATCTCATAAAAAATAATGAACCACGCACTGAGAATGATGTTTAACAAGTGATGACATCATCCCGATTTTCACGGGCTGCTATAATAATGAGACCAGTGAACAAAAAAATGAATATAACTCACGATTTAAGAATCCAATGATTATGCAAATTTGCATGCTTATACTAGACAGTATGCTGAATCCAAGAAGCTTTAAATCATTGAACTTAGGTAAGTACACACTGAGAAACAGCTCTGACAAGATGAGTAAAAAAGTCGGGTACCTGACAGAGAAGTGAAAATGAACAGACAGGGTTGACTTCAACTAAACCTAACTGACAATTGAAACAACCAAATGAAATGAAAATTAGTGAGCATATATTAGACTTATAGAGCTAATGCTACCAAGTTAAATCACTTAAAATAATGCACCAAGCTCAGAGAAACCATCTCTGCAATCTGACTGAGAACTCAAATGATCCATATATTAGACTTATAGAGCTAACGTTACCAAGTTAAATCACTTAAAATAATGCACCAAACTCACAGAAACCATCTCTGCAATATGAACTCAAATGATCCTGAAAATGAAAGTATACTGATTTTACAACACAATGGACTTATTGATACATATGTGTCTCTTGAAACCACACCTTGATATGGCATAAAGCTCAGCTCTTTGAGGTCTTCTCTGAGGTTTCTCTAACCACAACTAAAGCTGCCATCTATTTATCGTTGAGCTTGGGAGGCTAACTTCCCTCAATCACTCTCCAATCAATTAGTGATTGATTTGATTCTCTATCTACCACAAATCATGAATTCGTGGCTTCTCTTTCATGTTTTGATCAAGTGGACTCAACCACTTAAGATTCTTTCACTTTTACATTAAGTAAAGTCTTCAAAAGTTACAAGAGGTAGTTCACAAGTGAACTTTACATTGTCTTCATTTTAAGGCTTCTTCTTTGAATTTGTGGGACTCAAGCCAATACTTAGGCTTGTCATAGACTTGCTCCAACAGCTCCCGCTCAAGCCAAGTATGCTTGAGGTCTTCAATCTTCCAAGATTACCTACAAACCAATCATGGCTTTGAATTTGCAAAGCTTTGTACCATCCAATGCTTTGGTTAGAATATCTGCACATTGTTGATGAGTGGATACATATGATATTTGAATTTCCTTGCTCATAATCTTCTCTCTTACATAGTGATAATGAACTTCAATATGTTTAGTCCTTGCATGAAAAATTGGATTAGCAGCTAAGTGAATAGAACTCAAAAATAGTTGGAGTTCCAAACTCCAATCCAAGATCATTGAATAATGTCTTCATCCACATAGCTTCTTGTGTAGTGGCAAGACCTCTATATTCAGCTTCAGTAGAAGAGAGAGCAACTGTGGGTTGCTTCTTAGATGACAATGAAATAATCTTTGAACCTGCAAAGGTAAGATAACCTGAAGTGCTCCTTCTATCTTCTTTGGAGCCAGCCCAATCTGCATCAGAAAATAGCTTCAACCCTAAATCAGATACATAAGGATAATAAAGTCCTTCATTTATGGTTCCTTTGAGATATTTGAGTATCCTCTTAGCAGCATCCATATGTGGTTTCCTTGGTGTGTGCATGAATTGACTTAGCACACCCACACTGTAACATATATCTACTCTTCTCAATGTGGCATAGTTGACACTACCCACTAGACTTTGATATGATGTGATGTCCTCTATGAGTTCATCTTCATGTGAGCTCAATTTGTGATTGACCTCCATTGGAGTACCTGCAATCTTACAATCTGGCATCTTGAGTTTTGCCAACGTGTCCTTAATGTACTTTCTTTGAGTGAGAAACAAACCATGATCTTTGTAGACAACTTCCAAACCTAGGAAGTAGGTAAGTGAACCCAAATCACTTTTCTTGAACTCATCTGATCTTTGATCTTCTTCATACCATATACAACATTTCCTGTCACTATAATATCATCTACATATACACATAAGTAGATGACCTCAAAATTACTCTTTTTAATAAAGAGTGAAGGATCTACCTTGCTTGGTTGAAAGCCTTTGTTGTGCAAGAATGAAACAAGCCTGAAATTCCAAGCTCTTGGAGCTTGCTTGAGACCATACAATGCTTTGTTAAGTTTACACACATAATCAGGATAGACTTGATTCTCAAAACCAGATGGTTGTGCCATATATACCTCTTCTGTTATCCAACCATTCAAGAATGCATTCTTTACATCTAGTTGAAGTATCTTCCAATTCTTGGAAGAGGCAATACTAAGAAAAACCCTAATAGTAGGCATCTTTGCCACAGGAGAGAAGGTCTCCTCATAATCAATTCCCTCACTTTGTGCAAAGCCTTTTGCTACAACTCTTGCCTTATACCTATTAATGGAACCATCAGAATTCTTCTTGAGTTTATAGACCCATCTTGAGCCTATTACCTTCATGGATGAAGTTTTGGGCACCAAATCCCAAGTGTTGTTTTCCTCAAGTGCTTCAATCTCTTCCTTCATTGCATGCTTCCATTCTGATTTTGCTTTGGCTTCTTCAAAGGATGATGGCTCCTCTTGATTTATGTCATGTGCTATGTAAATAGAATGCTTAGTTACTAATGAGGTGTCAAACCCATACCTTTCTGGTTTTTTTCTTTTCCCTCATAGATCTTCTCAGGCCATGATGTGATGATTCTTCCTCATGTCCAAGTTCCTCCAATTTTGCTTTACCTTTAGATTTCCATGCTTTGATCTTTTCCATCTGAGATTCTGCATCATCCTCTGAGGTGTCTTGTTCTTCAATCTTTGGTTGTTCTCTACCAAGCTTTGGAAAATCTTCTTCAAGATCATATGGTAAATTAACCTTCCTGCATGAATCTTCATACCATGAATTCTTCTCATCAAAAACTACATCTCTGCTTACCAATAATCCTTTGTTGGTAGGATTGTATAACATGTAGCCCTTCTGATTGTTGTCATATCCAATGAATATGCACCTTTCTGCCTTTGGATCCATCTTGCCTCTCACCTGTGAAGAAACATGAGCATAAGCAATGCAACCAAAAATTTTACAATGATCTAAGCTTGGTCTTCTTCCATTCCAAGCCTCATATGGAGTCATCCCATCAAGGGATTTTGAAGGCAACCTATTACTCAAGTAAGTGGATGTAGATACAGTCTCAACCCATAAGTAATGAGGTAAATGCTTTTCATTCAACATAGACCTTGCAGCTTCAACAATTTTCCTATTCCTTCTTTCTGGCACTCCATTTTGTGCAGGAGTGTACCTTGTAGTTACCTCTCTTTTGATTCCTCTTTCTTGAAGAAAAGAATCAAACTCATGGGAGAAGTATTCTCCCCCTCTATCTAACCTTAGACTTTTTTAGTGATTTACCTGTTTGATTCTCCACAAGAGTCAAATATCTTTTGAAACATGAAAAAACTTCTTTGTGTTTCATAAAAGAATAGGATAGTCCATCTGTTGCAATCATCAATAAACAAGACATAATACCTTGATCCAGATATTAAAGCTTCCTTGCTAGGTCCCCATACATCTGTATGAACCAACTCCAAGAGATCTCCATGCATATAACCTTTCTTCATGAATTGTAACCCGTGAGACTTTCCAAATTGACATGCACTACACTTATAAATCATATGTTGTTTTGACAAGTTAGGGAGTCCAAGCACACTTTGGTCCCTGCAAATTTGCTTCAATGACCTTTCACCAATATGTGCTAACCTTTTGTGCCATACCTCTAGTTCTGTGAGTGTTTGCTTACCATAATTGAAGAGAGCTATGTTCATTGTGTCTTGCAAGTCAAAGGTGAATAGTCTACCTGTCTTTTCTCCCTTTGCTATTCTTCTGAACCCTTGGCTAGGGTCTTCCACATATGCTCCTCCTCTTGTGAAACTGACTTGCAATCCTTTCTCTACTATCTACCCAACACTCTTGTAACTAAAATTCTAAGTCTTTAATCCTGTCCACCTTAGCCATAGCAACCAAGAGACTTTCGGATAAAGATACAATCTGATCGTTTGTAGAATTTTGTTCTGTTAGTAATTTAACAACTTGATTATGCAAATCATCCCTATCTCCATGAACAATTCAAAGGCCTCCTTTAATTACTGCCAGTTGCTCAGTCACTTCTTGATGATCCTCAATAATTTCCTCTATGTGTATCTCGAGAGCATTAATCTTATTTTTAATGATTTGACCTCTTTAGTAGAACAATTTGCTCTTCCAACTAATGCATCCTAAAACTCCATATTCTATTGCTTGTAAAGCAGTAACTCTACATGTAACTGATCTAACTGAGATTGAGCTGACAATTGAACAATTTGCTCCTTCTCCATCTGAATGGAGCATAATGTTAACAAATCGGCAGCATCTGCAATAGTAGTGGCTTGTACTTGATAATCCTTAAAAAAACAGAGATAAATAAATGAAGAACAATCTATGGTAGGTAATTGGATCTTACCTGCTTGATTCCTCCATAGATCAAGGTTTCTCTTACTGAAGAAAGAGAAACGAATTGAAGAGGAAGGTCGAGATTGCAAGAACTGATCGGTTTCAATTTGTCATGATGTCGAAGGCTGAGAATCTTGATCTTGCTGCAAGTTCTGAGGAGGGTTAACATGCTTACCACCTATTTGGAGGTTGTTGTGCTGATAGATTGTGCAATCTGATTTACCCTTGATCTTCACAACTCCTTTGTTGTTGTTGTTGTTGTTGTTGTTGTTGCATTTGTTGTTGTTGTAGCTGCCCACCACAATTGGCTATGTGTAGGTTGTTGTTGAGGTTGCCCTTCTAGAATATTGCCTATCATGTGCTTCTATTGTTGTTGTTGATGGATAGCCTCATGAGGTATTGTTTGTTGTTGTTGTTGGGCTTCAACAACTGTGATAACGTCCTCCTCGTGTCGTTGTCGGGGCTCCTCCTTGATTTGCTCCTACATTCTTCATCGACATTCCTCTTTCATGTGATGCATATCTTCTTGACTAATATTGATCTGAGCTCGCTTCTCTACATTCAAAGGGTCCATTAGGTCTAGTACTGCTCTCTTAATCTATTTCTTATGCGCTTGAAGGAAAGCATCTTCATCCACCAGAATGAATTGGCATAATCCAGGCAAAGGAGCTATAGGTACCAACAAATCTAATAGCACACCAAGCTTTGTATCTAGTTGTTGGGGCTTACGAGCAGGTGTGCACAATCGACACACTTCTTTCTTTATCCTATCAAAAACAATCTTAGCCCAATTCACCTCATCATCTGCTTCAACATCCTTCATTAACGAATAATATGTCTAAGAAACACCATAAGGCTTGGTCTGCATAAAAATTGCCAATGTAGCCAAGCACAATGCAAACTTGCATAGATTCATATCTAGGAGTCTAGCATACTTGTATTCCCTTGAACATGCATGAACAAACATGCTCTCCAGCTTTGCTCTTGAGTCTAACTCTGATGGCATAGTAATGCCTTGCCTACTAACATGTAATTGAGTTGCAATGTATGTGGGGTCAATCACTATACGAGTCGATTCTCCAATATAAAATAAGATGAAAGAAAGTTGATCACCACTTGCTTCAAGTTAATCTTGGCATTGCTGCATGAAAGAGTTGATCATGGGATGGTTGGGGATACTAGGCCATAGAATCTTTGCGGTGTTGAAACCAATCGACATGCAACTAAGTTAGGTGATCAGGGATCACTAACGAACTCATGTCTGTTAGCTTGAGGGTGTTGGGTAGCACAATGCTTGTCATATTAGCAACAATAGAATCGAGCAACAACACAATTGTACAAAGGGCAAGTAAAACTGAAGATAACGTGACTCAAAGTTTAAATAGGATAGAGAAATGCTGTTGAACAGTAGACTCATGAATATCTAAATGTGCACAATTCAACATAGAGGGCTTTTAATGTTGCATGTGTGAAAGATTTGTTGTCACCATTGAATGCTACCTTACATATAAAATCATTGTGCCTTTTTAATGTGTGATAACTATCACTTTATTCCAAAAACATATACACTATTTACAAGTACTAGCCGTAACTCTAACTATGGTAAGTTCACAACTTGGATCCATTTATTGGAGTTCGTAAAATCTTGCCCGCCAGGGTGGGTAGCTAAAACGTAATGGGACCATGCCCATCGTAATTTGAATTTTCTTGCTTGTCTCTTCATTTTGGAATTAAAGAATAGAACTAAATCACCTGGCCAAAAAATAGGAGTCCGTAGTTGTCTATCATGAGAACGAATTTGTTGATTTTGGACTACTTGCATCAATAAAAACTATTATAGAAATTTTCTTCAATTTTTTGTAGTGTATCAATCGAAAATCTAACAAATCTTTTGGTAAAAGTTTGTTCTGAACTGCAATCCAGAGACTAGGAATAGTAATTTCCTTAGGTACAATGGCTTCCAAATCATAAACAAGTTTAAAAGGCACCTTATATGATTTTTAGTAAGCCCACAAAATTGAGGATATGTATTCTTCCCATTTATTCAGTCATTCTAGAAGGAACTTTTGTAGCATAGCTAATAAAATTTTGTTGGTGCTTTTTGCCAATCCATTTACAGGAGGGTAATACGGGGAACTAAATTTATGTTCAATTCAAAAATAATTAGTGATTGACTTTATAAGTTGGTTGCACCACAAAAATAAATAGGGCATAGCGATGCCCCAATTGAAAAAAAATTTGGGTACAGTCACTTATGCAACGCTCGTGTTAGACAACATCATATAAGAGACACTACAAAAGAAAGAAAAATAAATCTAGAGCATCGCATAAGCAATGTAGAGCATCGCAAAAGCAATGCTTATAGTTATTGTTGCTATGAGAGCTTAGCAGACAGGCCTAGTGATGTGCAAACTGGTTGCGATGCTTTAATAAAGCATAAGAGACACCCTGTGAATTGGAAAAAAAATGATTTCTCCCGACACATTTTTCATGGGATCAAGTGAGAGAGCGAGAGTGAACAAGGGATTGAACAAGCGAACAAGAGCGAACAAGCAAAGGAGCAACAAGACGAGCGAAGGAGCAACCAAACAAGCGAAGGAGCGACCAAAAGAGCAAAGGTACATGCACATACATACACACAGATGCACACACACACATGCACTTACATACACACATATGCAACACACACATGCACACATATACACATATACACAGACATATACAAATGCACATACACAAACAAGATCATACACACACATAGACATATACACATATAGATACTTGCACATATACATACGCACACATGTATACATACACACATGCATACACATGCATATGCATACACATGTGTATGCATACATACATAGACACATGCATACACATGCATGCACATACATACACACATATGCATACACACACACATATACAGATATACACACACATGCATACACACATATACACACCTACATAAATGCACACATATGCATACACACATATAGATACTTGCATATATACACATACACATACACATATACATATACATACTTGCACATATACGTACATACAAATAGACACACACGCATACACTCACATGCATACATACACACATATGCATACACATGCATATGCATACAAATGCATATGCATACACATGCATATGCATATATACATAGATACATGTATACACACACATGCACATACATACATACATATGCATACACACATATGCGCATCCATACTCACATGAATTCGTACACACACATGCATATGTATACATACATATACACACGAATATGTATACATATATAAACACAAGAAAATACACACACATGCATACACATATGCACATACACATACAAATACTTACACATACATACACACACATAGACACACAAATACTCTCACATGCATACATACACTTACATGCATACATACATCTACACACATACACATACACATATAGATACTTACACATACATACACATACATAGACACACACATGCACATATAGATACTTACACATACATACACACACATAGACACACGTATACATATACACATACACATACACATACAGATACTTACACATACATACATACACATAGACACACATACATACACTCACATGCATACATACACTCATATGCATACATACACACACATGCATACATACACACATATACACACATACGCATATGCACACACATACACATACACATATAGATTTCTTGCACATATATATACACACAGACACATACAATCACATGCATACATACACACACATGCATACACATGCATATGCATACATACATAGACACATGCATACACACACATAAGCACACATACACACATATGCATACACACACATACATACACACATATGCACATATACACACACTATACAAACACATGCATACACACACACATACAAACACATGCATACACACACATACAAATGTATGCATACATGCACATATACACACATATACACACATGCACATACATATAGAGACATATACATACACACACATTTACAGACATACACACATGTGCATACATACATGCATTCGTACACACACATGCATATTTATGCATACATTAACACAAGCACAAATGCATACATGCACATAACCATATACACATATTCATAGAAATAATGACATATACATACACACACATAGACACACGTATACAATCACATGCATATAAACACTTACATGCTTACATTCATATACACACATGCACATACACATATAGATACTTAGAGAAACATACACACACATAGATACACACATCTATACACTCATATGCATACATACACATGCATGCATATGCATACATACATAGACACATGCATACACACACACATGCATATATACACACACATACACTCACATGCACATAAATACACACATATGTGTACACACATATATATGCACATGTACACACAGAAACACGCTTTACAAACACATGCATACACACATGTATATACACACACACATACATACAAACACATATGTGCATACATACACACATGTGCATACATACTCATATGTATTCGTATACATACATACACACATGCATACACAACACACATACACACACTATACATACATATGCACACACACATAACACATATAAATACACCCATATATATATATACATACACATAGAGAGACACACATACACATACACATGCACATAGAGACACACACATACACATAGACATATACAAACACGTATACATACATATGCATACGCAATGCACATGCATATGCATACATACATACATATTTGGATACACATGCATACACACTCACATACACATTCACATATATGTATACTCACATACACACCTACATACACATACACACACATATACATACATGCATATACACATACATACACACACATGCATACACACATAGACATGCATACATACATACACATGCATACACATACATATCCCCCCCCCCACACACACACACACACACACACACACACACACACACACACACACACATATATATATATATATATATATATATATATATATATATATATATATATATATATATATATATATATATATATATATATATATATATATATATATATATATATATATATGGGTTTCTAATTTTTTGTTTTATATGTACAAATATTATGGATCCTAGTAGAGTAACAAAGGTGAAACTTACTCTCATAAAGAATCTTATGAGAGGGAAAGTTCTGCCTAATTCCTTAGGGGCTGTCATACATGAGTATGCAGACATGCCTGATGAGGAGTTAGAATTTACCATATAGATGCTTACGCATCAGCCAGAAGAAGGCTCCTCTATGGCTCCATTTACGGGAAGAGAGTTATCTTCACATAGGTATGTTTCTTTTCATAAATTAATATTTTTAATGATATTATAATACATGTTTTTATTCAGTTTTATCTATTTATTTTCAAGACACCTATACCACTTCAAGCTCATGATGGCACAACACAGGTGCCTAGGGCTAGAGTTTGACATAGAACCTGAGGGAAATATAATACATATGAGGCATGGGTTGGAGTTTAAAAGAAGAATGAGAGCTTTATGTGACTTTTACCTACGTTTTGTTCACTTGAAATGAAAGTAAGTATAAGTTAACATATAAACTGAGATAAATATTTTTTGTTTTACTTATATAAAACACCTTCAAAATAACCTATAAAAATATAAAAAAACAAAAATTCATTATTATGTGCTTGAAAAAATATTGAACTATATCATAAAAAGTAAAATCTTTTTTTACTTGTTTGCATCTCTTTTGTCGTCAGTTTCCAAGGAGTAGGTGCATAAGTCGATTTCTATCAAAACGTAGCCACAACTTCCTGAAGAAGATCTATGGATCTAAAATATATCATCTCGTATATTGAGAGCTCAAAGCAAAGATGAAGTCGAACCTTGTACCAAGCTTTATACATCAAGGAGCTTTCCTGGAGAGTGCTAATGATGATAGTGAGATACCATACGTTGTGCTTCCTAAGAGGACTAGATTACATGGTGGGTCATACGAGGGAAAACAAAGAGTGCATCAGTGCATTTTGGGAAGCATTGAGATTCACAAGAGAAAGGTGGATCAATGCTTTTAGAAATTGACTAGAGGTGAGGAAGAACATGATAGGCCTATTATATGAAGAAGAAAGAGGCAGATGAGATTGTACAACTTGAAGGGGAAATAGATTCATTGTGTGTGCAAGCTTAGGATTTACATGGAATTAACATGTCAAATCTCATCAAACCTATTTGATTTGTTAATGTGTGTATGTGCATATATATGTGTCTATGTGCATATGTATGTGTATGTGTGTATGTGCATGTGCATGTGTATGTGTATGTGTATGTGTATGTGTATGTGTATGTGTACGTATGTGTGTGTATGTGTATGTGTAGGTATATATGCATGTGTATGTGTGTGTATATGTGTGTATGTGTATGTGTATGAGTGTGTATGTGAATGTGTATGTGTATGCATATGTGTGTATATACCTGTATACATGTGTGTATGTGCATATGTATGTGTATGTATGTGTATATGTATGTATGTGCATGTGTATGTGTATGTGTATAAGTGTATGTATGTGTGTGTACCTATATGCGTATGTATATATGCATGTGTATGTGTTTGTATATGTGTGTATGTGTATGTGTATGTTTATGTGTATGTGTGTATGTGTATGATTGTGTATATATATTTATGTGGATGTGTATATGTAAGTGTATATACATATGTGTGTGTATGTGCATGTGTATGTGTATGTGTGTGTATATGTATGTATGTGCATGCGTATGTGTAAGTGTATGTGCATACGTGTGCATGTGTGTACATGTGTGTATGTGCATGCATATGTGTGTGTATATGTATGCATGTGCATGTGTATATATAAGTGTATGTGCATGTTTATGTGTATGTGTGTGTATATATATGTATATGTGTATATATATATATATATATATGTATATATATATATATATATATATATATATATATATATATATATATATATATATATATATATATATATATATATATATATATATATATATATATATATATGTATGTATGTATGTATGTATGTATGTATGTATGTATGTATGTATGTATCTATCTATATATATATATATATATATATATATATATATATATATATATATATATATATATATATATATATATATATATATATATATATATATATATATATATATGATCATGCATGTGCATATGCATGCATCTTCATTTGCATCCATGTGCATTTTCATGCATGTGAATATGCATATGCATGTGTATGTGTTAATTTGTGTATGAGTATGTGTATATGTAGTAATGCATGCATTCATGTCCTTTTATGTGTTTGTAGATATGTTTGTGCATATGGACATGTGTATGTGTGTGTATGTGTATGTGTGTATGTGTATGTGTGTGTATGTGTATGTGTATGTCTAAGTGTATGTGCATGTATATGTGTATGTGTGTCTATATGCATGTGTGTATGTGCATGCGTATGTGTATGTGTATGTATATGTGTGAGTGTGCATGGTCATGTATATGTGTACATGTGCATATGAATAAGTGTCAGTATGTTAATTAATGAAAATAAAACAATTTAAATTATATATAAACAATGAATTTGTACTTAAAATAATTAGCCATAATTTAGGCTTGGTGGACTTCTTGAATAACCTATAACAAAGAGAGAGAGAGAGAGAGAGAGAGAGATCAAAAGAGAGAAGAAAAATGGGAAAGACAGGGAGATAGAAATTGAAAGAGAAAGAGGTAGAAAGAAGGGCAGAGAGAGAGAGAGAATAAGAGAGGGATTAGAAAAGAGAGAGATTGAGAAAGAGATTCTTGGAGCTTGTAAGGACAGCAAAGATCTGAATGTTGGAGAGCTCTTCAATCAGATGCATGTAGATGATGATCGAAGAGCGGTCCAAGGTTTTTATTATCAAATGCAATCGTTGCATAAGAAATGCAAAATCATATTGTTCCCCATAATCCAAAGGATCATATAAGCAACACATGAGTGTCACATAAGCGATGGAAAATAGCATCGCATAAGGGATGCTCAGGAAAAAGTCGTATAAGTGACGTGCAACAAGCAATGCTATTGTGTATGTTGTTAGGAGCATTAGAAAAAATGTAGGAAATAATGTCGAGATTATCGTCATTTAGATGATGGTACATGCTCAACACGTGGTCCGACGAATTGCATGATCACGTAGCAACAAAAATGTGTCGTGTTAACCGTCACTATGGCCCTATATTCATTGTAGGGTTGAGGAAATGAGTGCCCCGATCTGAAACTAGCTCCAACAAAAGACCATATCGTGAGAATAATTCCGTGGTTAACACTATTTTGACACTATGCGTAGTTGAATATCACAAACACCAAGCTTTAGTCCAATGCATATAGTAATCTCTACAAGTCAAAATAAAAGTTTTACGAGAAGAAGCGAGAGCCCATATTGGACCAATAAAATCCAAACCTCAATTTCAAAAAGGCTCCAAAGATAAGATGGGTTCAAAAGGAAATCGATGAATATCACATTGTTCACCCTTACGATGACAAGGATCACAATGTAACACATGCTCACGAATATCTTTATGCATAGTTTGCCACCATAATCCACTATGTACAATTTTGTGAACTGTTAACTCCATACTCTGATGACCACCACACATGTCAGAATGACCTTCCATAATGACCGCTAGAACTTCATGCGGTGGCACATAATGCATCCAATACTCAAAATACCTTTATAGAACAATTGATCGGGAATAATGGTAAATCTCTGACTATGGAATGCCAACTTCTTTTGGGATGTAGAGCACAAGGGAGATGGTGGAACACCAATTGCCAAAAAAGAAATCATTTCCCCATATGAGGTTGACATACCTAAGTCTCCCGCAGATTGATATGCAATATGGAATAAGTCCACATTAGTGAAGGATTCATCTACTCCATCCAGTGGCTCACCATTATCTAGCGAGGATAGGAAGTGCAAACAACTTTGACTCCACCCACGTGGATAGCCCACCAACCTACTATATAGAGTCACCCGAAAACTTAGACCCTTACTATGAGAACCCTATGTATGAGCAAAGCTGAGAACCAGATTACGTTCAAGTCATGTATACAAATCCCAACCTGAGGCCACATGTTAGACAACTAATACCACAGATACCCAAAGGACCATGCTTTAAATGTCAAGGAGACCATTTCATACGAGATTGTCCACATGCCACAATTGCAGTGCAGTCGCAATACTTCAATATTCAAGGCTTTTTCCTGAATGTGGAAAGGATCACTCAACAAATTCAGAAAGTGAGCATTTGTTAGCTATGAAGCATAAAAGTGAAGGTCAACTGAATGATGAGGTGTGGTATATAGATAGTGGTTATAGTAACCACATGTTAGGTAAAGAGGAGTACTTCTGTAATCTTCAAGCACCCAAGCAAAGAGGCTTTGTGGAGATAGGAGACAATATAGAGCATGAGATACAACAAATGGGAGATGTGAAGATTGAAGGCAACCACAAAGCAAGAGGACTATATGAGGTATGCATGTTCCTACTATTACAAAGAACTTAATTTCTATTGGACAGATGGTTGAAAAGTGATACCAAGTCAAGTTCAACCACAAAGTATGCTTTATTGAAGACCCAAGGAATGGCTATGAGATGATAGCCAAAGGAAAGAAGGAAGGGAGGATGTTCACTCTTGACATTGGCAAAGGACAAATCAACAAGGCAATGTTCATCACCTATGGAGACAAGAAGATTAGAGATTTGGATTTATGGCATAAAAGGTGTGGTCACATAAACATTCAAAGGTTAAAAGACATGGAGAAGAGGCAATTGGTAAGAGGTTTACCACATTTTTCATCACAAATGTTGCATGAGATGTGTGAAGCTTGTCAACTAGGCAAGTCTACTAGGAAGCCCTTCAAGAAGAGTGGATATGTAGCACATGGTGTGTTAGACCTTGTGCACATAGATGTGTGGGGGCCAACCAAAGATCCCTCTCTTGTAGGTAATAGGTACTTTGTAACCTTCATAGATGACTACTCAAGAAAATTATGGTTGTATTGTATAAAGCAAAAATCAGATGTGTTTTATGTAGTCAAAAGATTCATGGCACAAGTTGAAAAGGAGACAGGTTGCTACATGAAAACCCTAAGGTCTTATCGAGGGGGAGAATACTACTCCCATGCTTTTCGTGATTTCTTGTAGGACCAAGGTATAAAGAGGCAAATCACTTGCATGTATACTCCCCTACAAAATGGGGTGGCAGAGAGGAAGAATAGGTATATTGGTGAAAACTCTTGGAGTATGTTAAATGAAATGAATGTGTCTTTAACATTTTGGGAAGATGCTATACCTACTACTGTGTACTTGATGAATAGGTGCCCCACATCAAGGGTACATGACATGACACCTGAGGAAGCATGGAGTGGAAGGAAACCAGACCTTTCACACATTACAATCTTTGGGTATGTATGCTACACACATGTGCCACAAGAGTTGAGAGGTAAGATGGATGTAAGGGCTGAAAGATGTATGTTTATTAGTTATGATATGGAGCAAAAAGGTTAGAGGTGCTACAATCCTAATACACTCCTAATACAAAGGAGTTAAAGGTATCTACAGATGTAGTGTTTGATGAACTCAAACCATGGTATGCTTCCAAAGTTCCATTGTCGAATGAAGATATTGAAGAGGTAGAGAGGAGATATGAAGCTAGCTTTCAAGATAGCTTGGGCATCAGTGGTCCAAGCATACAAAGGAGTTCAAGCATGGACTCAGCCCATCAATCTATGAATAAAGGAAAGGCAAGATTGTAAGAGATTGATGAAGATGGACATGAACTTGAAAACTTTGAAGAACCTATGTTAGAAGGGGGAGCTACATCAAAAGTAGAAATCAAGGCATCAAGGCAAAGAAGGTTCATTCCACCAAAAGGAGAAGAAAGAAGGTCAACAAGGATAAAACATCCAATCTCAAGGCTTATTTATGATAGTTATATTTCTAGGCATTATGCTTTCATGGCTAAGGTTATCAAAGATCATGAACCTTCTACCTATGAAGAGGCCAAAGACACAAAGGAGTGGCAAGAAACTATGGAAAAAGAGTACAACACCCTTGAAGACAACAACACATGGATTCTTGTTCCAAGACAAGAAGGGATGAAGGTAATTGGCAACAATTGGGCCTATAAAGTGAAGAGAAATTCTGATGGTTCAATTGCTAGGTACAAAGCGAGGCTTGTGGCAAAGGGATTTGCTCAATCCTGTGGGATTGACTATGAAGAAACATTCAGCCCAGTTGCAAAGATGAACAAAATTACTGAAATAATTGGGGTTTCCATATCTAGGAGGTGTCCAATATATCAATTGGATGTAAAGAATGCTTTTCTTAATGGTGTTTTGCAGGAGACAGTATACATGACTCAACCATTAGGGTTTGAGAGCCATTAGGGCATGGAATGAAAGGTTTGTGGAGTATTTGTGTAGGTGTGGATACAAGCCAAGTGATGGACATCCTTCCTTATACCTCAAGAAGGAAGGGGGACTAGTTGTCTATGTATGCATATATGTGGATGACTCAATTATAACATGAAGTGATGATGCAAGTATCATATGGATCAAGACTAAGTTTGGAAATGAATTCAAGATTTCAGATCTTGGAGTTCTTAAATACTTTCTTGGTATTGAAGTTATTTATGTGCAAAATGGTATTTACCTTGCTCAAAGGAAACACTTGCTAGATGTACTTTATAAGTATGGTATGAGTGGATGTAAGCCACTCACACAACATGTGGATCCAAACACTAAGTTATGTGCAGGTGAAGGACAACCTCTTGAAGATATTTCAACATATAGAAGTATAATTGGAAGCCTTAATTATGCTACCATCACAAGACACTTAAAGACCTGGCATATGCACCTATGATTTTCCTAGATGAAGAATTTCAACCCCAACATTGGGTAGAAATATTACCAATGATGTACATAGCATTGAATGAAGAACAATGGACTCTCCATTATGATGAAGAATGTTATGAGATCTGAGTATTCATGTGTGAACCAATAATTAAGGAATGTGAACCTTGCATAGTCATACACGAAGAAGAGAGCAATAAGGATTTAAAATTTATCTTGATGGATCCCTTTTGTGACTCAAAAGAAGAGTACCTATACTTGGTAGATGTTAGGACCCATGAAAGAAATGAATGTAAGAAGGACATAATGATAGGAACACAAGTTGGCATGGAAATTAAGATAAAGAAACATAAAAAGAACCCCTCCACACCTTTCTTTGAAGTACTTGAGAATTTCAAGAAATATGAGATTGAAGACATGAAAATCAAGGTGAGAATGCCAAGGAGAGAAGCTCTAATGGGAGAAGCTTATGATAATAAAGAGAAAACCAAGAAACCAGTAGTGACAATAGAAGACAAAGAGGAGAGAAGTACATACGTATGAAACAACCTATGCAATGAAGAAGAGCAATAATTGACAAATCCCTTGAGAGATTATAGAGATGTTTTTGCTTGGGCGTATGAGGACTTTTAAAGGAGTAGATCAAGACATATGTTCCCATAGGATCCCCATGAAATTAGAAGGCAATCCCACAAAACAAAACCCTTATACATTTAATGATACCTATTATGTGAAAATAAAGGAGGAAGTAGATAGGTTGAAAGAAGCTAGATATATTTATGAGATTCAACATACAGAATGGGTCTCCCCCATTGTGGTTGTGCCTAAGTAGAACTTCAAATTGTGCAAAGGTATTAACTTGAAGAAAGTTAATACAGCCATGATACAAGATAAATATATGCTTCCTATCACAAAACACCTATCAAAACATGTAGCAAGCAAGAAAGTTTATTGTTTCCTTGATGTAGTTTTAGGTTACAATCAAGTAGCCATTCCCCCAGAATATCAATACAAAGTGGATTTGCCATAGAATGGAGAATCTTTCCATCTTCTATGATTTCATTTGGGCTAACAAATGCATCTCTTACATTCTAAATGCTCATGTGTTCTGTGTTTAAGGAGTTGTTGCATACGAATTTGGAATTTTATGTGGATGACTTATGCACTCATTCCCCATAAGACAAACTCAGATCCCAAAACTTAGGCAAATCTTTGACAAATGTAGAGAATATCAAGTGTGTTTCAACCCAAAGAAGTGTGTTTTAATGGTCAGACAAGGTAAAATCTTAGGACACATTGTGTTTGTTGGAAGAGAACTTTTGATAAAAAGAAAAAAAAGAAAATATTCCATAATTTTGTAATGTAGAAGATCCCAATTGATGAAAAAGTGAGCAAGAATTTTCCTTATGATTAGATATAACTTACGTAATTTTTTGAAAATTTTTGGAGCTCTAAAGTGAGTAGAAATGTAGGATAGAAGCTTAGAGAACTTAATTTTCAAGTGAGAAAAGGCACACTTGAAATAGTATTAAAGTCAAAATATGAATCATCTTTTAGAAGGATCATTTTTTTTGGTAATTTTGGTGATTTAAAAAAATTTGAGAGCTCTTGTCTTCTCTTTTAATCTCATCATCTAGGTTTTATGGTGATGTGATGATGAATTTCTCAGTGTTTATCATGGATTTGTTGTTTTGATTAGTATTTCATTGAGTATTTTATGCTTTCCTAAGTGTTTTTCACCTATCTAAGTCTCCAAAACACTGCAAAGTGCTGTTCAAATTAACTGTGTGATTCCATGAGAATCACGATCATCTTGTCTCTAGGATTCTGGTATCGAATTTCAACTTTGATATTACCAATTTCTTCCTTATGAAAATGGCACACTTTAGGCACAAAAATCATTAAAAAATGCTTAGTCCAAACTTTATCTACAAGAAAACATAGAATTTTCCATAAAGGTGTGAAATATCTATTGAAAGTGATCTTGCATGAAAATTTGTTGAGCCCATTGATGAAGAAGGGGTTGAGATCTTAGTATACTTCTCAGATTAAAAATTTAGTGTCTTTGAGGTTGTTGTTTCCTTTTTACTATGATGATTGGAAAGGACAACTCCAAAGTAGAACAAACATTTTCTACACTGTTGCTAGGGATGTAAGCAAAGCTCTCAATCATTGGAGCTTTGGACCTTGCTAGAATTTCCAAGTTGATGGTAACAAACACTTTTCAAAATTATTGTGAATCATCAAGTGTTGCAAAGATGAAAAGGTGAGTGTGTTTATCTTTGGGAAAGATTTGTTCATTCATTTTGTTGGGAAGGAGTGAGGTGCTGAATGTTTTTGTCTAATTTCAAAGTACAAGATCTAAAATTTTATTTATCAACTATTTAGCTTTATTTTCATGAAACCCTAGATAAATGTTTACTTTGTGTTTGGGAGAAAAATCCAAAAAGTTGAGATACAAAGTGGGAAAAAAATGTGACAAAAGGATAAAATTAGTGAATCATCAATACTCAAAATATAAAGAAGAGAAAGTGGAAAAAAATAAAAAGAGAAGTTAGACAAGAATATTTTGATTAATGGAAAAGAACATTATTTTTTGAAAAAACATTATTTTCTTTTGCAAGAATAGAGGAGCGAAGAAGTATTTTCGAACCTCAAGGGAAGGTATCACATCAAGAAAAGTGGAAAAAGTTGCAAAAACAAAGGTAAACAAAACATGATTTTTTGCAAGGAATCTTTCTTCATGGAAGGTAGGATCATCAAAATTTTACACAAACCATAACATGTTGTTGGGAAGATAGCAAAGAAAGAATACAAAGCTTAAATCCAAAGAAAATTTCAAATTTCTTACAAAAGAGTCAAAATCACAATTTTGAGCATGGACTGTAAAAGCAAGACTTAGAAAAAAAATGTGGTTTATTGAGTGAGTGAATGTGAGAGAGAGGGTGTAGAAAATCACAATTGTGTGAGGATAACTACATGTAAATGTGTTCATCAAATTTTCAGCAAGCAAATCAAAGGTAAATTTCTTTTGATATTATATTCATGCTGGTCTAAAATATTTTTTGCAAAAAATGAATAATATACAGAACCGCAATTTTTTGAAATGGTAGTCTCAATGACAAAAAATCAGTTTTTGATCAAAATCTTTTATTGCATGTTGTTAGAATATCAAGATGCTTCTAATGTGGTGAAAAAATGAAGAAAAACACTCAACAAAAATTTTGAACAAAAATTCATAGAATTTTGATCCTGTTAAGGAAAACACGACTTTCTGAAATCACGATCATCATTGAAAATTGTGATTTTCATGATTGTGTGAAAACACAATTGTGAACCAAGAACACGATTTTGCGGCTCAAAATTTCACAATTTTGACCTTAGATTCGCAAAAGAAATCACAATTGTGTGAAAACACAATTGTGAACCAGAAACACAATTTTGAGGCGCAAAATTTCACGATTTTGACCTTAGAATTGCAAAAAAGCATGGTTGTGTGAAAAGACCATTGTGAACGAAAAACATGATTTTGAGGCTCAAAATTTCAAAATTTTGGCCTCATAATTGCAAAAAATCACGATTGTGAGCCAAAAAAGCATGATTTTGAACACAAAATCATGATTCTCAATAGAGAATCCTGATTTCTCAAATTCATGATTTTGAGCAGAAAGACACGATTTTTTGCACAGAATCATGATTTTCAAAAACCAACCAAAAACATGATTTTGTTTGGAAACCCATGGTCAAAGATCTAAGGAGTTGTGAGCACAACAAAACACAAGTGGAAGGGAAGAAAATATATCTTCATCACATAGCACCATGGAAAACCTAAATGGTGAAGCAAAAACTTTTGATAATGGAGACTATAGAAAATTCTAAAATAGTTGTACAAAAATAGATTTGGGGCCTATGTGTATCAATATGGCATGCATAAGAATCTCGTTAGCTAGAGAAACTTAGAAATTCCTTTAAACTTGATGCCAATGGCTCGGTTTTAAGATGATAGATATGAAGATAGGCAAAGATGTATCTCTATCTTCACCAATAATCTAGGAGATATAAATGACGGTTCAATGCTTAAAGAAAGGAGCATTGGATCGAAATCTAGAACAACCTAAAATCCCAAGGAGTAGTAGACATCATATTCCAATAGAGCCACATAGAGATAGGAGAGAACAAACTTCACCTAACCCTTTTCTAAGGGAAGAAGCAGTTATGCATGAGTTTCCTATAAGAAGGAGAAATGAGTGAAATAACACTTGGAGAACCATGAGACCATACCAAGTAGATAAGTGCATGAAAATTCAATATGATGGATCTTCATATCCTCATGACAATGTGGTTGAATACAAACAAATCCTAAGGGTAGAAGAAATACAACATTATAAGACACAATTTGAAGTCTTTCGATTAACCTTGTCAGGAGCTACCTTGACATGGTTTTTACCATTGTGAAAGGAGATGTTCGTAGGCATAGAAAGGTTTCTAGAAGGATTGATACGAGAATCTCTAAAACTGGAACTAAACATAATATAGCTACATTCGACCACACATTAAGGAAAAAACAGGATTAAGTAGCCAGAAGATTCAAACAATATTTGGATAGATGCCCTAAGGGTGAAAACCATCAATGCCTAAAAGAGTGTATTTGTTCATAGAAGGATTTATTAATGCACAGTTGAGGACCATGGTATACTGTAGAGGATGTTCAGACCTAGATTCTTGTGTCACAAAAGCCATTGACCTGGACAACAGGGAAACTGATCTTCTAGTTTCTTATCAACAAATATGAATGAACCCAAAATACCACCTAGAGGGGAGTTGGCTCAAGCAATAGCAAAATCTATAGGAGCTATGGCCAAAGCAAATACTATCAATCCTAGAATGGCACAAATCAAGAAGTGCTATGTATATGGAGAAAATCATCCTAGTCACATGTGCAATTATAAAAAACCACAACACTTATAAGATATAAGAACACTCAAGTACTACACTTTTGAGAAAAAATGGACAAATCATACAAGGGAAGAGTTCTTTTACAACAAACATCCTATGAGAGAAAGGGATTATCAAAATCAACCAAGTCAGTAGAGAGACAAAGACTTTTTGGAACAACCTAGACCTCTCTTAGGGAAACAACCACCCATACCATCTAGAGAATACTTTGATGGGTATCACAGTCACTCATATGATTATTCTGAACAAAATAGTTGGGAAGATACTTATGACAAGGAACTTGATCGTCAAGCCTTGGATTTAGCAAATGCAAAAATTGAAAATGATGCAAACGCCTTCATGTATATAACAAACAATTATATGTCAAACCCAAAAGCTCAATTCCAAACAACACAAAGGGTGACTTTTTATAGATGTGGGGAAGACCATTTTGTAAGAGAATGTCATCAACTGCCTACTTTGAGAATAGATGGATCCTATTGTAAAGATTGTGGAAGATAGCATTTGATCAAAGATTGTCCAAAGAATCCACAAAAACAAAGCATAAATTCTCATGTACCTTTGAAATCAATTGAAATTCTTGAAAATATAGAGGGTGAGCAAAACAAAGTAACACCTATACATTTAGTGACTAGAGCACAAGCTAGAAAACAAAAACTAACCGTGAAAGAAGATAAACTAATCGTAACAAGACATTGGTTGGATCAGCTAGAACAATGCTTGAAGAGAAGAGGTTGCCACATTATCTTTGGTCATAGGCCATTTTAACAGTTGTGTACATTGTCAATACACAAGCATCCAAATCACTTCAAGGTATGACTCCTTATGAATCATGGTATGGACGAAAAACCTTGTCTTGGAAATTGTAAGGTTTTTTATTGTTTAGCTTATGTTCATGTACCATCACAAATAAGAGGTAAGCTAGATGAAAGGGCGACAAAGGTAGTGTTTATTGGGTATGATTCAACTAAAATGGATAACAAGTTCTATAATCCTTCAACCAAGCAATTCACTATAAGTAGAGATGTTTTGTTTGAAGAACACATGTCTTGGTACGATGAAGATAAAAAAAAGGTAACTCTACCATATGATCTTGATTATGATTCTCATCATTTAGGAAGCAAGCATGATACTCAGGTGCAGGATCCAAGAAGTGATACAAATGATGATCAAGATGAAAAGGAAAAGGATTACAATCTATGGAAGTCAAGAGGCAAAGCAAATATGCAAGAGTGTGGAGAATGCTCCAAGCAAGCACCTAGAAGGTCCACAAGGGAGAAAAGACAACAAGAAAGGTATGGATATGATTCCACATTGTTAAAAATCATTTCATATACTTGGCAAAGGATTCAATTTCATAGGAACCCTCAACCTATAAAGAGGCAAAGGCAAACCCTAATTGGGAAAAGGCCATGAAATAAGAAATAGATGCATTGAAGGAGATGGAAACTTGGGATTTGGTTCCAATGACATCCAATCAAAAGGTAGTTGTTGCAGATGAGTATATACAGCTAAAAGAAACTTAGATGGATTAATTTTTAGGTACAAGGCAAGATTAGCAGCAAAAGGATGCTCACAAATGCATGGTATAGACTATGAGGAAACATTCTCATGAGTTGCAAAGATGACTACAATCAAAACATTGATAATTGTAGCTGCTACTAGAAATTGGAGACTCCTCCATTCATGTGAAAAATGCATTCCTAAATGGTTGGATAAGTGAATAGGTATACATGCCACAACCACTAGGTTTTGAAAACCCTAATCATACATCTTATGTTTGTAGATTTAAGAAAGCATTGTATGGATTGAAACAAGCTCATAGAGCTTGGAATTATAGGTTGGTTACATACCTTCAAGATCAAGGGTTCAAAACTAGCAAGTCAAATCCTTCTTTATTGATCAAAAGGGATGAAAATTCTATATGTATATGTAGATGGTATTATTGTGATAGGTGATGATCTGAATGGCATTCAAAGGGTCAAGAGACACATGCAAGAGGAGTTCAAAATTAGTGACTTAGGTGAGCCCACATATTTCCTAGGTATGCAAGTGATTTATACAGATGATGGGATGTATCTAACTCAGAGAAGATACATTCAAGACCTACTTCTGAAGTTTAAAATGGAGAACGAAAAGCTTGCAGGTACACCTTTGGAGTTGAACCATAAAATAAGTGTTTATGAAGGTGAGCAGATTGATGATCCTAAGGAGTATCAAAGCTTAGTTGGTAGCTTGATATATGCTACTCACACAAGACAAGACATATCATATAGTGTGGGAGTGCTTAGTGATTTCATGCACTCACCTAGAATGCCACACATGGATGCTACAAAGAGAATACTCAAGTACCTCAAAGGGACATGTAATGAAGGTATCTATTATCCCTACTCTTCAGATTTGGATATCAAAATCTATTTAGATATAGATTGGGCAGGAACAAAGGTTGATAGAAAAAGTACCTCTTGATACTTAGCATTTGCAAGTTCAAAAAATAGGGTTCTTTAGACTTGCTATCAGGAAATAGAGGAATTAAAAAGATGCCAAGGAGTTAAAAAAACAAGCTTACATGCATGTTGCAACTACAATGAGAAAAGGTCTATATTATCCATTTGATGATGGATTAAATCTACAAGCTTATTGTGATGTTGATTGGGAAGGTTCCAAAGATGATAGGAGGAGCACTAGTGGCTAGGTTATCATGCTAGGGAAGAAGAACATATCATGGATGTCAAAGAAACAACCAACACTGGCTCTCTCATCGATCGAAGTTGAGTATAGTGGCTTAGCATAAGTCTCATGTGAGCTTATGAGGCTCAAGAAGTTGTTTGTTGATCTTGATTTGCAGGTTAAGCAAGTACCTATTGTGTGACAACATAAGTAGCATATGCTTGGCTCAAAATACAGTATTCCATGCAAGATTGAAGCATATAGAAGTGCATTACCACTTTATTAGAGAGAAGATCATGTCAAAGGATGTCAAGGTGGAGCATGTCAATAGAAAGGACCAATATGCAGATATGTTTACCAAAGCATTGGATGGAGTAAAGCTACAACACTTCAAGGCATGCATTGGAATGAAGGATCTAGGCATTGAAACTTCAGGGGGAGTGTTGAAAATCAAGTCTCAATCATGCCAAAAGGCTCAACCACGAGTTTTGCAATTAGAAAAATAAAAAGGAGGATCCAAAGTTGTGGAATAAAGTAAGAAGCTCCACCAAACTCAATCAAATTCAAATCGCATCAAATCAACCACCAAAAAGTGCACCTAAACTCTAATTTTTTGTACTGATGGAGAGAAAAGTTGAGAACAATGAGCATATATCACTGCTTGTGGACTTGGTGGAGGGTAGCCATCTTCCATTTTTGCATTGGGGTGTTAGAATCATCCCCCATCACCTTTGACTACTGGTTCTTTGAAAGTGAATCAAATTTTTTTGGCAAACTATCATTGGTTATGACAGCCATGTTAACAGTATATCAAGCCTCCTACATAGAATATATCAAGAAGGATGTAATAGATAAGCTTGCTACTACTAATAAGTGGAGAAAAGCTCTATCTGAGATGGTCAATGAACTTAATGTAATAGAAACAAAAATCCATGAACTTGTGGCACACGTTTACCAAAAGAAGAAAAGACAATAAACAAGGCTGCTACAAAGTTTTGTCCAGGATTACAAAAGGAAAGGAGGGGAGGAATGTTGGAACATCATTTTTTATAAAAAGAGAAAAAAGAAAATATTTTGTAATTTTGTAATGTAGAAACTCTTGGTTGATGTAAAAATGAGGAAGAGTCTTCCTCATGATTAGATATAACTTATGTAATTTTTTGAGAATTTCTGGGGCTCTTAAGTGAGTAGAAATTTAGGATAGAATTTTAGAGGACCTAATTCCAAGTGTGAAAAGGGAAAGTTGAAACAATATTTAAGTCAATTATCTCATTTTGAGAAGGATATTTTTTTTGTAATTTTGATGATTAAGAAGAACTTGAGAGCTCATGTCTTATCTTCTGATCTCGTTATCTAGATTTTATGGTTATTTGATGATGATTTTTCAGTGTTTATCATGGATTTGTTGTTGATCAGTAGTTCTTTGAGTATTTCATGCTTTCTTAAGTCTATTTCATCTATCTAAGTCTCCAAAACACTACAAAGTGTTGTTCAACTGGATTGTGTGATTTCATCATATTATGATTGTCTCATCTCTAGGATACAAGTATTAAATTTAAACTTTGATATTATCAATGTCTTCCTTATGAAAAATGACATAGTTTAGGCACAAAAATCATTAAAAATGCTTACTTCAAACTCTATCTACAAGAAAACATAGAATTTTCCATAAAAGATGTGATATCTCTGTTGAAACTAAGCTTGGATGACAATTCTTGCAATCCAATGATGAAGAAGGGATTGTGGTCTTAGTATACTTCACGGATTGACAATTTAAAGTGTTTGAGGTTGTTGTTTCCTTTATACTATGATGATTGGAGAGGACAACTCCAAAGTAGAACAAATAGTATCAAAGAAAGAAATGTCAACAGATGAAGATTTAAGTGAGAGCTATAGAAAAATCACTATGATGAAGGAAGTACAAGCCTTTATAGGTCATTGCAGACACTACCAATATTTTATCCACATGTACGCAATCATTGTGAAACCCATGTACAACCGTTTGAAGAATTTTGAGCAAAATGATGAATGTGAGAAGTCATTTTTAGAGTTAAAATGACATTTTGTACTCAACCTCTATTTTGACAATGTCGGTTTGGAGTAATCCATTCCATGTGCATGTGGATGCCTCCATTTTGCTATTGGATGCATGCTAGCACAACCTAGAGAAGAAGGAAACATAGACCTTCCCAAAGCATATGCAAGTACATAGTTAAACATTGCAAGAAGAAATTACACAACTTCGGAACAAGAAAGACTAGGCATGGTTATGCAATCAAAATTTATTGACATTATTTGCAAGCCAGTAAGTTACAACTTTGTATAGATCATTAAGCATTACTATACTTGGTGAAAAAACCTTTCATTATAAGTAGGTTAATAAGATAGCCTCTCTTAATAATGGAATATAATTTTGAAGTAGCTTTTAGGAAAGATAAAACCCACCATAGGGTGGATCACCTTTCATGCCTCACTTCACAAGAGTCCCATGCAAGGTGTATCAGATGAACTTCCATATACATATCTATTCAACCTTGAAGTAGTTCCAAATTGGGCAAAGGAATTATAATGAACCATAATGTTTGGACCCAATAATCTTGCAGTAAGAATGAAGGAAGAAGAAGTAATCAAGTCACAAAGATATCACATACTCGTAGGAAGTATGCATAAATAGGATGATCAAGGAATTCTACTTGTTATGTGGAAGAGGAACAGAGTGAAAAATGGTTGCAATTAGTACACATAGGTGCACTAGGGAAACATTATTTGAAGCATGGAACCCTTTAGACATTAACACAATTAGGCATGTAGTGGCCAACCATGGAAGAGGATGTCTACAATTTGCGTAAGAATTGTCCATGTTGTATTAGCAGACCTCCAATTGAATATGCTACCCTATATCAAGTGTCTCTAATACTTTAATGGAGTATTTGTTACTTAAATTTTTGATGATGAGAAACTTCCCTTAGGATATGATTGTTGCAGAGAAAATAGAGCACTAAAGAGGAGCCCCAAAATTTTCAAAATTATGAGCAAAATTTTTCTTCTTTAAATGCTTATGGAAATCTTATGAAAGCCATGTAAATGCACTAGAGGAGTCTTCTAGATGCATAAATCCCAAGAAATATATCATAATCCTTGTAAATATTAGGAAATTAGGGTTTCTACAATAAAGTGCCGGTCTCTTGTGTGAAAGGACCATTTTTTAGGGCATATGTATATAAGTCATTTGATGACACTTTGTAAAGACTTTTTGGCCATTGTGAGTAAGAGAGTTCTGAATTTTCGAATTCGCTCCTTCTTCTTGCATCTCCTTGCTTGTGAGCTTGCATGTGTGTATATGGCTTGGAATGAGTGCATGGAAGTGTTGTTTAATGAATTCGTTGCTTTTCTGAAGTGTGTAATGTGTGTATGAGGCGTGAGGAGGTGTGTGGTGAAACTAGGTGAGTTGCATAGCTTTGTTTTTTGCCCATATCTTGAAATAGAATTGTCAAAATCAGGAAAAAGTACCATCATTGGATGTGCTTGTCGAGAGCTTCGAAATGAATCTGCTATTGCCATATTTTGAGTTTGGAGCTGAGAGAAAAGTCGGTTTTTGTGCTTATTGTTGTTTCATGTATCACGACATCATTTCCCCATAATGATGAATGTGCATGATAACACTCATTTGCATTCCATAAAAGCTATTACACTTCATTTACCATTGTGTAAGTGCTTGTCTTCATACACTTGGTTAGGTCCAAGATACTTCTCGGATTGATAATTAAAATGTGTGATCCTCACTATATGTACTTGTTGGTAATAGAGGAGTAATCTCTTTCGTCACAAGTCCCTAAGTTCGTGCTTATGTACACACATTTTTTGGTGCCATTGTCGAGGAAGTATGAGTCCAATCGAGGTGCTCGCATGATGGTAAGAGCTCGTAGGAGAAGATACGAGTTTTGAAGAGGTGAATGCTCTACTTTGGTAAGTCAAATCCTTTTGCACTTATTACTTGGCACTTGGAAAGTGTGTGTAGTAAGTTAGTAGACTTAGGAGAGAGAGTGTGGAGTAGAGAGTAGGAAGTAGAGAGGAGAAATAGTGTAGGTAGGTAGATTCCCAAAATCACCAAAAAAAAAAATTCTTTTCTTTTTGTACCTCTCAGACTTGGGTGAGCCTAGGGTGTAAAATCCAAGAGATTCATTTGCAAAAATCACTTGTTTAGGCAAGTATCATGGAGAGCAAAGGACCTATATTGTGGCCGAGCGATCGTGCGCACTAGTTGCTTTAGAGGAAAGATAAGCAAGGAGGGTAGCAAGAGAGAACATCAGTGAGGTGAGAGTACCTAGAATCTATTGAAAAAATCAAGTTAAAACCTCTGATAACATAATCGCGGATGTGATCGATATTTCACGGTGGATATCATGGGATAGAGGGAGTTTTCATTTTCCATAGGCACTTAGGGGGAAAGGAGAAGAGCAGAAGGATCACATAGGTATAAAAAACTCAAAAAATCCTTTAAATTGAGTGAGTTAAGCCCAAGTATCACGACTGGTCGAGTTCAAGTATCACGACACTTGAATTCCCGTGTATCGCGATACCTGGCAAGTATTGTGTATCACCGATACCTCTTACTCCTCGTGTATTGGGATACCTTGGTATCATGTATCGACGGGTTGAGTATCGCGACATTCAGGTATCATGTATCGCGAGGCTTTTTGCATCGTGTATCACCGATACTTTGGTATTGTGTGTCGCCGATCATGAGGTATCATGTATCACGAGACTTCGAGTGTCATGTATCATCCGACCCCTATGTATCATGTATCATGATAGACTCATATCGTGATACTGAGGTATCGTGTATCGGGTTGGTCGTGTATCACAATACATATGTGCCGCGTATCATGCCCTCCTGCATCATGACTTCAAGTATCGTGTATCGTACCCTCTTGTATCATGACTTCAAGTATCGTGTATCGTGCCCTCCTCTATGGTGACTTCAAGTATCTTGTATCATCATTATATTGGTATCGTGTATCGTGATCATCATGTATCGTGATACATGAGTATCGCCTATATCCCGAGTATCATGTATCGTGAGTTCCTCGTGTGTGGTGTATCGTGATACTAAAGTACGTGTATCGTCTGTCAGGCTATATCGAGTATCGGATGCACTTCAAGTATCGAGTATCATCCCAATCTAGTATCATGACCCGAGAAATATCGTGTATTGTCTGAAGTCAAATATCATGTATCGTGGACATCCCAAGAAAGGAAAGCTCAAGCTAGGCTAAGCCAATTCCCAAGATAAACATAAGCTTGAGAGGCCTACAAGATTGACTGAGGTATATAGTGAATGAACCTTCACTGAGGATGTGTACTAGGAAGCCGACGTAGTGTCATATCTTCAACCGGGAGTGTAAATGTACCTAGTGCCAATTCACAGTATTCTGCTAATTCTAGTGAATCAGAAGAAGAAACTAGGATGGCTTTGGAAGACATGCATAGTTCAGTCCCTTTGACAGGATTTATGTCTATCATTGAAGGAGAATATAGAACCTTGCGGGAGTATGTGTATACTAATCAACATGACATACCAATTTATATTGATGGACTAAATAGAACCGTAGCACGAATGAAGAAATCAAATGAATCCACGATAGTCCCTTGACTTGCATTGAAATATGAGGGAGGGTTCTATATGGACAAAAGAGGAATAGTTTATGCAGTGACCAATTGTCCGAAGACTATAAGTGAGCCATGAGAAAGTGAGAATGTGGACCATGTTAGTGGCGAAGAAACTGAAGGACGGGTTTCTACACCCCGAGGCAAGTCTAAAGTAACTAGAGCTTGGAGAGGTGACAAAATCCCTTAGGATGACATGTTGACTGATGTGTATATGGTAGTTGGGATGGAGCAATTGCTACAAGCCCCTTCATCTTTGTGGGGAGAAAGTAGTAACCGAGTCACCATCTATGAGCTACAAGACCTGGAGGATCTTTCTAGAATCACTTATTTGGATACAAATATGAGGACTTACTGGCCCATCTCAGATCTAGAAAAAGCCCGATTAAAGTGTCAAGGTATTCCCATGTTTCCTCCTCGAGACCAAGGAACTACATCCCAGAATCCTCATGGAACATACTAAAGTCATGCTCATCAGAACTTGGGGCATGACTGACAACAAAATATCCCTACAAGGACCAATGTGCAGTTCCCCACACTAGGAGCAAGCCCTAATTATCAACCATCAACCAATGGAGAGCCTAGGAATAGAAATCTAGTGCTTGTAAGACCACCCTTAGGTAGGGGAGTTGGAGTTCAAGTAAGACATCCAACAATTCCTCTTATGCCTAGACCACCAGAGCCAGGAAGAAGATGACGACCAATTCAATTGGCCAAGTGTACGAGAAGCCATTATAATGGGTCCGGTGAACCTTATAACCACATAGCTGAATTCCGGTGAACCTTATAACCCTCACAATAGACAACCTAGACTAGTCCAACCACTACACTTTAGGCCATATGGATACCCAACTAGAGACCTAGGCAAGGAGTTTCCTAGACACCCTCAGTACCAGAATACATCTTCAAATCAATGTCCTTATGAATACTCGGGATACAACCCACCACAGTCAGTCTTGGGACAACAACCACCCCATCCTCAGAATGTGGTCCCAATGAAATTGGCGCAAGCTGAAGAAAACACAGAACCCAATACCAACTACTCCTTTGACTGGCATAGACAACTACAATCACTCCTATGAACAAACTTGGGGAGATTACTACGCATACGAAATGGACCCTATGAATTACGAGCAAACCTATTAGCAATATCCATATGGGAAAAATAACTACGATCAATTATATGGATATGGAGCTGAATATGTGATCCTAATGTACACCAATCCGAGAGCCTAGACACCTTCTAGAACCGTTATTAGACCTCCAATCCCTGGAGGACTGTGTTATCGATGTGGAGGATACCATTTTTTTAGGGAATGCACTTTGCCCTATCAACCACCTCACAAGGTTTGGGAAGGATATTGTAACGATTGCGGAAAAGAACATTTGTTTAGGGATTGTCCGAAAAACCCTAACAAAATGAACCCACCACCCAACTGAACGTAGTAGAGGTAGTAGAGCCTTCAGGAAGTGACAAAGAATATATAGTGCCCTTGAAGGCAATTACAAGAGCAAGATCCAAAGAAGGACTAGAAGAGTTAGACTCTAGTAAACATGAAACCAACAAACCAAAAACTCCAGTACCTCAAGTAGTGCCAAATTCAAAAGAATGCGAAGAAAATTTGAAGGAAAAATGGACTCAAAGATGGAAAGCTGGATGAGAGAAGCTAAGAAATAAGCACACTCAACAAAGAGAGGAAAAAAAGAGCGGATTCAAAGCACATTACAACTTCCACACCTGGAAAGGACTTTAGCGTTGGGGAAAAGGAGCAAGGTAAACAACAAGCAGGATCAGTTCTAGCTGATCCCATGCCAGAAGACCTAGCCATGTAGATAAACGCCTATCAATCTAGGATCAAAACAGGACCAAGTGTGGGAAAACACGAAGTGAGTTACCCAAGAGGGTATTTAGAAAGAGAACAGCTAGCAATCTGTAAGAAATTGATAGAATTAGCCCAAAACACCCTAGAAAAACCTATACAAGATCTTCTAGAAACAAAGATACCTGAGAGAGAATTTCAAGAAATATTGAGAGTTCATGACCCTCCAGAAGGAAGAAGGACTATAGAGAAAGCAAAAAGCATATCCACCAAAATCCTCAATGAAGTTTGATAATTCCCGGAGTAGAAGCTAATTGGCCAGAGGATTTATGGGCTAAAGTCCAAGAAGAGAGATGGAGAAAAACCAAGGATATTAACCCACCCTTCAAAGAGTTGGATCCAGACAAAAACCTAGGAATGATAAATCATGAAATGAATTATGAGGAAGATGAGGAGGGAATGGAAAGCATGGACACAATGCCAAATTATATGGGAGAATATGAACAGAATTCTGAACTTTATCATGCCCCAATAGTAAGAACGAAAGAGAAAAGATTTTCTAGCAAGACATCAGACATAGCATGAACATTGAACGAGACTAAGGTGTAGTGTTCAATAACCTTAGAGGAATTACTAAAAGTTAAACCACAAGTATGGGGCAAATTGGCTAAGCACTTCATGTAGAGAGAAGTAAAAGCAAGTAACAAGGAGGCCAATGAAGATACACATACAATTTAAATTCCTATAGATAAAGTGGGAGACTTCCATGAAGGGGATGAAGGTAATACATTTCTACCCATCACTTTTTGAGGTTACACCACACAGGCTATCCTAGACATGGGAGCAGGAGTAGGAATAGCTACGAAAGAAATATGGGAGAAGTGGGGAAAATGAGCATTACAACCCACAAGAATGAAATTACAATTAGCCAATGGCCACACTGAAAAACCCCTAGGATTGCTAGAGGATGTGGTGCTTACAACATGCGGAGTAAATTTTGAACACACATTAGCCATCTGTCAATTTGAGAGAGCTAGTAATTATGAAATGATCTTGGGAAGACCCTTTATGAGACAACTAAGGGTAGTGCAAGACTATGGTAGAGATGCGGTACATTTGCAACATAGGGGCACAACTACAAGAATAAACCTCCATACATACGTGTATCAGGATGTCCCACCTTTACAATGGAATTCGATATATAAAGAAGAGGGTGACCTATCAGTCCATAGTGCAGGATCGGAAGACCAGTCTTTGGATGCATGAGGATACCCAACTATGGATGTGTAAGGTAGCTAAGAGGGAGGACAAGAGGAGACTAACATGGCAACAAGGTTGTGGAGTGTCTAGACCTATAGAAGATCCAACATATATGCCACAAGTATTCCCGAACGAAGAGTTCGAACCCCACGGATGGATGGAAATATTGGCCATGTTAGATGTGTGTGTCAATGAGGAAGTACTGACCCTAAACGAGTGCATAGATAAGGAGGGGTACGAAATGAGTATATACATGATTGTGCTACAAGAGACAGAGGAAAAAGAGTGGATAGAAAAGAATTGGACAAAAGATTATGAAAGCATAGAGATGGAACCTAAAACTCGAGAAGAAGGACTTCAGTTAGAAAAAAAACACAAAGAAATGGAGATGGGAAACAATTCTTTCCAAGAACAAAAAGAAAGTTCGGAAGATATCCATTTAGAAGGGATCAACACAGAAGAGAATATACCACAAGAGTAGTTTGAGGTCCCTGAACATTTTAAAAAGTACCAGGTGGAGGAGAGGAAGATTGCTATCCAAATGCCTAAACGACAAGCACAAGAAGGAATAGCATATGATAATAAAGAATAGACTAAAAAAATTACGGTAACCATAGAAGGAGAAGAGGAAGGATGTACCTTCATATGAAAAGATGTGTTAGGGAGCGAAGAACAAGAACTCATAGAGTTGATATGAGACTATAGGGACATATTTGCTTAGACCTACAAGGACTTAAAAGAAGTGGATCCCTCCATTTGTTCCCATCGTATTCCCATGACTCCTGATGCTAAACCATCCAAACAACCACCATACACATACAATGATGTGTACTCAGCCAAAATCAAGGAAGAAATAGACAAATTATTGGTAGCAGGATTCATTTATGAAATTGAACACACCAAATGGGTATCACCTTTGGTAGTAGTGCCAAAGAAAAATGGGAAGCTTAGGGTGTGCATCAACCTCAAAAAGGTTAATGCAGCCACTATTCGAGACAGCTAACCCTTACCCATTACAGATCACCTCTTGGAGAGGGTGGCATGCAAGGAAGTTTATAGCTTCCTCGATGGATCATCGGGCTATAACCAGGTCGCAATCGCCCTAGAGGATCAACACAAAACTGCATTTGCCACAGAATGGGGAGTGTATGCTTTTAGGGTTATGCCGTTTGGATTGACCAATGCACCTGCTACCTTCGAGAGATTGATGTGTCATGTATTTAAAGAACTTCTTAGAAAGAGTATGGAAGTGTATGTAGATGATTTGTGCACATATTCAAAACAGCGAGCGGACCACATACTAGAGTTGAGGAAAATTTTTGAAAAGTGTAGACAATATAGAGTCTGTTTAAATCCAGAAAAGTGTGACTTCATGGTAAGAAAAGGAAAAATTTTGGGTCATATAGTGTCTAAGAATGGAATATCTACCGATGAAGACAAGATCAAAGTTATTCTAGAACTACCCTAACCAAAAAATGCAAAGGAAGTACAAGCATTTATGGGACACTATGGATACCATCGAGGATTTATTCACATGTACGCCATAATTGCTAGGCCTCTATATAGCTTACTAACTCAGTTCAATTGGACCGAAGATTGTGAGAAAGCATTCAATGAGTTGAAAAGCAGACTGAGTTCAGCGGCTATTTTAAAAATACCAAATTGAAAAAAAACCATTTCATATCCATGTGGATGCTTCCAAATTTGCCATAGGATGCATCTTAGCACAGCCGAGAGATGAAGGAAAACTTGATCACCCTATAGCTTACTCTAGCAGGCAACTCAATCAAGCTGAACGTAATTACACTACCATTGAACGAGAAGGGTTAGGAATGGTATATGCGGTAAAGAAATTCCGGCACTACTTATTAGCGAACAAATTCAAATTCTTTATTGATCATCAAGCCCTACTATACCTAGTCAATAAATCCTATAACATGGGAAGACTAGTGAGATGGTTCCTTTTATTAATGGAATTTGATTTTGAAGTTGTAGTTAAAAAAGGAAACATGCATGTCAGAGCTGATCATCCCTCTCGAATGACACACGGAGAACCCCCAACTGGAGTGGCAGATGACTTGCCTGACACTTATCTTTTCAACTTAGAAATTTGTCCACAGTGGGCTGAAAATTGATACCTATACTCACCCATGGACCTAGTCATCGGATTAACTCAGGTAAAGCCCAAGAATTAAAATCTTCACATTGTAGCGGGAAGCCTATATCATCAAGATTCTAACAGACTTCTTTTGAGGTGTGTAGATGAGGAAGAACAAGAAAATTGGCTGAAACATGTACATATAAACCCATGGAAGAAGCATAGAAGTATCAGTAGTAAAATGCAAGAACTAAAAAGAGTAGGAGTTTATTGGCCAGGGATGCCGAAGGATGTTCACATGCATGTAGCAAGTTGTCTCAAGTGTCAAGAAGAAAGGTTTCAGGAGAACTCGACACTATGCTATTCCATGATAGCACCTAGATGGAGTTTGCCTTTAGTGAAATTCTTAAGGACATGTGAATACCCGGAAGGAGCAACCCTCACAAGAAAACGAGCTCTTGAGGAGCAAAGTAAAGATTATACCCTCATAGGAGGACAATTATTTAGACGCAGTCAAGACAACCAATTACGAATGTGTATACAAGAAGACGAGTATATCCATGTGTTGGAGATGGCCCATACTAAGGCAGCAGGAGGTCATTTTTCAGCGAATAAAACTGCAAAAATGATTCTCTTTGCTGGATTATGGTGGCCAACTTTATACCAGGATGCTACTATTTATGTTCAAAGATGTGATGTATGTCAAAGAACAAAATATCCGATACAAGGAGATGAGATGCCCTTATGCCCTATGATCAGTGCTAGAGCTTTTACTAAATGGGGTATAGATTTCATTGGACCAATTAGCCCCCCCGGCTAAAGGGACTCATGTTGAGTACATAATCATAGCCACAGATTATTTAACCAAATGGGTGGAAGCAAATGCCACTAGGAAAAATGATGCGAGAACCACCACTAAGTTCCTCTTTGAGAATATCTTCACAAGGTTTGGACTACCCATTGAAATTGTGAGTGACTGGGGCACACATTTCATTAACAATGTGATAGAGACTTTGATGAATGAATTCCTAGTAATTCATAAGAAATCAGCCCCTTATCATCCGCAAGCCAATGGATAGGCCGAAAGTTCCAATAAAGTGCTTTGTACCATTTTAACCAAGATAGTAAATAATAAATGATCAGATTGGGATAAGCAATTACATCATGGCATTTGGGCCTTTCGAGTTGCGTATAAGACTGCTATAGGCACAACACCTTCCAATCTCGTGTACAAAAAAAATGCAATCTTACCAATTGATTTTTTTATTAATACTCTTCGAGTAGCTGAAAGATATGAGTGGACTAGGCATGAATTGTCCCAACAATTGAATCAGATTGAAAGATTGCATGAAACTGGAGTACAAGCAGTAGCCAGTATTTATGCAGCCAAGAGGTGACAAAAGGCCTACTATGGCACCTATATCAAAGATAAGGGACTAAAAGAGGGAGACTTAGTCTTGGTGTACACCTTGAAACAACACGCTAAGAAATTGCAAAAGAGAGGACATGGACCGCTGATAATTAACTGTATCTCTACAAGTGGAGCTCTGAACCTAGCCACTTTGGATGGTAAAGCAAGACATCAAAAGGAAGAAGAAGAGAGAATAAGAGAAGAAGCAAGGCTCGAAGCATTGGAACACATAGAAAAGAAAAAAGAGTGGATGAGAGAAAGGGATGATGACAGATACCAGCAAGGAGAGGAGCCTATTCCCATGGCCAATTATAGGACGACAAAACCTATGACCATAAGGCAACAAGTCAGACAACCCTACCTCAATTTGGGAGTAGGAATGGAGGAATACCGCCTGGTAGATGCATTGATTGATACCGAAGCAGCATTAAGTTGCATACACTTATCTTTAGCCAAGCAATTAAGTGTGTCACTTAATCTGACTAAGCCCTACATGTTGAGAATAGGAGGAAACACCATTGAATGTGTAGGAGAGGTCAGCCTATCTCTACACCTGAGCAACACTTCAATGCCTCAAAAGTTTTTAGTCTGTCAAGATGACGATCTAGTGGAAGAGTTAGGTCAAGATTGGATATATGAATTTGAAGTAACTATCTAGTTAGCCTTAGGTTATATATCCGTGAAGATTGGACAGAGAGTTCTTTAGTCTAGTAGATGAAAAACCTCTAAAGATGATTGATGTGAAACGTAACATTGCTGAATGTGTCTTTGCATATGACCCTTCACCAACCTTGAACCTTGATATCGCCATGTCCACATCTATCTCGAATCTCAAAACCCCTTCTCTTCTTACTCATGACTCCTGACTCAACCCTTCATCTTTACTCAACCAACTAGAGAGAACAAGTGAGGATCTTACTACAGTTCTGCTACATGGAACCATACGACTAGACATGAAGTTAACACCAATACAGATAGCTGTGAGAAGAAGGATGCGACAAATATGGGTGCTTAAAGATCAGTTAGACATCTATCAGTCTCAATACAAGGAGAATCAAAAGGAATCCATTCAAAGAAGGCACCGAATTGAATCTTCAGTCATAGATAGGTCCACAACCATAGTGCAAATCTGCAAAAATTTTGAAGGCATCTCAACCATCAAGGAATCAAATATGGATACCCAAAACAGCTATCAAGCTTACTAGGGAGCAGACAACCAAAGTACAACGGGATCAATGGTAGCACGAAAGACTCATCAAAAGACACATGACTCCCATGAAACAGATGCCGTGAAGGAAACAAAAAGGAGCTTCAACTACAAGTCAATATGAATGGTGAGTGAAAGTACAGCAAAACCAAATGTCTTTGGCAAACATCAAAAATCTCCATAAGGGCCTTCCGGGCCCCAAAGAATGAAGAAAGTGGATTCCTAAGTCCAACATGCCATCACTATTGATCCAAGCAGGACATTTTTCTTCCACTCATAATGAGTCCTATGCACCTCGAGTAAGCATACTAGGGCCACATTACAAGGCCATGCATGAGGCACCAAAGTATCATCATACCACTAAGTGAGCACATTTCCCACCTAGGGAATAGGATCACCATGTACCATAAATAATAAGCAATAATTTCTTTGGTTATATCATTAATGTTTTTGTTTTCATTGCAGCATAAGAAAAAATGTGTAATCCAAGGACAGGTATTATGTTCCTTACACACTTATGAGTGGGGATGCAACACACGGAGCGAACGATCGACAGAGCACTACAACTTACTTCATATTTGATACTAATCATTCAATACTTCCAATACAGATGGCTTCCTCAAGTTTTGAAGCTACCAAGAATGCATCAACTGATTTTGAAGCCACACAAGAAGCTAAAGTTTTGGAGTTCCCATTGGAGTCTGCTATCAAAGCAAGAGGACATTGGTTTAGAGACGATAACCCTACAAGTGAGCACTTGTTTCTTATAACTATAAGGATTATGGATCGAGAACATCAATTCCCAGTGATGATCCAAGATTTCAAAATCTTGCATGAGATGCCCGGAGTAGTGAACGTATGGACTGAAGCTGGAATTGAGGCTTACTTAAAGCTCCCCATCTACAAATCGGACTTTTAACAGTGCACACAAGTCATGAATATGTTACATCCTGCTTTTGATAAGCCATCGGTCCTTGACGCTGTAGCATTAGATCGCAACGAGGAATATCAAACTATCTGATTCACACATGAGCTCATCAAAGCAACATTCGGCTAGACAATGGATGGCCTTACCGATCTCAAGGATGAATGCCATGAGGCAAAGAAAAGAACTTTCTTTGACATCAATAGAATGGACATTGAAGAGGAAGTCAGATCGGTGCATTAGCACTTTTGTTTTCTAAACATGCATATATATACAGCTCCACAAAAAGTCATACTACAATTGTTATCTCATGTTGTCAAACAAATTGGCAATCATGTTAATATGACATCCTACATTGAAGAGTGAATCTTTGAAGCCAAAAAGTAGTGGGGCCACAAAAAGTTCTTAAATGGAAGCTCAACTCTAACACTGCTTATCTATCAAGCATTGAACATGAAGGAGTGCTTAAGGACTATGATCTCGACGGCTGAAATGGCAAGGTATGTAGAAGGGACTACAATTCCAAAGAAGAGGAAGAGTGTAACCCTAGTGGAGGAAGTTGGTAAAAGTTCCAAACCGACTATGAGGGGTGCAAAACGAGCTCATGTGGCTGAGGCATCGCAGACACCACAATCTAAAAGAACACATGAGCTTCCTAAGGTTCCGATAGCTGAAACACGAGCTATTACTATAAGAGATTTATCCACCACACTAGAAGCCACACATGTCCACATGAGAGGAAAAATCAACCTTATGGTACGGGGCCCATAATACCATCAAGTAGTGTAGCTCAGTGATGAGTAGCACCTCCTTTAATGTCAATCCGGGAAGACGTGAGGATGGTATGAAGACCTCGAGCAAGTGGCGGCACAAGTGCGTGAGTGAGAAGCACACAAGCATGCACACACATACACACACACGCGCACACACAGCAAGACAAAGAGAGAGAATCAATGGAGTTCTTTAGATTACTTTCACAAGCTCTTACAAGTTCGTTCCAATTACAATCTAACGCCAAAAATGAGCTCTCTAGCTCCTTTTATAGTTTTTGACTAGCTTTTGGCCCTGTCCAGACCTAGTGTCCGGCCTAGTTAAAAATTAGGTTCCAGGGCTTATTTGGGGGTTCAAACGAAATCTAAAAATTATGAAAATTGGTACGTAACTACTTCTAAGGCTCCTCAAGCTCAAGGACTCCTTGGCTTGCACAAAATGGAGCTACAAAAATGTGAAATGAAATTTACAATGATTATTAGTGATAAACATCACTGTTGTTGTAGGGATTTCTTCTAGTGATCTGCCATACATATCTTCAAGTTCCCTACTTGCTCTTCTTCCCTGCGTGTCCATTTCTCTGATTTGCATTAATGTCTTGAAAAAATATTGGCCTACTTGCCAGATCTTCTTTGACTGCCCTGTTTGCTTGTGCTGTCCTTTCGCTCACTTGTGCTGTCCCTTCGCTCTGACTCCCTTCTTTGACTTTCACGTCTTGTAGATCCTGATGTACCAAGGCTACTGCCAACACCCCCCCCACTCTCGCGTCTGTCGCCCCTGACAGACCCTTGTCTAGCTGCTTTTTGTACGTAGTATTGTACAACATCGGCGGCGAGGTGGTGTTCTTCTAACCTGAGTCCCCTTGCTAGATCTGTCAGCAATGCATCCCAATTGACTGGCCCTGGGACCTCTGGATGTGGCACCCGTAACTGCTCTGAGTGAATGGTTCGCTCCACAGCAAATAAATGGAGGAGATGTGAGGGTCTGGGCACAAATATTTCTGAGTGGTATTCCCAGAACCCTGTTATGAACATCTCTTCGAATGTTTGTTTAAAACAGGCCGGGAGGTATTTTATTCTGGCGTGCCAAGCGTAGATCACCTCTATGGAAGGAGTGGTGCTCATGTCATATACCAAATCTTGGTTTCCTGTAAGGAATCCGACGCCTGAGAAGTGTGGGTCTTTGATATTCTTGAATGTCCTGAATGTAATAAGCATTAACTCAAAAATTTTCATGCACATCTGGGCCATTACATCAGGGGTATTCTTTAATCGGAGGCTCCAGTGCCGTATAGTGGAAATCATGTAATTGACGGTGGGAGGCCCTTGAGGGGGTGCTAGATAGACGTAGTTTAACCATTTGGCGCATCCCTTGATATTCTTGACTGTAATGGTAAACTCTGGCCATGTGCGCCTGCGGAGTACAGGAACATAACAAGGGTTATATTTAATAAAAAGGGGCATATTCGTCCAGGTGCGGACCATCTCCGGATAGGTTTCGAGGAGTCGGATCCTCCAAGTGGGTTGATGAATGGATCCTTTTTTAGCGCTCTCTGGGATGTCATCTGGCCCAAATTGTGTAGCAAACGTTGGAGGTTTGCCACATTTGTGTTGGATTTCTGCATTGTAGTCCGCCAGGAGTATACAATAGGGCACGTATTGATCATCATTGGTTCCGATCCATCTATGGTGGGACATGCTGCGGAAGTATTCTGATTTAATAATAGTGTCCTCTATCTTTGCCATAGATTGGATTTGAACTGCGACTCGATCTTCATGAGTTGATGCCGTTTTCTCTAGTGTTTGGAGCCACTCAGGTACTTCGATTTCTAGCGTATCCATTCCTTCTACGGTTTGTTCACCACCTGGCATTGGCATAGGAACGTAAGGTTCCTCATACGTCTCATCTACCTCGATGGGTACCAAATCCTCGGGTTCAGGTTCGACCACTGGAGAGGGTTGCCTTTCATGTGTGAGTAATCGTGCCTGTAATTCAGCCACCTGCTCTTTCAATGCCATGACTTCTTCTGAAGTCGTGGTCGTTTCTGTGACTTTGGGTACTGTCTGTTGCTCTTGGAGTTGATTGCGCAGCGCATCACGTTCCCTTTCCAAGTCATCATGAGCTTCTAATAGATCTGCATAGCCGTCCAAGATGGTCTTCATTGTCTCTGAGGGCACAGCTTTAAATTGCTCTGGATCAATTTCGTGTGGAGAGCCTTCCATTGCAGCTTCTAGATTTGCTTCATTTTGCTGCTGCAGTCTCTTGTTTTCCTCAAGGGCGGCCGCCATGTGTTTTCTGAGAAGTGCCAAGTTACGCCGAACTTTGAGATTATCGGCTTGGTATACCTCGAGTAAAGCCTCTAGTTGTTTGGCACCTGATTCTGTCGATGGTTGGGGTGCTGCCGATAAGGTTTGGTGAGCCTGCTCAAGCGCCGCGTAGCGTTGATTCAGTTCTGCATTTTCTGTGTGTAGAATGTGAAATTGTGTTTGTAAGTTCTGGTGGTGCGTTTCCAGTTGCTGATACCGGTTGTCCAGAGCTTTGTACTCATGTTGGAGCTGATATACACATTGGTTTAATGCAAAAAATATGTTATTTACATTAAATAATGCTGGGAAAGGTGAAGATGCAGGGGGAATGGGGGCGGGAATGGGAGAGGTGAATGCTGTGGATGTAAGTGGAGATGTGGGTGGAGGAGGTATGGGTGATGGTGGCATGGGGGGAGGGAGCGGTGCTGTGGCTGGTGATGTTTCCATCGTGTCAATTTGAGTGACGGTGTAGATGGGAATCGTGGGTGGAGTGGATGTGACATCGGTGAACAGGGTGGTGAAGGTCGGCATGGTGACTCCCCCGACTTGGATTCCCGGGGAGAGTGGGATGCCCATGACGATGGTAGTGGAGGTGGATGTGGTAGTGCTAGTGTCCTGTGGTGGAGTGAATTGTGTAGTGTGAGGTGGGGATGGTGGTGACAACGGTGCTTCGTGATATTCTTCTGCTTGCGCTGACTCGCCTGGTGCTGATGTATTGATGTGAATTTGCTTCCCGGACCTCCTAGGACGAACGGGAACTCTTTTTTCAAACCTGTGGATGTAGGCCATAGCCTCATGGATGGCCTCGTCCAGTCCTACAGCGTCGGCATGAAGGTTCATGGACTCAATGAACAACTCGTCCACACCTTCCTCCGCTAGCAAGTCGTTCATGAGTCTTTTGCCTTGTTCTAGAGACATCTTATGCTGTTCCTGAACCAGTCGCATGGTTCGATATAGTCTCTTGACTTGTGCCGAATATGCTGGGGCACTTGCTAACTCGGAGAGTTCGTCATATTCTTGGTGTTGTTCTTCGTCGGCCTCTTCTTCATCTCCTCCTGCCTCTTGTTCATCTACATCGACTTCTACAGTTTGTGGTTGGGTGGGGGCCGATGTTGTTTTGGGTCGTGGTTCCTGAGCTCGTGCTGCTTCCGCTTCGAGGTTAGAGTCATAGATTAATCTGGCAATTTCTTCATCCGTGAGGTCCTCAAGAGTAAATCCCTGCGGAAATTCCAAATCGGATGGAATGGGTGGAAACACCAGATTAGGCCCCTCCGTGCTTGGTCTTGGTAACCGGATTGTGAATGGCCTAACTCGTCGTGTCTGGGGAGGAGTGATTTCTGGTGTAGCGGTAGCTCCCCTTGGTTGAGCACAGGGTAGTTGGACTCCCCCCCTCATCTTCTTGGATGGGGGGCCTGCTGTTGATAGTCTTCTTTGGAATTCTTGGACTCGGGACCATACGAGTGCCCGCTGAACAGGCACGTCATAAGCCAAGCATCTATAGATTATTCTGGTCAAAGCGCAACACCCGTGGAGTACATTCTTCTGTTTTTTGTTCCACCTTTGATGCGCTAGGTGGATCTGGTCTATGATCCAGTGTGGCACATTGATGGGCAGGCTTTCGGTTTCTGCTAGATATAAACTGAACCATATTTTTTTCGGGGGCATTGTGAATCGTTCTTGGGCGGGAAACGCGAAGTGTTGCATGATGGTGCGCAGGTGAAGCGCAATGGTAGGTGTCATGGCTACCATATCCTTCAACTTATTCAGATCCTTGTGCTTCATTCGACCTGGGACCATGGTTTCCTTTTCTGTTGGGATGTGCATGCCGTACATACCCAACGCTTCTCTTACCAGATTGAGGCTCAACTTGAATCTTTTGAGCTCATTACCCGGCAGCAGTGATGGCAACACAAAGGTGCTGTCGCCGCCCTTGGCTCTGCTTGGCGTGATGGTACTGATCAGATAAGAGCATCGTAAAAAATCCGGCTTTGGTAAGTGAGTCCTGAAATAACTTTCCACACCTGCTTTGACCCAAACTGATCTCATGACTTCAGCATTTTGGTAGCTTTCAAATTCGCGTGTGAAAAAGTGGTATCGACCCCATTTGCCATTGAACTCCAATTCTGCTTCCCAGAAGTAGGTTCCATCGCCCAGTGGTCCAGCAACATCACTGAACCAATGCGCATGCTTACCCACTTGAGAAGTGTGTCCTTGAGGAGGATCCTGGATGGGGAGCACATGCACATCTTGAAGCTCTTGCGGTCTTGCAGTGAGGCGTGGCTCAAGGAGAAGTGTTTCTATGTCCACTATCTGGGGACCAGATCCGGCTTGAGAGCTGGTACCTACTTCTGCCATGGCCTGTTTGCTGAGTGGTTCTGTGAGAATATAGAACCAAGTGTTAACATCGGACTGGACAAAATAAATCTGTTGTTGTCCCCGTTACAACATTAACATGAGATGGATGGTGAGTTAGTGGTTAGTAAGTGCATGAAGGCAGTGTGTGTAGTTAGTGATTGTGTTGTCCTAGGAAACTATTGCAGTTAGTAAGTGGGTTATGAATTTACAAATTGGGGTCGGGGGGTTTATTACAGGCCCTAGGCTGCCAAATGCAGTGAATGGGCTTTGCCTTCGGTTTCGGAGAGTCTCTACAGAGCCTTCTCGATGTCGTGGTTTGCAGATGAGGCCTTTTTGGGACCCCTTTACAATTGATTACATGTACGCTCTTGGGTTTTGGTGTGTACATGAGTGTCGAGAACGAGTGAAATCTGGTAGTATGCGTCGCTGCGTTATGCTGTTTAAGTTGTGGCCTCAGCGTAGCTATTTGTGCCATCAAGCAAGCCTTAGGCACCCAAATTTGTCTTGATTGTGGGCTTGCCTTCATCGACTTCTTGGGCACCCAAATAGATTTTACTTTAGCAGAAGATTTTCTGAAAAACTTCTTATTAGCGTTGCGTTGTTGGTCACTAATAAGAGGCTTTGCCCCTGTAGTTGACGGTGGTGCAACTGGTCGTTCGCCTTTCCGCACCCATACCTGATCTATTTGTTGGGCTGTTCTGCTGCGCAGGTACTTTTGATCGCTGACATAGGTAGTACCCTGCTTCTTCTGCCTCTGATCCACCTTGGGTTGCTGCCTCTTTCTAGCCTTTGGAAAAGAAGGGAGTTCCTTTGCATCCCTGACTCCTTTTTTGCGAATATCATTCCTCTGCAACACATAGTTTTGGACAAGAACAGCATGGTCATCTTCATGTGTACCCCTGGAAGGACCAGGAGTCTGTGCCTTTCCTAGTTCCTTGAGTGCTTGATTGTCTAATTCTACCGTAACTCGACTATGATTGACCCAAACCTGGAGAAGTCCACTTCTTAGGTTTAGATTGACTGCTTGGTCATAAATCCAATCTTGACCCAGGACAAGAGGCTCAGTGAGATCCTCATCCTGACACACTAGTACTTTAACGGTCATTGCCTCCTCGTGAAGGTAGAGGGGGAGTTCCACCTCGCCCATGCAAGGGGTTTCCACGCCTCCCAATCCTATGAGGTATGCTTCCATAGGTTGGACAGTTAACTGTAACTCTTGACAGTAAGACATTCTAACAGCACTAGTGGCTGCACCTGAGTCAATCAAGGCTCTTACGGTCCTTGCACTCTTTCCTTGTCCTATATCTAAGGTTACGAAAGGACGTCTATCAATTATCCTATGCGAGCTTGTTCCTGCGACTTCACACATTGCCACATGATATCCTTGATCTGCATAGTCATTTGTCCTAGGCTGCTCTCTACCTTGCCTACGTAATTTCATTCTTCTAATGCGTTCTAAAGCTTCTGCTTGAGCTTCTTCTCGCACTCGTTTTTCTTCCTCTTTGCGTTTCTTAGCAGTATTGAGTCGGCTAAGCATTTCTTCTGTGAGGGGTTCCTGGTACAACTTGACTCTGCAACCGCTAATATAATTTGGGAGAACATCACCCTCTAATGTGGCCAATTGTACCGCTCCGCTTGTGGAGATCCTATTGATGATCATAGGTCCGTAGCCTCTCTTTTCGAGCTTCCTAGCGTGTTGTTTGAGTGTATAGACCAAGACTAGATCTCCTGCTTTCAGGCCTTTATCCTTCACGTGGGCATCAAAGTATGCCTTCTGTCTCTTCTTGGCTGCGTATATCCCTGCAGCGGCTCTCAGTCTTGTTTCTCCTAATCGTTCAAGGTCAAAGATCCTAGAGGAGAGCTCATGACCTGTCCATTCGTGCTCTTGTGCTACTTTCAATGTAGGGATCAGGAAGTCCAAGGGTAGCACGGCGTTTTGGCCAAACACCATCTGAAAGGGAGTGGCTTGGAGTACCGTTTTGTAGGCAACTCGGTATGCCCAAACAGCATGGTGTAGCTGTTTGTCCCAGTCAGAGCGTTTAGTGTTCACTAATTTTGTCAGCACATTGCACAAAATCTTATTAGTACTCTCAGCTTGTCCATTAGCTTGAGGGTGATAAGGGGCAGACTTCTTGTGTATTACCAAGAATTCTTGGAGTAGATTTTCAATCACATCGTTCAAGAAATGAGTGCCTCTATCACTTACAAGCTCTATGGGTAGTCCATATCTCGTGAATACATTCCCGAACAAGAATTTGGCCGTTGTTTGAGCATCGTTCTTGGTTGTAGCTTTTACCTCTACCCACTTGGTGAGATAATCTGTTGCCACAATGATGTATTCCGCATGAGAACCTTTCGCTGGGGGATTAATAGGACCTATGAAGTCTATTCCCCACTTAGAGAATGCACGCCCACCCATCATAGGTTTCAGCGGCATCTCATCTTTGCGTATAGGATACTGAGTCCTTTGACAGATATCACACCGTTTCACATAGGTATGTGCATCCATGTGAAGTGTAGGCCACCAAAAGCCCGTAAATAGTATTGCCTTGATTACCCGATCTGGTCCAAAATGTCCTCCTGCTACACCTTGGTGAGCAGTTTCTAAGATCTTCAGATACTCACTTTCATGGACACACAGTCTCAGGTAACCATCCTTACCGCGCTTATATAGATTATCACCTATGAGTGAATAATCCAGGGCTTCTTGTTCTAAACTCCTTTTCCTAGCTAGAGTCATGTCTGGGGGGAATGTGTTTGTCCGCAAGAATGATACCAGAGGTTCACTCCAATCTGGTACAATGGATACTTGATAGAGAGTGGCATGTTCCACAGGTGGTTTAGTGCAACAGATTGGGCATTCTTTGCACAACTTTTGGACATCTGCTTCCATAGTGGGCCAGTGCACTCCGAATCTCTTGAGAGTCTATAAAGTTCGTTGTTTTGAATGGTGTTGCTCTAATGCACCTACATGTGCTAATTGCAACCATTTAGCGTACTCATCCTCTTCTACGCAACAAGCCAAGATCCCTTGATCTGTGTGCTTGTACATGCTTCCTGCCATGATGTGGTATTTTTGGGCTTTTACCACCTCTCTGTTCCGTGTGTTTACCACAGGATGGTTAGGCCCGTATGTCAATACTGGTACCAATGGCTTAGCCCACTGCGGTACAACTTCCAAATTAAACAAGTAAGCATCAGGAAGGTCATCTGGCACTCCTTGTGGGGCTTCTCCCGATGTGAGCCTAGAGAGATGATCTGCTCTCAAATGAGTCCTTCCTTTTCTTACCACGACCTCGAAGTCGTATTCCATTAGCAAGAGAAACCATCTCACTAATCTTCCTGTATTGCATGGCTTGTTTACTAAGTACAACAATGCCTGATGGTCCGTAAAAAATTTAAACTTATTTGCAAGCAAATAGTGCCTAAATTTCTTGACTGCATATACCATGCCTAATCCTTCGCGCTCTGTTGTGGTGTAATTTCGTTCAGCCGCATTCAATTGTCTGCTGGCGTAGGCAATTGGAAGATCCATATTGCCTTCACCAGTAGGTTGTGCAAGTACACATCCAATAGCGTAATTGGATGCATCCACATGAACATGGAATGGCTTATTCCAATCTGGTGTGGTCAAGATTGGTGCTGAACATAATCTTCGTTTAAGTTCTTGGAAGGAATTCTCACATTCATCCGTCCACTCAAAGTTTGTCAGAAGTCCGTACATGGGCTTTGCAATGACGGCATACATGTGTATAAATCGTCGATAATAGCCACAATGCCCCATGAAAGCTTGTACTTCCTTGACATTCTTTGGCCTAGGTAACTCTGCTATGGCTCTCACTTTCTCCTCGTCAGTAGATATGCCATTCTTTGACACTATGTGTCCTAGAATCTTACCTTGCCTAACCATAAAAACGCACTTTTCTGGGTTCAGGCAGACTTGGTACTCTCTACATTTGTCAAAGATTTGTCTGAGTTCAGGAATATGAGTTTGTCTAACATTGGAATGAGCACAAAGGTCATCAACATAGACTTCTAAACTCTTCCTCAGGAACTCCTTAAACACATGGCACATCAGCCTCTGGAATGTAGCTGGTGCATTGGTAAGCCCAAATGGCATTACTCTAAAAGCAAAAATGCCCCATTCTGTGGCAAAGGCTGTCTTGTGCTGATCCTCTGGAGCTATGGCTACTTGATTGTAGCCCGAAAATCCATCAAGGAAGCTGTACACTTCCTTGCCTGCCACTCTTTCTAAGAGATGCTCTGTTATGGGAAGCGGATAGTTATCTCGAATTGTGGCGGCATTAACCTTTTTCAAGTTAATGCACACACGCAGCTTGCCATTCTTTTTGGGCACCACTACGATGGGGGATACCCATTCAGTGTGCTCAATTTCATAGATAAATCCAGCTTCCACCAGTCTATCTATCTCTTCCTTGATCTTAGCAGCATAGTTATCGTTATATGTATATGGCTTTTGCTTAGAGGGTTTGGCATCTGAGGTCATGGGGATGGTGTGCGAGCATATGTCCGGGTCAACACCCTTCAAATCCTTGTAACTCCAAGCGAATACATCTCTGTATTCTCTTAGCAAGGCTATCAATTCGTACTCTTCTTCTTCTGTTAGGTCATGACCTATATACGTGCATCTCTCCTCTCCTTTTTCTATGGCCACTACTATTTTCTTGGTGGTTTCTTTGTTATCATAGGCCTCTCCTGATTGTGCCTCTCGTTTAGGCATTCTTATCATGACTCTCCTGTCATCTATCTCATACTTCTTAAAATTTTCGGGGACCTCAAACAAAGATTCTTCCTCTTCTGGTAAGGCTTCTCTCTTCTTTCGTTTCTTTCCTTCTTCTTTAGGGGTCACATGTGTTGCTAATCTTACGTCATTTGTCAGCTCTCCATGCCTCTGGGTTTGAAATTCTACCTCATGGAAGTATTCTTCATCTGATGCAAATGGTGGGTCCATAATGATTGACTCTAGATCGGAGTCACTTGCATCCTCAAATGCATCAGGGTTAGGTTCGCATTCTTCTAAAACTGCCTCTCCCATGATTGGCTCTATGGAAAAGACTGAAATATCATAGCCATCCTCGTCACAGTGAGGTGTCCATTGTTCTTCATTGATGGCTACGTCCATTGTCGCTAAAATTTCTGCCCAGCCATGGGGTTCAAATTCTTCGTCTGGAAAAACTACAGGTGCATAGGCTGGGTCTTGGATTGATCTATGGGTTTCTTTCGCACCTACCTCTCTGGCTTTCTCTCTCTTCTCTTCTTCTACTGCTACCTTGCACATCCATAAGTGGGTATCTTCATGCATCCATGAGGATCCAGATCCTATGGAATGCACCGATTCTGTGTCATCTTTGGCTCTATGGATGGGATTCCATTGGATAGGAGGGACATCTCTGTGAGAATAATCTTTGAGATTGACTTTGGTCGTAACACCCAAGTGTTGCAAGTACAAGGAGTTGGTTCCCCAATCCTGTACCACTTGCAATTGTCGCATAAATGGCCTTCCCAAAATCATCTCATAGGCATGATTTTTATTGAAGTCACAGATAGCAAAACTATGTTCAAACTCGACACCACAAGTGGTGAGAGTTATTCCTTCTAGCAATCCTAGGGGTCTCTCTATGTGGCCGTCGGCCATCTGCAATTTCATTCTCGTCGGCCTGAGTGCAGGCTTGCCCCAACGCTTCCATAAGGAGGTGGTGGCAATTGCAACTCCTGCACCTGAGTCCAAAATTGCTTTTGTGGTGTAGTCTTGGTAGGTAATGGGAAGATAGGTGTTCCCTTCTTCACCTTCGCACATATCTCCTATCTTATCCAAGGGGATTTCTGGCACTGTCCTATGGGATCCTACCCGGGAACGAGGTTTGGCTATCTCTGGTACTTGTTTGGCTACGTGTTTCCATAATTCAGGTCTAACCTTGAGTAGCTCTTCTAACTTGAGATTACACTGCACGTTAGTGTTCTTCACTACCTCTGTGTTCCTAGGTATGACTGAGTCGTCGTTCCTTACCATGACTGTGGGTGCTCTCATACATGTGGACTTTGCTTCCCATGGGCCTGTGAAGTGGGGTAACTCCTGTATGGAATTAGACTCAAAGTCCAGTCTCTCGTGAGACTGAACACTCTCATGCTCCCCGTAAATAGATGGGATGTCTTGTGGGAATTGGTCATGTGCATCGTCCACAAGTTCAAAAGGAGGGGCGACCTCGCTTTCGTTATCCCATTTGTCTTCTTGAATCTCTCGTAGGAAGTCTGGTGCAAACCGATTCATGGAAGAAGAAGTGTCTGGCTCTGTAGAATTAGGTACATATGCTACCTGGGAAGGAGGGCTATTTCTATCGTTGGCTCTTTCCTCGTTCTCATAGATAGCTGGCGCACAAGCTTCTTGGGGAGGATTACTTATGCTATTACTTTTCCGAACAGGCTCATAAGCTTTCTGGGAAGGGATGTGGGTTACCTGTGGGGGTACATAAGCTTTCGAGGGAGGCACCTGTGACCTTTGGGGAGGAAGATAGGCTCCTTGAGGAGGCACATGAGCTTCCTGAAGAGGCTGGCTTATCCGTTCTCTTGCCCTTTCCCTTTTTTGAGGGATAGGCTCCTTTTCTGGCTGTGCAGTTAGCCTCTCTAATCTTTCCAAGGAGGGGAAGTTGTCTGGTTTAGTGGAATTGGCTGCATAAACTTCCGATGGGGAATGGCTCAGGTTTTTGCTTGCTTTTTCTTTCTCCTGATTTTTTTCTTCCTTGTCAGATCTGGCAATTATCCTCTCTAACTTTTCTAGGAATCCATCCAAGTGTAACTGCGTCTTGGCTGAGCCCGAATAATTGAAAAGGCGACTGGCTTCAAACATAGTCTGAGCCAATGCGACCATTTTCGCGCACAGTTTGGTTCTTTCTATCTCTAGGTCAGCTCTAGGATAGCACTTGTCATGATCCGTGACGTTCGGCCCTTCTTGGATTCTGGCCTGATATGCTTTGAGCATCATGTCTAAGTCTTCAGGAGTGGGATCAGCTAATACTGATCCTACCCTAGGGGGTGGTGGAATCGTATGACGTGGTGGGGAAGGTGTTGGGTCGGATGGAGATGGGAGGGGTGGCGGCGAGGTATTGTGAGAGGGGACTTGAGAGGTGATTTCAGTTATCCTAGCTTTGGTTTCTCTTATGCTTTCTTCAAGTTCACTCATCTTTTTAGCCCATTGTCTTTTCATTCTTTCCCGACTATCTTTCCATGCTCTAGTTCTTTTCTTTGTTATGCTCTCGGTTTCACTAGCCTCTGAGTTCTTACCCTGGTTTGTCTCTTGGTTTTGCTGCAATGCCTGAGCTCTAGTGACTACCTGCACTGGTGCAGTGGAAGTGACGCTTCCTGAAGAATCTACAACCAAACCAATCACATTGATAGGAGTGATTTTTGGCATATTATTGGGGTTCTTAGGGCAATCTCGTAAAAGATGCTCTTTTCCACAATCTTGGCAAAAACCTTGGATAGTCACTGACTGGGGTTGTGTAGGTGGGGGCAAGGGACAATCACGAATGAGGTGATCTCCTTGGCATCTGTAGCACGGTCCTCTTGGGAATGGAGGTCTTACTTGCCTAGGTTGAGGCCTAGGGTTGGGGTTTGCATACATCACGTTCGTGTAATCTGACTCCCAACTAGGTTCACTTGGTTCTTCACTATAGTAAGACTCACCATGTTCTGGGGACTGCATGTAGTAAGCCTGGGGGCTATCCACATGGGTAGAATCAAAGCTATGGTCACTTGGGTCATTTTCCGAGATCAATGGGGTTACTGGTACTATGGCCCTATTCAGGTTTTCTTCTGCAACAGCATACTTTACTGGAATCACGTTAGTGGGGTTTGGGGGCTGTTGCGCTAGTACTGGTTGGGGTCTCTGTTGGGCCTGATATTGTGGTTGGTAGGTTTGTTGGGGTCTAGCATATTGTGGTAGTGGATTTTGGTTCTGGTATCGGCCTTGTTGGTAGGGCTGCGGGTAGGGTTGCCTAACTGCCTGCTTGTTGTATGGGCAATCTTGTGCGGTGTGATTGGTGTATCTCCGTTCTATGGTGCAGTACTGGCTGCTAGGGTTTACTTGGGGTTGAGCCATAATAGGGCAGACATTCGCCATATGGTCACCACCGCATGTATAGCACCTTTTTACAGGAGCAAACCTTGGAATTTGTTTGCTAGTCACACCTAATTTCTGAGCTACCTTCTCAGCGAGTTCCTCAATTGATGTAGATTGCGTGGAAGAGTGGCTAGATGCGCTATCTGAGTCTTTATAGATTTTGGAAAGCTCTAGCTCTTCCCCTAGGTTATCCTCAATGTCAATGCACATGCGTACACACTCTTCTATAGTCCTAGGGTCCTTCAGATACACATAGGATCTCAATTTCGTACTCAGCAATCCATCAAGGAATAGGGCTACTTGTTTAGCCGATGTGGGTAGCTCCGAAATCGGACATCTTTCAAGGTATTGCCTAAATCTTCTTCCTGCAAGTCTCACAGTCTCTTGAGGGGTTTGCTTGAAGCTGTGGATCAATGAGGAAGTATTATGTCGTATGCCACTCTTAGAAAACTCTACAATGAAAGCCTCTAGGAGTTGGTCTATGCTCCTGAACTGACGCTCATCTAATGGCTGAAACCATGTGAGTGCTGTGTTCCTAAGGGTTAGACCGAAGGCATTGTACTGCGTGAACAGATCTTCCACTTGTTCAGCTCTCAAGACTTGCTTGAACTCTGCCACATGATCATAGGGATCTCCTGTGCCGTCAAAGTAATTCTTCATGGACTTAACTAGCTGGGTGGGTCTCAAGGTTCTTGTGTGCTCTCTAGGTCTCGGCAGAAGGAATCCATCTATATTTCTTTGGTTCCTGTGGGCTCTATGCATCTCAGGTTCTACCCTATTCGTATCTGTTCTCGTTCTTTCTCTGCCCACTGGGTTGGCAAAGCTTACTTCCGGTCTATCTCTACTTCTGTCTCTTTGCGTGCCATGAGCTTGGGAAGTTCCATCCCCAGGGTGACCATAGGATACATTTGATCTTGGTTGGGGGAAAATGAATTCACCCTTCCAAGTGTAGGCATGCCTATCATTTTCTGTCACCACAAAGATCCGTTCTGAAGCATGATCTAAGTAGGTCACTCTGCCTGGGCTATCCGGATCCTTAAGCTCATAGATCATGATATTTCCTATATCAGTTGGCTGATTGGATTTATACCTCCAAAAGGCTTCATCAGTTTCTCGATTGAAGAGCAACTCTATGCTCTTGTTGTCTTGGGGGACCCATTCAGGCGTGATGATCCTAGTGAGAACTGATTTGCCTCGAGGGGTTCTAGGTTCCGCACCCATGTTCCCTTGTTCCAGGTCACCTAAGTCTGCTTCTGAGATTACATTCCCGAAGTCATCTGTCCTATCAGGGTGACTAGTGACAACATATATAGTTCCTTCCTTGTCCAGGTATGCACCATTTTCAAACTTGACAGCTGGGTGTTCTAGTCCTATGGATTGGTCAGGGTTTTTAATCTGGACCACAGATCTTCCTAGGCCGTCCTCATAGATGCTAGCACCTAATCGGTTGGTCCTAAGGTATTCCAGCTGTGTTTTGTAAGGGCCTTCTACCCTGTACAAATAAGGCACTCCTGAACTTCCCGCAGGTCTGTCCATGCCTTGAGACATTTCTGACTCACTGGTCTCAGAGCTAGGGTAGTATGAGTGGTGGCTCAACTGCTGGGCCCAAGACCTTGCTGTGTGATTGACACTAGCCTCTGAAGACCTAAGGCTTTGTCTCTCCCTGGCTAAGTGTCGTCCTGATCTAAGGTTCATATGCCTAACTGATTAACCCGCTTTTTTCCCGAGTACAACCTCGTTGCCAATCAATTGGTACCAGTCACTTGATTCTTTTTAGTTAATTATTGTGTTTATGGTCTTGTCTGATATCACGTCGTCGGAGTACTTGAGTGTTCTTCGTAATTTCAGGTTGATCGTTCCACGTTAGGTTCTTTTCCTTTAGGTTATCGACAGTACAGTAACTAAGTTTTTAGCTTGAACTTGAGTTCCTTAATAGTCTTCAACTTGATAACTGCCTATCGTTGCCCTGACTTACTCCTATCTCTACTCGTTCTTAGCTTGAGCTAGGAAATGACCGAGGGAGTTGAGAATAATCCAACCTTACTTGTTGATCCCTTGCTTTATGGTGCTCAAGAACCCGGTTCTCAAGCTCGCAAAGAAGCCTTGCTTTGTACGCTCTCAGTTGCTCTCAATGGACCTATAAAAGATCCACGGTTAGCTCAATGCTTATATTCAAAGGACAGAACCAACCACTTTCATTCATGTGACACAAACACACATTTGCATTGTGACTTTTAGGAAAATAATTCTAAAGACCCCTGGCTTTGATCCCCCTGGGTATGTTCACCCTCAATTTACCCTCTCTGAAAATCAATGCATTATCTTTATAAAAAACAGTTGAGGGCGTGTAGTATATGCTACGAGCTTTCCAACAAGCCCAAGAGCTCAAAAATTGGATTTCGTATGAAAAAGTTAGGACTGTTCAGGGTTTAGGGAGTTAATCAGGGTTCAATACAAGCTAACAGTCGAACAGGAATACTCGCATAGCTTGTGGCACGGCCTAACAATGCAATACTACACCCTAGAGTTTGTCCCACACTTAATCACAATTTAACCCAATCACTTTGCCTTCAAAATTTGACCTAAATTGCCCTTCTAACGCGTTCGCAAAGTCTGTCGGTCGCGATTGACAGGTCAGTCGCGATCGACGTGTCGATCGCGATTGACAGGTCCGTCGTGGCTGTCAGTCGCGATTGACTGGTCAGTCGCGATTGACACGTGGTCGAAAAGTCAATCAATCGTGGTCAAAGCGTCGTTGACTCTGTCGGTCGCGATTGATGAGTCGATCGCGATTGACAGGTCGGTCGCGAGGGTCTGTCGATCGTGGTCAATCAGTCGTTGACCGTGTCGGTCGCGATTGACAGAGGCGTCGTGGTCTGTCCGTCGTGGTCAAACCGTCGTTGACTGTGTCGGTCGCGATTGATGAGTCGATCGCGATTGATGACTCGATCGCGATTGACACGTGTCACGCGTATGGTCAGTCGGTCGTGGTCAATCGGTCGTTGACTCTGTCGGTCGCGATTGACAGAGCCGTCGTGGGCTGTCGGTCGCGATTGACGTATCGATCGCGATTGACAGCTGTGTCCGTCGTGGTTTGTCGATCGCGATTGACAGAGCGATCGCGATTGACAGAAATCTGTGGAATTTCAAAAAACTAAACACATTTTTGGGAAGCTCTAGGCCTGTAGGTCATGGATATGCACTTTGTTTAGCAATTAGAGCAATTTTTCAGTCGGTCGCGATTGACAGAGCTCGGCGACACACAGACAGTTACACAGATTTCCGTACCTGCGCAGTGTGCTGGGGATGATGATGCGGCCTGTACCTGCAGAATACTCACAAAACATGCAAAAAACAGCACATGCAAATTCGCTCTCTCGCTCTCTCTCACAAGTGAAATGAGGGGAATGAGGTGGAGCTGGGGATATAGTCAAAAAACTGAAATTTTCGCGATGATGGAGATGGACGTGGGAGATGGTGATGATGATGATGGTGATGAAGATGGTGAAGAAAGTAAAAGAAAATCGATGAGAGTGAAGAAAATACCTACAACTCCAACGCGTCAACTCTACGTCTTACCATCACACGCTCGTCCTCAAAGCTCGATCCCCGGCAACGGCGCCAAAATTTGGTGTAGCTCAGTGATGAGTAGCACCTCCTTTAATGTCAATCCGGGAAGACGTGAGGATGGTATGAAGACCTCGAGCAAGTGGCGGCACAAGTGCGTGAGTGAGAAGCACACAAGCATGCACACACATACACACACACGCGCACACACAGCAAGACAAAGAGAGAGAATCAATGGAGTTCTTTAGATTACTTTCACAAGCTCTTACAAGTTCGTTCCAATTACAATCTAACGCCAAAAATGAGCTCTCTAGCTCCTTTTATAGTTTTTGACTAGCTTTTGGCCCTGTCCAGACCTAGTGTCCGGCCTAGTTAAAAATTAGGTTCCAGGGCTTATTTGGGGGTTCAAACGAAATCTAAAAATTATGAAAATTGGTACGTAACTACTTCTAAGGCTCCTCAAGCTCAAGGACTCCTTGGCTTGCACAAAATGGAGCTACAAAAATGTGAAATGAAATTTACAATGATTATTAGTGATAAACATCACTGTTGTTGTAGGGATTTCTTCTAGTGATCTGCCATACATATCTTCAAGTTCCCTACTTGCTCTTCTTCCCTGCGTGTCCATTTCTCTGATTTGCATTAATGTCTTGAAAAAATATTGGCCTACTTGCCAGATCTTCTTTGACTGCCCTGTTTGCTTGTGCTGTCCTTTCGCTCACTTGTGCTGTCCCTTCGCTCTGACTCCCTTCTTTGACTTTCACGTCTTGTAGATCCTGATGTACCAAGGCTACTGCCAACAAGTAGGAACACAAAGATCAACACAAGGAGAAAGAAATGTATCTCACCAAGACATATGTATAGAATTGGGACTTGATGATTCTAGCTCAAAGAGTGAGTCATCACATGATCATGACACACTTAATACAGATATACAAATTGATGAACACATGGGAGAAGACTGGGAGGAACTTAACCAAGTCTAGTAATCAGCTGAAAAGGAAAAAGAACAAAGAGCACAGTCTCAACCTTTGCATGAAGCATCGGCAGTGGAAGAACATGTCCCTCAAGGAAGCTTCACTACCCAAACACACAACGATTATACATCCAAACATGGAACCCGACACAACCGAGATGCAAGAAGAAGAAGAACCGATATTACCTATATGGGTTGTGGCTGAACCCTCACCATTGGATGTGGTGGTCGACTCTCATAAGTGGCCTTATAAAGATCAAGCAATGGAAGATTCTACCAACCCCATGGAGGAAGGTGAACCACATATTCAACTCCACATAAGGCAATCGCACCAAGACACATTACATGGGGCTCAAGGTAAAGAGGTACAAACAGGAGAAGAGCCAATTATCTCAAAAATGTGGCTAAATGTCGATGTACATCAACTAAAACCCATTGTCATAACCATGACAGACACTGCCATGATAGCTCAAAGCATCTTGATGGACAACAAAAAGGAAAAAATAGAACTATTCAAGGCGAGAAATTTATTTCAAAAACTAAGTGAAGAACTTTCTGCTAACAACATAGCATTGCAAAAAAACTTGTTCAAAAGACAGCAGGTTTGGAAGGAAAGGCACAAGAGTGTTGTCGTATACAAGAAGAGAATGCCTTGCTAAAAGGCAATGTACAAGAATTAACTGCATCTATGTCACTACTACAAGATGAAGTGGCAAAATTGCAAAAGCAACATGCAATGTATGAAGCTCAGAAAATGAGTATGCTCAACCGTAGCAAGCTCCTAGAAAGTCCAATAAAAGTATATATGGACAAGGCCGATAACTTGCATATGAGAAATAAAGAACTAATGAATTCCATTCTATTAAATCAACAATTGGAAAGCACTGATGATACTAGCATACAACAATTATAGACCAAGTTGTCAGTATTGGAAGAACAACTGACCCAAGAACAGAGAAAACAAGTAGAGATAGAGACTACATATAAAGCAGAAGCTAAATCTTGGGAGCTCAAATGGAATGAGGCAGTACACAAGTACATGGAGCAATGCAATGAAGATGTTGATCAAGTCAAGCTATATGTGAAGCAAAGGCAAAAGTGGAAGAGGAGCTCAAGGTTAGTAAACAAGCAAATGACGAGAAGGATAAAATCATAGCAGAGCTCAGGGCCCCACTAGGTGTGCATAGTGCAAAGAAAAGAATAGGCCAAAACCAATGCAATAGGTCCCGAGTTATGATCAGTTCCTTGACCGCTGGTAAAATTATATCATTACGACTTCCACACGAGCTAGCAGTGGTCAGCTATAAAGAGGCTATCAACTAATAAGGAACCACATTGACTATAGACACAGAACTAGAGAGAAGAAGCAAAGCCTGTCAAGGGACAATAGAGACACAGAGGGGGAGAGTGTTGTAGAGAAAATAGAGCACTAAAGAGGAGCCCTAAAATTTTTAAAATTATGGGCATAATTTCTCTTCTTCAAATGCTTATGGAAATCTCATGAAAGCCATGTAAATGCACTAGAGGATTCCTCTAGATGCATAAATCCTAAGCAATGTATCATAATCCTTGTAAATAGTAAGAAATTAGGGTTTCTACAATAAAGTTCCGATCTCTTGTGTGAAAGGACCATTTTTAGGGCACATGTATATAAGTCATTTAATGACACTTTGTAAAGATTTTTTGACCATTGTGAGTAAGAGAGTTCTGAATTTTCAAATTTGATGTTTCTTATTCTTGCATCTCCTTGCTTGTGAGCTTGCATGTGTGTATATGGATTGGAATGAGTGCATGGAAGTGTTGTTTACTGAATTCGTTGCTTTTCTGAAGTGTGTAATGTGTGTGTAAGGCATGAGCCATTGGATGCGTCTTGTCAAGATCTTCAAAATGAATGCATATTGACCATATTCCGAGTTTGGAGCTGAGAGAAAAGTCCATTTTTGTGCTTATTGTTGTTTCATGTATCACGACACCATTTCCACCTGTGAGAATGATGAATGTGCATGATAACACTCATTTGCATTCCATAAAAGCTATTACACTTCATTGACCATTGTGTAAGTGCTTGTGTTCATACACTCGGTTAGGTCCAAGATACTTCTCGGATTGATAATTAAAATGTGTGATCCCCACTATATGTACTTGTTGGTGATAGAGGAATAGTCTCTTTCATCACAAGTCCCTAAGTTCATGCTTAGGTACACAATGACCTTAGGGCAAAAAGATATCTAGAGCAGGAAGCTCAAGACTATGCCCTCATTGGTGATAGTCTATATAAACATGGAAGTGATATATACTTGAGATTTTTGTAGTCTATATAAACATGGAAGTGATATATACTTGAGATTTTTGTGTACCTGAAAGAAATTATTTGAAACTATTAGAAGCTACACATAATTGTGTTGTAGATGAGAACTTCATATCTGATTGCCTTATCAAAGTTATATTATTTTTTGGTGGCCTACCCTTAATGTGGATGCACATAAGTGGTGTGATGTATGTAAAAGAGCCCAATATCCCATTGAGATCCATGATGGGAGGATGTGCATTCTCCAAATGGGGTATAGAATTTCTGGATCCTAATAACCCCTTAGCTAGTTCCTCCCATGTAGAATATATAATTATCACGACAACCTATCTTACCAAATGGGTAGAAGTGAGAGCCATCAGAAACAACAATGCACAAATAATAGCAAAGTTCTTATTTGAAAATGTGTCTACAAGGTACGAATTTCTTATAGAGTTGGTAAATGATGAAGGAACCCATTTTTTGAATGACGTGATTGAATATTTATTGCAAGGTTTCATGGTGATTGATAAGAAATCAGCACCATATAACCCACAAGAAAATGGACAAGCAGAAAACAGGAACAAAATCATATGTTAAGTATTGATAAAGCTCGTAGATCATAAATGCTCAAATTGGGACAAATAGCTACATCTTGGGCATACTGAGTGTTCTATAAAACAATACTCAATGCAACCACCTTTCATATGGTATTTTGCTAAAATATTGTGCTACCATTAGATTTTTTGATATCAACACTAAGGGTTGCACAAGAACATCAGTGAATAGACCATAAGCTATTCCCTAGGATCATGGCATTAGAGCACTTAGGAGAGACTAGATTGAGCACAACAACATGCATATACAAGGCAAAGAAAAGAAAAAAGGCTCATTTCGATGCACATGTGAAAGACAAAGGCTTGAAAGTAGGCAATTTAGTATTGGTGTACACATTGAAACAACATGCTTTTTAGTTAGAGAAAAACAATTATCGACCTATGATTATCAATAGTCTTTCGACTAGCAGTGTGGTGTAGTTAGCCACTTTAAATGGAGATATAATGCCAAATTACATAATTGGATGATGATTCAAGCTTTATCAAGAACCATTGATGGAAGAGATGCTTAAACAATTGAACATGGCTAAGAATCATAAAGAACAAGAGAAAAAGGATTCGAGAAGAAGCTCAGCTAAATCTCTAGAACACATTAAACATATCAAGCTCAAATGACATGGTGCTTAGTCAGTACTGAAATACTAATGTTGAAGGGATGCATCTTGTGAATGTCATCTTCAACTCCGATGCTCCCACATATCACATGGTAATGTGCCAAAGAAAGATGGATACATCTCTAGCATAGTGGATAGACGACCATTCATTTTTGTAGATCTAGGAGAGGGCACTACAATCAAGATGATTAGGACCCTAATTAACTCAAGAGCTACCACTAGTGCCATTAGGTATTCATGCTATCAAGACATGAACCTACAAGTGAATCCACTTGAGGCTTACCTCATAGGACTAGGAGTTATGAAAACCCCTTGCATAGGTGAGGTGGAAGTTCCTATCCCCATACACAACATCCCCTTGATAGTAAAGTTATTAGTTTGCCATGATAAAGATCTTATAGAACCTTTCATATTGGTCCAAGATTGGATCTTCGATGATATTTGTTGGCAGCCAAGGAACTGAAGGACTCACAAGACAAGGAAGTAACGAAGGGAGTCGGAGCACAGAGAAGGCACAAGCAGACAGAGTAGTCAACGAAGATCTGGCAAGTAGGCCATTTGATTTTTTCATGAAGCTAAAGCATATCCAAGAGGTGGACCCACAAGAAGAAGAAGCAAACAGGGAGCTCCATGAAATGTATGTCAAAATGTTAGAAGAAATCCCTACAAAAATAGTGATTTTCATCACTAAAAACCATTGTAAATACCATTTCATATTTTTGTAGCTCCATTTTGTGCAAGCCAAGGAGTCCTTGAGCTTGAGGAGCTTTAGAAGTACCTACCTATCAGTTTTCACATTTTTTAGACTCCCTTTGAACCTCCAAATAGGCCAGAGAACCTAATTTTTAACTAAGCCGAACACTAGGTCTGGACAAGACCAAAAACTAGTCAAAAACTATAAATAGAGCTAGAGAGCTCATTTTTGAGGTTAGCTTCTAATAGATTTGAACTTGTATGAGCATGTTGGAAGTAATCTAAAAGAACTCCATTGTCTTTCTCTTTGTCTTGTCGTGTGTGAGCGTGTGTGTGTATGTGTGTGCATGTTGGTGTGCTTCTCACTCACGCACTTGTGCCTTCACTTGCTCGAGGTCATCATACCATCCTCACGTCTTCCCGGATTGACATTAAAGGAGGTGCTACTCATCACTGAGCTACACCAAATTTTGGCGCCGTTGCCGGGGATCGAGCTTTGAGGATGAGCGTGTGAGGGTAAGACGTAGAGTTGTGACGTTGGCGTTGTAGGTAATCTCTTTACTTTTTCTTATTTTTCTTTTTCTAACCTCACCATCATCATCACCACCATCATCCTCACCATATCCGATCTCCATCTCCATCACCGCAAAAATTTCAGTTTTTGATCATATCACCTTCTACCTCCCATTTCCCTCATTCCACTTGTGAGAGAGAGCGAGAGAGTGACTTGTGTGCTTGGATTTTTTGCTTGTTTCTTGAGCACTCTTGCAGGTTGTTGCTGTATCACCCTGTCCAGCAGGCTACGTAGGTACAAACAAGCTCGAAACTGTCTCTGTGTCGCAGACATCTATCGATTGCAATCAACAGAAAATTTCACCTTTTGGTAAAACAAAGTGCACCATCTTAATACACATGAAGAGCACATTCCAAATCACTAAACAAAACTAAAAAATTCCGTGTTTTTCTGTCAATCGCGACCGACAAATGTGTCGATCCACAGCCACGATCGACAGACCCTGTCAATCGCGACCGACAAATGTGTCGATCGTGACCAACAGACCTCACGATCGACACACTGCTGCGTAGGATTCAGTCAATCGCGATTGACACTGTCGATCGCGACCGACTGAAAATCCACGATTGATTGAATTTCTCGTGTTGCCACATGTCCATCATGACGGACACATCCCCGATCGACTGAAATCACGGTGCAAATCCCGGAAAAAGTGTCGATCACGATTGACACCATCGATCGCGATTGACAGGACTCACGACCGACTCTGTCGATCGCGATTGACACTGTCGATCGTGACCGACGTGTCGATCGCGATCGACAGGCCCTGACGGACACCTCTGTCAATCGCGATTGACAGACCTGTCGATCGCGATTGACAGGCTTTTTCGGCCAATTTTCTAGGGTTTATATTCCTTGATTTTGGGGAAAATTCTAGGCATACTTATCAAGCAAATAGTGATTTGTGAGGTTCCGACACTCGTAACTTGAGAGAAAATCTTGTTTCCCTGATGACCTGTTTTAACCCTAGATCCCTGAACTGTCATATCTTCCTCATACGAAATCCGATTGCTGTGATTCTTGTTTTGTTGGTGTGTACTTGAGCGAAGAAGACTCAAGGACTTGTGCCAATGAGACTATACCTCAATTGCCACACAAGTGCATATAGTGGGATCTTTAACACACATTTAAATGTCAATCCTAAGGAACGACTTACCAAGTGTATGAAGACTTGTGCACACGTGATGGAATATGAAGTGGTTTAGCTAGCATGCATGAGAAAAGACTACTACCTCTCACACTCACTGAAATACTGAAAGTGTTTGCCGCAAGCCTCTTTTCAGCAGTTTTAGTATTTTGAGGTTTTCTCCCAGCCCAAAACTCCGAACATGGGCAATAGGGTACTCGTTGCGAAGCTCTCGACAAGACGCATCCAACGGTGGTGGTTTCACTCAATTCTGACCACTCTGCTTCAAGTTATGGCAAAAACAGTGAATGACGGGAATCACAAATACCCGCGCCACAGCTTCTCCTAGCTTACGCACGCACTACAGCAGCTCAAAACAAAGGGGAAGGGGTAGACAACAGTCCTACACATGCATTTCAAGCATAACACACACATACAAGAGCAAAATGAAGATCAAAATCAGCAAGGAAGAGGCAAACTCGAAAATTCTGAAGAGCTCCTTGTTCACAATGGCAAGAGTTTTCTACAAAGAGTCACAAAGTGACTTATATACATGAGCCCTAAGTTTGGTCCTTTCACACAAGTGACCGGCACTTTATTCACTAAGAGACTAATTTCCTACTATTGTACATGGGTAATCTCTATTCTTCTGTGGGGATGCATCTAGAGGACTCCTCTAGTGCATTTACAGGGGAAAATATATTACAAGAATGAATATGATACAAAAATATGTAGTCCAAATCGGAAAAATTTTGGGGCCCCGTCTTTTTCTCTGCTTTGTGCGCTCTTTAGTTCTGCAACACTCTCCCCCTCTTCGTCTCTATCGTCCCTTGACAGACTTTGCTTCCCGCACGCGTCCAGTGGTCAGTGTTGCTTGATTCTTGATCTTGCATTACGTTTTAGAGGCGCTCTGCTTTCCTCCGCACGCACCCCTTGGTCAGTATTGTCTGTAGTTAAACAAACATGCAGATTCGATGGCCTTCTTGATTCAAGCTCTACTACTCGAGAGCCTGTTGCACTTGTCTTGCCTGTTGACTTGGGTTGCCACGCACGCCACCAGTGACTAGGAATGTGCTGTTCTTAGTCACCCTCTTAAACTTTTCAGCCTCTACCCCTTTATAACTTTTGGTCCTCTGATTTGTCCTGGTTGCACACATCGGACCCTGTTGTATTGCTTTGAGGCTGTTCACTTCTTTCATGACCGGGCTGTTTTCTCTTTTTGCCTGATGCGTGCCCCTGCGGGGCTCTGTGCAGAGATGGGTAATGCGCCCCTGCGGGGCTTCCTGTAGAGATATATCTTCGGATAATACTTTTTAATGAAGCTGCTTCTTTCGTTGTCTTCTTCTTTTCTTCTTCTTACTCGATTCTCCCTCAACACTGCCCCCCTCCTGGACTTTGTCGTCCCCGACAGGCTTTGATAAGCGACGGGCATATGTTTGATAAACTCTTTGCTCTGTATCATTCAGCTGATTGGCTTCACGTATCATGAGTTGTTTCCATTGTTCTGCCTTTACACCGTCATTGGGTGGCTGTCTGTGATCTGCGAAGAAGCTGAGTTCATATGCCACTAATCTAGCATTTAAATTAGATGACATCTTCAAAAAGATCTCTGAATCTATCTCAAAAAATCCTGTAAAGAAAGCTTCTTCGAAGGTTTGCATATATACACTTGGCAAGAACATAATTCTAGAATAATAAGCCATTATTGTTGGGCGGCTAGGCATAACTGACAGGTCAAAAATGAGGATCTCCGTGCCCTGATTAATGCCTATGAAGTTCAAAAATGTGTATGCCGCGTGCTTGAACACCTTCAAAACTGTGAGGATCATGCTAAGTATTTTGTTGGTCATTTTTACAGCTAAATCAGGTACTGTCGCGTAATTCTGTAGCCAAAATTCTATGGTTTTGACCATATAATCCTCCGTTGGTAAATAGTTATGTGGCGGGCTCGGAAGCAGAGGATAATTGAGCCACTGCTTATTGATAGTACCGCTTCTTTGTAGATCCAAAAATTCCCCGGTATCCCTTCTGCGTGGTAATGGACAAAATGAAGGGTTTACCTGGAATGCATATGGCGCTGCTTGCCAATGCACTCGTAGTGTGGGATGTTTCTCCAAAAACTTTCGTCGCCACACTGGTTGCGCAGCTTCAAACTCTACTTGAGTGTATGCGAATGTGTCATGTTTGAAGTTTAGCTGCTCATCTGGACTCTTGTGTGTAATCTTCATTATGTAACGTCTTGTCTTTTCTTTCAAGAGTCCATATGGAATATTGAAGGGCCTCATGATTTTGTCCAGGTCTTTACCTTTGATCTTGGCTTCTTTCATGACTTTTACCACTTCATTTTCAAAATTTTTTGTTAATCGGGACACCACTAGTGCCCGTTCCTTCTGACTTATTTCTGCAGTATATGGCATTGGATGATCATCATGTATATCCGCCACCTGCTCACGTATTGGAGAATCATAGATCGGATGAGATAGAGGACTTACCTCTATCTCGTCAGTAGGATTTTCCTTTTCTGGCACTACTGATGTCCCGATCGATGCTTTGTCTTTCTTCTGATTCTTCAGCTGTTCTATGCATTCATCTTTTTCTTTTATCTTTTGCATGGCTTCTCCGAGTGTTTCTTTAGTGGCCAATAGTTCTTTACCTATGTCAGCTACATGATCCATGTTTTCACTGTAGCTTTGGACCAGTTTGGCATTCACCTTTTGTAATTGACGCTTCAGTTCACTGGTTTCATTGGCATATCTACTCTTCCATTCTTCTATCTGGGCTTGTTCTTGCTTTAGCAGCTCTTCATATTTCGAGATCTGATCCCGTAATTCTTGGTCTTTGGTTTCTGTGGATTCCTGTTGTATGAGTGGTTGATCATATAATAAAGATTTCATCAATTCTTTATTTCTGTTGCGTAGGCTGTCGTTCTCTTCCATATACAACTTGAGTTGTTTCTCTAATAGCATGCTTCTCATTTTCATTTTCTCTTTCTCAGCCTCGCTTGCATCATGTAATTTTTGCAACTCCGTTAATTGTATATGCATCTGTTGGTTCTGAGCAATGGATGCTTCATGTTGTGCCTTGATTGCCAACATTTCAGTACTTTTGTTTGCTAATTCTTTTTGTGTTGCAATCAACTGTGCCGATAGCTATTCACTCATGAGTTGAAACTGATTCTTTTCTCTTCTTGCTTGATCATAGTCGGCATCTATATCCATCATCTGTTGTTGAGTGTCCATGGCTGTTTGAATCATCTGCTTTACTACAGGTTTCAACTGAGTAACATCCACGTTCAGCCATGTTTTTGGTATACTCGGTTCTTCCCCGGTATTGATGTCTTTTCCCTGTGCAATGTGTAATGTAGTATCATGGGGCTGCCTAATCTGAAGCTGGATCCTTGGCTCAGCCCCCATGTTTGCTTTATCTTCTTGAGGTGTATCATCGGGCACCTCGATCACAGTCTGTTCTTGGGTTTGGAACTCCTTCGTTTCCTTTCTCACTGGAGTTTGTTCTTCCTCTTTAATAGGTGGTTTTACATGTGCACCACAGGTTGTGTCTTCTTTGATGCTTATTTTTGTAGTGTCATTCAATTGAATGACGTGCTCCGGTTCTATAGATTTTTCGACTCTCTTTCCCTTTTCTTCCTGATTTTGTGGCGTGACTTCTACTTGATCCACTTCATTCCATTCATCTTCTTGAGTTTCTGTTCGTATATTAGTATCCAATGTATCTTTTTCAGGGCTGGATTCCGTGTTGGTACTAGAATCATCAATGCCCAGCTCTTTGTATCTTCCAGCTTGTTTTGGTGTTTGCTCTGGATGCCATTGTGTCTTCTCTTGACTAGCATGCCTATAATGATGACCCTGAACGTTTAAATTTACCTGCCCTTGCATATACTGATGTGTTTCTTTGAGGGCAGCGGAAAGATCTCTCTTTGTAATCGGCATTTGGGCCGTCGTGATCTTCGGTAAGAGATGAGTTCTTTCTGATTGTGGTGTAGCTTGGGCTTCCTCCTCCCGTAAACGCTTCGTACCCCTCATGGGTTTCTATGTGCTGGTTCCTGCTTCTTCAACCATGACTCCCGATTTCTTTTTCTTAGGGACCGTAGCTGATTTTATGTATCTTGCTAGTCCTTCCGAGGTTGGCATCTCTCTCAAACAGTTCTTCATTTCTAAAGCTTCATAAATCAGTAATGTAAGAGCTGAACTGCCATTCAAAAACTTCTTTTGCCCCCACTTCTTTTGTGCTTCAAACAATCTTTCTTGGACATACCCTGTTAGATTGATTTTGTTTCCAATTTGCCTCATGGCATGTGATAGTAGTTGGACTACTATTTTCTGTGGAGCTGTATACCTGTGCATGCTGGGAAAGCAAAAGTGTTGATGTACCAAGCGCACCGCATCTTCTATGTCAATTCTGTTAATTTCCAGGAAGGATCTCTTCTTAGGGTCATGACATTCTTCTTTCACACTAGTAATGCCTGCTTGATTCCATCCAAAAGCTCTATTAATTAACTCATGTGTGAATTGGATGGTCTTCCAAGTCCCTACTTTATCCAATACTCGGGCTTCTGGGACTGAGATCTTCGTCGCGGCAGGCTGCATGGTGTTCATTACCTGTGCACATCTCTGAAAGTCTGGCACATAGATAGGTAACCGGAGGAATGCCTCTATGCCTGCTTGTGTCCATACCTCTTCAACATGAGGTAGTCCCTGTACGATCGTTTTGAAATCTTGTGACATGATTGGAAAGTAGTGATCTGTATCCATTATCTTGATAGTTGCCATAAAGATGAGCTCTGCCACTGGTTGATCATCTCTGAACCAGTGACCTCTTGCTTTTGTTACTGATTCCAATGGAAGAAGTTGCACCTCTTCTTGCTGCGTAGATTCTGAATCAGTAGACGCCATCTGCACTCAATGTAGAGCATGAATTAGTGCCATACATTATCATAAATCCTCCTTTATTTGTTTGTCATAAGCTTGGTATTGCTCCGAGTGAATGGTGTCGTCCCTTTCCCGTGTGTGTGAGAAAGGTAATACCTGGATTTTTCACATGTTTATGTATTTTTATATTTTCATCTGAAAAGGAAAACAGAAAGGTTAGTTCATAGCCGAAGCGGTTATTAACTTTTTTGGAGTATTTTCTTAGTATATGTACAAGTGCTCTCCTATTTCCTCGTTAGGAAAATGTGCTTGACTATCTTGAAATAGAAGAAGGGTGTGCCGAATGCTTGGCCTTGTAATGTGGCCCTATCATGCATACTTGGGGTCTCGAAAACTCCATATGTGTGCAATTGGAAGTAGTCGGCGTATGCATGCCGTCCAATTTGTCTTTCGGTATCTAGATTTGCTTCATTGTGCTGGGCTTCGTTGTATGTTGCCCACTTCCACTGAAAGTGGCTCTTTTCTTCTTAATGTAAGTCTGCTTGATCTGCTTCGTGAATCTCGGAAAGGATCGGGTTGCCCTTGTAGACTCCTTCTTTCTCCAGTGACTCTTTATTTGTGGTTGTTTTGCCTGTGCGTTACATTGGTTCTTCTTGTTTTGGGGATCATCCTTTCGGTTTATTTTCCTTGGAATGCAAGACTTCGGAACCCATATTTGCGATCGATCTTATTGAGCGGCTACGACTTTCTTTGGAATCCAAATTGTAGCAATTTGTCGATGACTTCGTTGTTCAGACTGAGTTGGTTTTTGCTTTGATTGTTCGTTCTGATGTCGGTGGTGCTTCTGTCGTCGAAGATACTCCTCTACTTGATCTTTCTTTATCCATGCTTGGTTAGAGTATGGAATAGGGTATATTTTAATGGGTACCGATTTTGAATTACTTAGAGGACTAGTCTCTCTGATGCATGGTGTTATGATGAGGTTGGTTTCAGCTAGATTGACACTCTCAAGACTTGCTAGACTAGAACATGGTGTGCAAGCAAAATTCAATGTGTCCGCACATACAATACTCGATGAAGGTGTTTCTATAGTGCTAGTGATTGTACATTCAGGACTTTGTTCATTAGAATGAACTGTTTGCTCCATGCCCACAGATGTGAGTGGTCGTTCATCTAGCAGGCTGAATACTTCACGATGTCCTATCCTGGCTGAGATGTATCCTAACGCCAATTGAATGGTCACTTCGTATTCATAAATCCAGTCTTGACCTAACACAACCTCTTCAAGTAAATCTTGGTCATGACACACTAACAGCTTTTGTTCCATAGTGTTGTTACCAAGATGCAACGGTAAGGTGATCTCACCTATGCATTGAGTGATTGTTCCTCCTATTCCTATCAACTGGGCCATCGATGGGCGTATTGTCTCTTTGAGTTTTTGGGTCAAAGAAAGCTTAATGCAGCTTACGGCTGCTCCTGTGTCAATGAGAGCATTCACCAAATGGTATTCTGTTTTTCCTGCTCCCAAATTTAAATATGGTTGTGTTCTTTGCGATCCTAGGTTTTGAGTGGCTCTAAAATTAGCCATCGGGATGAGTTCTTCTCCTAGTCGATATCTTTCATCTCGCTCTCTCATCCACTCTTTCCGTTTCTTTATTCTTTCCAATGCTTCCTGTCTTGCTTCCTCTCGCATTCTTTCCTCTTCTATGCGTCTATTTTTACCTTTGATTAATCGTGACATAGTTTCTTCAGTTAATGGTTCTAGGTATTTTTTCACTCTACACCCACTGATGTAGTTTGGTAACACGTCTCCATCTAAGGTTGCTAAGCTAATGGCTCCACTTGTAGATATACGATTAATAATTAAAGGACCATATCCTCTCTTCTGCAACTTCTTAGCATGCTGTTTCAAGGTGTATACCAAAACTAAATCACCTTCCTTCAAATTTTTGTCCTTGATATGTGCATCAAAATAGGCTTTCTGTCGTCGTTTAGCAGCATAAATACCTGCTACTACTTGTAACCTAGTTTCATGAAGCTTTTCTATTTGGTCCAATTGGGCTGATAATTCATGTCTTGTCCACTCGTAAGTAGTCGCTACTCTCAAAGTGGGAATCAAGAAGTCAATTGGCAAAATAGCATTTTGTCCGTACACTCAGTTAAAAGGAGTAGTGCCTACTTCGGTTTTATAGGCTACTCGAAATGCCCATAAAGCATGATGTAACTGCTTATCCCAATCTGATCTACCGTTGTTAACGATTTTGGTGAGAACCGTACATAAGATTTTATTTGAACTTTCTGCTTGTCCATTTGCTTGTGGGTGATAAGGGGCAGATTTCTTATGAATTACTAAGAATTCATTCAATAAGGCTTCTATCACTTCATTAACAAAGTGCGTACCTCTATCACTCACAATCTCTATAGGTAGTCCAAATCTAGTGAACACGTTCTCGAAGAGAAACTTGGCTGTAGTTCTTGCGTCATTTTTCTTTGTTGCTTTTGCTTCAACCCATTTGGTCAGGTAATCTGTGGCTACAATTATGTATTCGGCGTGTGAACCTTTCGCTGGTGGGCTAATAGGTCCAATGAAATCTATGCCCCATTTTGTGAAAGCTCTAGCACTCATCATGGGTCTCAGTGGCATCTCATCTCTTCTAATAGGATATTTCGTTCGTTGACACGTATCACACCGTTGCACATATGTTATGGCGTCTTGGTGTAGAGTTGGCCACCACATTCCAGCAAAGAGGATCATTTTGGCTGTTTTATCTGCAGAGAAGTGTCCTGCAGCTCCTGTATGAGCTATCTCTAAGACGGAAAGATATTCATTTTCGTGAATGCACATTCGTAATTGGTTATCTTTCCCTCGTTTGAAGAGTTGTTTCCCTATGATGGCATAATCCTTACTTTGTTCTTCCAGAGCACGCTTCCTTGCTGAAGTAGCTCCGTCAGGGTACTCTTGAGTTTTCAAGAACTTTACTAGAGGCATACTCCATCTTGGTGCTATTGTAGAATAGCATAAGGTAGAGTTCTCGTCTGGGATTTGTTCTTGACAGGTTTGACAGGTTGACACATAGTTATGTGCACCTCTTTGCATGCTTGGCCAATATATGCCAAATCTCTTGAGTGTTTGCCACGTTCCATTTGCATTCAAATGAGTTTTCCATTGATTTACGTGTGCTTTCTGAGGCCACATTTCTTGTTCCTCTTCTTCCACGCATCTCATCAATAATCCACTTGAATCCTGGTGGTACAAACTTCCCGCAATAATGTGAAGGTTTTTAGTCCTCCAAAGGTCTTGCGTTTGGTTTGGAGTGATCCCATCTTTAGGTCCATGGGTAAGTATAGGGATCAATTTTTCTGCCCACTGAGGACATACTTCCAGTTTAAAAAGATAAGTGTCTGGCAGATCATCTGGTACTCCTATGGGTGGTTCTCCATGGGTCATTCGAGATAAGTGGTCTGCTCTTATGTGGGTGTTTCCTTTCTTGACTATTACCTCAAAATCAAATTCCATCAGCAATAAAAACCATCGTACTAGTCGTCCTGTATTACAAGGCTTGTTGACTAGGTACAATAGGGCTTGATGATCAATGAAGAATTTGAATTTGTTTGCCAGTAGGTAATGTCTGAACTTTTTGACTGCGTATACCATCCCTAGGCCTTCTCTTTCTGTGGTAGTATAATTTCGTTCCGCTTGATTTAACTGTCTACTGGCATAAGCTATCGGGTGGTCTAATTTTCCTGTGTCAGCTGGTTGAGCTAAGATGCAACCAATGGCAAACTTGGAAGCATCCACATGAATGTGAAACGGTTTATTCCAGTTAGGGACTCGAAGGATTGGAGCTGAACTCAAGCGATTCTTTAATTCATTAAAAGCTCCTTCGCATTCTTCGGTCCATTTAAACAGAGTCAATAATGCATAAAGAGGTCTAGCAATTATGGCGTACATATGTATGAATCTTCGATAGTATCCACAATGTCCCATAAATGCTTGAACTTCCTTAGCAGTCTTTGGTCTAGGTAAATCCAAAATTACCTTGATTTTGTCTTCATCTGTTGAAATCCCATTCTTAGAAACAATATGTCCTAAGATTTTCCCTTGTCGAACCATGAAGACACATTTTTCAGGATTGAGGCATACTCGATATTGTCGACATTTAGCAAAAATCTTTTCTAGTTCAGGGATATGCTCTGATTGTATAGCTGAATATGTACAAAGATCGTCCACGTATACCTCCATACTTTTTCTCAGAAATTCCTTGAACACATGACACATCAATCTTTGGAAAGTAGCTGGGGCATTCGTTAAACCAAAAGGCATGACTCTAAAGGCGTATACTCCCCACTCAGTTGCGAACGCTGTTTTATGTTGGTCCTCAAGAGCAATGGCTACCTGATTATACCCTGAAAAGCCATCCAGAAAACTATAAACTTCCTTCCCTGCTACCCTTTCCAAGAGATGATCCGTAATTGGTAAGGGATAACTATCCCTTATGGTTGCGGCGTTCACCTTCTTCAAATTGATGCACACTCTTAACTTTCCATTCTTTTTTGGTACAACCACCAAGGGTGACACCCATTCCGTGTGCTCAATTTCATAGATGAATCCAGCATCTAGCAACTTGTCTATTTCCTCTTTTATCTTGGCTGAATACACATCATTATAAGTATATGGTCTTTGTTTTGAAGGTTTGGCTTCGGATGTCATGGGGATTCTATGCGCACATATAGATGGATCCACTCCTTTTAAGTCCTTATAAGTCCAAGCAAAGACATCCCGATATTCTCTTATGAGACGAATTAACTCTTGCTCTTCCTCTACTGAGACATCCTGTCCTATGAAGGTACATCGTTCCTCTCCTCCTTCCATAGTTACCACTATTTTTTTGGTTTGCTCCTTATTATCATATGCTATTCCAGGCTGTGCTTCTCTTTTCGGCATTTGAATAGCAATTTTCCTCTCCTCCACTTCGTATTTTTTAAAATGAGCTGGTACCTCAAATTGGTCTTGGGGTTTGTTTTCTTCCTCTTTTGATTCTCTTTCAACTTCTAATTCCCCTTTCTGTGTAAGTTCCTGGTGTCTCTCATTGGCAGTGATATTTATGTTGGTAGTACTATTTCCTAGATCCATGGGTTCAGGTTCCATTTCAATGCTCTCGTAGTCCTCCTCCCAGTCTTTCTCGATCACTTCTCCTTCTTCAGCCTCCTGAAGGACTACCATATACAGACTAACATCATAACCCTCCTCATCGATACATTCGTTCATGGTCACTACTTCTTCGTTTACACAGACGTCGAGGGTAGCTAAGATTTCCATCCAACCGTGAGGTTTGAATTCTTCATCCGGAAATACTTGTGGCATGTAAGCTGGATCTTGTACAGATCTCGCTATTCCTCATTTTTGATGCCAACCTTTTCTTCTCTCCTCCTCCTTTTTTGCAGTTTGACATATCCACAGGTGAGTGTCTTCGTTCATCCAGGATTGATCACTAGAACCGGCACTATGAATCAATTGATTGTCTTCGTCTTTATGGATTTGATTCCATTGAAGAGGTGGCACATCTTGATAAGTGTATGTATGTAGGTTTATCCTAGTGGTGGTTCCTGCGTGTTGTAGGTAAACTGCGTCTTTTCCCCAATCTTGTACGACCTTTAGCTGTCTCATGAAAGGCCTTCCCAAGATCATCTCATAATTGCTTGGCCTTTCGAAGTGACATATTGCTAAAGTGTGTTCGAATTCCACTCCACACGTAGTGAAGACTACTCGTTCCAACAATCCTAAGGGTCTTTCTGTATGACCATCTGCCATTTGTATTTTCATGCGTGTTGGTCTTAATGCTGGTTTTCCCCATTTCTCCCAGATTTCTTTGGTAGCAATACCAACACCGGCTCCTGAATCTAATATGGCTTTGGTAGTGTAACCTTTATAGGTGATTGGAAGGCAGGTATTTCCTTCATCTCCCTCACTAAAGTCTCCTACCTTATCCACTGGAATTCTCACCGTGTTTACTTCATCAGCCATCTCTTTCTTTTCCTCCTTAACTTCCCATTGATTGATTAATTTCTCTTTTAAATGTGGTTTTACCTTTAACAATTCTTCGAATGTTAGGGTACATGGGATTTTTACTTCTCTAAGGCGTTGTATGATCTCCGATGTTTGAACTGATGGGTTCGTCTCTCGTTTCCTCATTGAGGGAATGCGGTACAATTCTGAATTGTGCTCGTACTCCCCGGTGTAGTTGGGCAGTTCCTTTACATCCTCTTCATTCTTGTCACTTGCATCCATTGGAAAAATTTCTTCTGAATTTAGTTCAGGTATTGAACCCTCTATTTCATTCTCTGCTTCTAATTCTTCAAAGGGCGGTTCCATTCCTTCTACCTTCTTCCATTTGTCCTCTTGAACTCGTGCCCATAGATCCTTAGTCCAGTCTCCTTCTACTTCGGGAACTATGGATCCTTCCTTTCTCTCAACACCACATTCGTCATTCTGTGGTCTATTTACTTCAGGCTTTTCATGAGTGTTTAGCACTCTTGGAATTCTCCTTCAGTAATTCGTGTATTGGGTAAAGGCGATGCAGGTGTTTCTAAGGTTCGTTGTGCAACTTCTATCAATTTCTTGCAGATTTCTAGTCTTTCTTTCTCTAAGTCGCCTCTTGGATATTCTCTCTCGTGTTGTTCTATGGTAGGTCCTGCTCTTATTTGTGCCTTATATGCCTGAATCCACATGGCTAATTCTTCAGGCATAGGATCTGCTAAGACTGATCCTACCTCCTCTTTCTTACGCTTCTCATTTTTGTTTTCTTCTTCCTTCTTCGGTTCTTCTTTTGGTTTTTGTTCGTTCCTCTCATTTTCCTTCCTCTGTAATAGCTTCTTTTCTTTTAGTCTCTCTCTTCGGTGCTTCCATTTTTGGGACCTTTTACTGGCAATACTTTTCTCTGGTTCTTCGGAGTCTTCCACTCTGTGAGGGATGGGTGCGTCCCTCTCCTTGTCACTTTGACTGTTCTCATCCGTTTTATCGGGGGTCTCTCTAGCTTTGGCTCTTGTTATGGCCTTCAAGGGTACGGTGTACTCTTTATCGCTCCCTGATGATTCAATCACTTCTATCACATTAATCTGCACGTTAGATGTGACTTTGTTGGGGTTCTTAGGACAATCTCTGAAAAGGTGTTCCTTACCACAATTGCTACAGTAGCCTTCCCAGACTCGTTGTGGTGGTGGTGGGTTTGGTAATGTACATTCTCTGATATAGTGGTCACCTCCACATCTATAACAAGGTCCTCTGGGTACCGGCGGTCTACTCATTGGTCGAGGTGGTACGGTTGCTCCAGGAGCCGTGTACATTACTGGGACATATTCCTGCTCGTATCCGTATGAACTATCCGGTACTTCCATGTCATAGGCATATGGGTCGTACAGTTGTCCATTCTCTATCATAGAACTTTCATAATTAGGACATATTCCTTGGCTAAGATTGTAAGATAAGTCATATGGTTCATTGCTAGCCAAAGGTGTGGCTGGGACTAAAGCTCTCTCTAGATTTTCTTCAGGTTGAGCAATCTTGACCGGGACAACGTTCTGAGGATGGGGTGGTTGTTGTCCTAGCACTGGTTGTGGTTGGGTGTGTCCTTGATATGCGTATGGTCGTGGCACTGGTGCCTGCGGCTGATAAATGGGATATCTAAAGGCTTCACCTCCTTGATCTCTTTGGGGATATCCATACGGTCTCGCATAAGGCTGGGTGGGTCTGGTTTGCCTATTGTAAGGGCAATTCTCTGTGCTATGGTTGGTATACCTTTGCTCTATACTGCAATATTGTAGAGGTCCGGGGACAGAGGGTCTAAGATGAGCATAGGCAGGTGGTGGGACTACTCCCCTAGTACACAAATGAGAAGGATGATCACCTCCGCACTGCATACATCTTCTAAGCATAGGCAGTCTCATAGGATTAGTGGGATAATTCCTCTGTCCTTGAACGTTCAGTTTTTTTGCTACTAAATCTGCTATTTCCTCCACATTGTTTTTAGGGTTTGATGTGCTACTGGCTGACTCTTCGCTTTTCAAACTACCTTGAGGTATTTTCAAGTCTTCTGCTAGGTTATCCTCTAGGTCTATACATTCCTTCATACACTCTTGCAAAGTTTGAACCCTCTTTACATACACTAATGACCTCAAAGTTCCGTTCAACAATCCTTCCAAAAATAATGACACCATTTTATTTTGGGTAGGCCTCTCCTCTAAGGGGCATCTATCCACATATTGCTTGAACCTTCTGGCTTCCAATCTCACTGACTCGGTAGGGACTTGCTTGAAGCTGTGGATTAATGATGAAGAATTGTTTTTAATTCCTGATTTGGTAAATTCTTCAATCATTTCTTGATATACTTGCTCCATGTTCTGAAAGGCATTAGGGTCCAATGGCTGAAACCATGCCAATGCTGTGTCTGACAGAGTAAGACCAAAGGACTCATATTGGATCAAGAAATCTTCTACCTGTTCGGCTTTGATTACTTGTTTGAATTCAGCTATGTGATTGTAGGGTTCACTAGAGCCATCATAGTGATTTCTCATGCATTTAGCAACTTGAATTGGTCTTAATCTCCTTCCTGCTTCAGGTGGTCTAGGCACCACTGGAAAAATTGGTCTTCCTATTGGTATGCCGGGTCCTCTTACTACCGGTGGTCTGACAGGAGCATGAATTCCATGTCTTGGGTCCATAGTTGGTTGAGGTCGGTAGTTAGGGTTATTTGTAGGCATTGTGAACTGTACATGTGGTCTGACTGGGATGTGGGTTTGTTGTGTTTGTTGTGTTTGTCCCGACTGTTGATATGAATCATTATGGGACGTTCCAAGTGGGTTTCTTGAGGTAGTGGCTTGGTCTCTAGGAGGGAACACTGGGATGTTTTGATATTTCAATTCTGCTCTTTCTTCTTCTGTTATGGGCCAATATCTTCTCTGATTGTTATCCAGATAAGTGATAATGGTGGAAAAATCAGGATCTTGCAACTCATAAATGGTGACGGGGTTAGGAGCAGCTTCCCAAATTGAGGAATGTGCTCTAAGGAGATGATCCATCCCATTGATCAAATATACATCCATCAAAGTGTCATCTTGGGGAATTAAATCTCCTCTCCATATTCTCGCTACCGTAGATCTTCCTCTAGGCGTAGTTACTTGTTCCTCATTCCCTCCTCCATTTAAGTTTGCAGTATTATTTTCTTCACCAATTTCATTGATGTTCTCTGGGTGTTCTGTGACAACATACTGTATATCCCTTTTGTCCATGTAAAGTCCTCCTACGTACTTGACTGCTGGTCTGGGCACTATGTAGGCTTCAGATGCTTTCTTTAGCCTGGCCACAGATCTGTTTAGACCATCCAAATAAATGGGGATCTCATTGTGATTGGTGTTCACATACTCCAAGGAGGTTCTGTATTCTCCTTCAATGATTGACATCATGCCAATCATGGGTACTGCGTTCTGCATATCCTCTGAAGCCATGGGAATTTCTCCTTCTGACTCACTGGAGGTCTCCGAGTAATGTGAACGGTTACTTGGCTCTGCTACACTACCTACGGAAGAGATTACACTTCTTCGGCTTCCTAGGGTTCTTCCGGATCTCAGGTTCATCCACTTAAGAGCTCTGATCAGACCTTGTCAACCTCTAACCTCTAGAATTCTAAACTATAGCTTAGGAGTCTAGAGAAATTTGGCTGGAAAAAGACTGAAAAATAACTTTTTCCTTGGTCACGATACTTGTCTCAAAAAAATCCACGATACACGATCTCTGAGTTTAGACGATACCCGACACTTGGGTCAACACGATACACGATATTCGAAGGAAAATGATTCTTGGAATAAACGATACTCGATATGTGAGAAGTATCGCGATCTTTGATCTAAGCGATCTCTGGGTCAAACAATACTTGGCTGGAAACGATAGACGATACACGATATTTGGTAAGTATCGCGATCTCTGAGAAGCGATACACGATACTTGACCCAAACGATACTTCAGACAAACGATACTTGGCTCCCAACGATACACGATCTTCAAACAAAACGATACACGATCGGCAACAAGTATCGCGATCTTGAACAAGACGATACACGATACTTCAGCTCAGACGATACTTGATCTCTCGCAAACGATCGCTGGCAAAACGATACACGATACTTGCTAGGTATCGCGATCTTTGACCAAACGATACTTCTCAAGTATCGAGACCAGTTCGAAACGATACACGATCAACGATACTCAATAGACGATCGCTGGCAAACGATCTCTGACCAAGTATCGCGATCGGTATGAAACGATACACGATCGACGGGAAATATCGCGATACTCAACCACAGGAGGTCACGATACTTGTGAAGTATCGCGATACTCGACCGCGGGAGTAAAACGATACTTGACCCTTAGACAAATTTAGAAAAATGTTTTTGAAATTTTGGTTTGATGCCCTTGACCTCCTAGCTCCTCTCTCCTCTTCTCACTCTCTGTATCAATCAAAACACACCTTTTACCCCCTATAGCTCTCAGACGATACCTGGCGCAGATCGTTTCTCACTGATATTGAATTATTTGAATGATCAAAAGGATCTAGCAATGGAGTGGCTCACCTTTGAAGCTCTGCCACACTCTTCTAGCACCTTTTCTAGCTCAAGGACACTCCACAAGCTCAGCCACGATACTCTGCAGCTCACGATACTCGACGTTCACTCTCACGATACTTGCTCAGAAACACAAGTAACTAGCAAAATGAATTTTTTTGGCTTTTATAGTTGGGATTTTCTTTTTACTGAAAATGAAAAAACAAGATAAAAGGTGAAGTCTCCTCTAATCTACTCCCTCACTCTTCCTACTCTCCTCCTACTACTCCTAAACCTAAAACTTATCACACACACCTCGGGGATGTGAAGTAACAAGTGCTGAAGTGACTAACTACTTGCCAAAGGATAATTTCACCTCTACAAGTACGATTCGATCACACTCGATCTATAACCATCACGAAGGCACCTTGGTTGAGTGTTCCTCGGCAACGGCGCCAAAAACGTGTGTACTTGAGCCAAGAAGACTCAAGGACGTGCCAATGAGACTATACCTCAATTGCCACACAAGTGCATATAGTGGGATCTTTAACACACATTTAAATGTCAATCCTAAGGAACGACTTACCAAGTGTATGAAGACTTATGCACACGTGATGGAATATGAAGTGGTTTAGCTAGCATGCATGAGAAAAGACTACTACCTCTCACACTCACTGAAATACTGAAAGTGTGCCACAAGCCTCTTTTCAGCAGTTTTAGTATTTTGAGGTTTTCTCCCAGCCCAGAACTCCGAACATAGGCAATAGGGTACTCGTTTCGAAGCTCTCGACAAGACGCATTTAATGGTGGTGGTTTCACTTAATTCTGACCACTCTCCTTCAAGTTATGGCAAAAACAGTGAATGACGGGAATCACAAATACCCGTGCCACAGCTTCTCCTAGCTTACGCACGCACTACAGCAGCTCAAAACAAAGGGGAAGGGGTAGACAACAGTCCTACACATGCATTTCAAGCATAACACACACATACAAGAGCAAAATGAAGATCAAAATCAGCAAGGAAGAGGCAAACTCGAAAATTCTGAAGAGCTCCTTGTTCACAATGGCAAGAGTTTTCTACAAAGAGTCACAAAGTGACTTATATACATGAGCCCTAAGTTTGGTCCTTTCACACAAGTGACCGGCACTTTATTCACTAAGAGACTAATTTCCTACTATTGTACATGGGTAATCTCTATTCTTCTGTGGGGATGCATCTAGAGGACTCCTCTAGTGCATTTACAGGGGAAAATATATTACAAGAATGAATATGATACAAAAATATGTAGTCCAAATCGGAAAAATTTTGGGGCCCGTCTTTTTCTCTGCTTTGTGCGCTCTTTAGTTCTGCAACAGTTGGAAAGCTCGCGGGGAGTATTAGACATAGTATTTTTAAATGATCCATATCCAGGGGGAGGGAAACTTAGGGATCTCTAGAATTGTGTTCCAGAGAGACATGGTGCAAAGTGACATATGAATTATATGAATGAAAGTGATTTTTTTTGTGTCCTTTTAATCTAAGTCATGAGCTAACTTTGGGACTTTTACAGGTCCACTGAGAGCACTAGAAGGCATCCAAAGCGAGGGTAATCTGCAAGCTTGAGAACTGGGTTCTTGAGCACCAAAAGAGCACGGGATCTGCAAGAGGTTGGAATATTCTCAACTCCCTCTGTCCATTTCTAGCTTAGGCTAAGTGCGAGTAGTGCTAGAAGTAAGTCAGGGCAACGATAAGCACGAGACAAGTCAAGAATATCTAAGAAATCAAGTTCAAGTCAAGAGATAACATGTGTGTGACCGACAACTTTAAAGGGAAAGAACCTAACATGAGATGATCGACATTAAAGTGCGGAAGTTAACTCAAGTATTCGTGACGACGTGATATCAGACAAGATCATAAACACAATAATCAACTAAAAAGAATCAAGTGACTGATACAAAAGAACTCAGCAACGAGGTTGTACCTTGGGTAAAAATTGGGATTACTCAAATAGGCATATGAACCTTAGATCAAGATGATACCTAGGAAGAGATAGACAAAGTCTAGGTCTTCAGAGGCTAGTGTTAATCATACTGCTAGGTCTTGGGCCCAGCAGTTGAGCCATTATTCGCACTACCCTAGCTCTGAAACTAGTGAGTCAGAGATGTCCCACGGTATGGAGAGACCTACAGGAAGTTCTGGTGTGCCATACTTACATAGGGTAGAAGGCCCCTACAAGACGCAGCTGGAATACCTTAGGACCAACCGACTAGGTGCTAGCATCTATGAGGACGGCCTAGGAAGATCAGTGGTCCAGATTAAAAACCCTGAACAATCCATTGGACTAGAACACCCAGCTGTCAAGTTTGAAAATGGAGCATACTTGGACAAAGAAGGAACCATATATGTAGTCACCAGTCATCCAGATAGGATAGACGAATTTGGAAACGTGATCCCTGAAACAGATTTAGGTGACCTAGAGCAAGGAAACATGGGTGTAGAACCTAGAACCCCCCGAGGCAAATCTGTTCTCACTAGGATTATCACACCAGAGTGGATTTCCCAAGACAATAAGAGCATAGATCTACTCCTGAACCGAGAGACTGATGAGGCCTTTTGGAGGTATAGATCTGATCAGCCAAATGAGGTAGGAAAAATCATGATATATGAGTTCAAAGATCCTGATAGCTTAGGCAGAGTGACCTACTTAGATCACGCTTCAGAGAGGATCTTTGTGGTTACAGAAAATGATAGGCATGCTTACACTTGGAAAGGTGAATTTATTTTCCCCCAACCAAGATCGAATGTGTCCTTTGGTCACCCCGGAGCTGGAACATCCCAAGCTCACGGAGCTCAAAGAGACAGACATAGAGATAGACCGGAGGTAAGCTTTGCCAACCCAATGGGAAGAGAAAGAACAAGAACGGAAAGAAATAGATTGGAGCTTGAGGGACTTAGAGCCCCAAGGAACCAAAGGAATGCGGATGAATTCCCTCTACCAAGACCCAAAGAGCACACCAGGACTTTGAGACCGACTCAGCTAGTTAAGTCCATGAAGAACTACTTCGATGGCACAGGAGACCCATATGATCATGTGGCCGAGTTCAGGCAAGTCTTGAGAGCTGAGCAAGTTGAGGACCTATTCACGCAGTACAATGCCTTTGGTCTAACCCTTAGGAACACAGCCCTAATGTGGTTTCAACCATTGAATGAGAGGCAGTTTAGGAGCATAGACCAACTCTTAGAGGCTTTCATCACTGAATTCTCGAAAAATGGCATAAGGCATAATACTTCCTCATTGATACATAGCTTCAAGCAGACCCCTCAGGAGACCGTGAGACTTGCAGGAAGAAAGTTTAGGCAATATCTTGAGAGATGCCCTATTCCAGAGTTACCCACACCAACCAAACAAGTGGCCTTATTCTTGGATGGGTTGCTAAGTACAAAGTTGCGATCCTATGTGTATCTGAAGGACCCTAGGACCATAGAAGAGTATGTACGCATGTGCATTGACATTGAGGATAACCTAGGGGAGGAACTAGAGCTTTCAAAAATCTACAAAGATTTCGATAGTGCTTCTAGCCTCTCTTCCTCGCAATCTACATCAATTGAGGAACTCGCTGAGAAAGTAGCTCAAAAACTAGGTGTCTCTAGTAAACAAATTCCTAGATTTGCCCCAGTAAAGAGGTGATATACTTGCGGCGATGACCACATGGCGAACGTATGCCCTATTATGGCCCAACCCCAAGTGAATCCCAGTAGCCAATACTGAACCATAGAATGGAGGTACACTAACCACACCGCACAAGACTGCCCTTATAACAAACAAACTGTCAGGAAAAATTACCCTCAACCATATCCACAACAGGGAAGATATCAAAACCAATATCCACTACAACAGTATGCTAGGCCTCAACAAACCTACCAACCACAATATCAGCCCCAACAAAGATCTCAACCAGTGCTAGCCCAACAACCTCCTGCTCCAGCCAATGTGATCCCTGTAAAGTACGCAGCTGCAGAAGAGAACCTGAATAGAGCCATAGTGCCAGTAACACCATTGCTGTCAGAAAGTGACCCGAGTGATCATAGTTTTGATTCCACTCACATATATAGTCCACAGGCTTACTACATGCAGTCTCCTGAACATGGTGAGTCCTACTATAGTGAAGAACCAAGTGAACCTAGTTGGGAGCCAGATTACACAAACGTCATGTACGCAAACCCCAACTATAGACCTCAACCTAGGCAGGTAAGACCCCCATTCCCTATAGGACCATGCTACAGATGTCAAGGAGATCACCTCATTCGTGATTGCCCCTTACCTTCACCCACACAAACCCAATCAGTGACGATTCAAGGATTTTGTCAAGATTGCGGCAAGGAGCATCTCTTACGAGATTGCCCAAAGAACCCCAATAATATGCCAAAATCACCCCTATAAATGTTATTGGGTTAGTTGTCGACTCCACAGGGAGTGTGACTTCCACCGCACCAGTGCAAGTGGTCACTAGAGCTCAAGCATTGCAGCAAAACCAAGGGGTAAGCCAGGAAAAAAGCTCAGATGTTAGTGAAACAGAGAGCATGACCAAGAAACGGACTAGAGCTTGGAGAGATAGTCGAGAAAGGATGAAAAGGCAATGGGCTAAGAAAATGAGTGAGCTCGAGGAAAGCCTAAGAGAAACAAAATCCAGGATAGTTGAACTTACATCTCAAACCCCCTCTCACACTACGCCACCACCACCATTCCCATCTCCATCCGATCCAACCCTTTCCAACCCACCTCATACGACCCCACCACCCCCTAGAGTAGGATCAGTTCTAGCAGATCCCACTCCTGATGACCTAAATATGATGCTCAAAGCATATCAGGCCAGAATCCAAGAAGGGCCAAACGTAACCGATCATGAAAAGTGTTACCCTAGAGCAGAACTAGAGCTTGAACGAACCAAAATTTGTGCTAAGATGGTGGAATTGGCCCAAACCATGTTTGAAGCCAGTCGCCTCTTTAACATCTCTAGTTCAGCTAAGACGCAGTTGCACTTTGATGGACTGCTAGAAAGGTTGGAGAGGCTAATTGCACAATCAGAAAAGGAACCCACCCCTCCCAGTAAGGGCAAGGCAAGTATGAGGGCAAGTCTTCCTGCCCAGGAAGCCTATGTGCCTAACTCTACGGAGCCAGACACATCTTCTCCTATGAATCGGTTCACACCAGAATTCCTACGAGAGATTCAAAAAGACAAATGGGCTAAAGAAAGGGAAGTCCCTCCTCCCATTGAACTTGTGGATGATGCACATGACCAATTCCCACAAGACATCCCATCTATTTATGAAGAGCAGGAGAGCACTCAATCTCAGGAGAGATTAGACTTCGAATCTAATTCCACACAAGAACTACCCCATTTCACAGGCCCATGGGAAGCAAAGTCCACGTGTATGAGAGCACCCACAGTCATGGTACGAAATGAAGACTCAATCATACCTAGGAACACGGAGGTAGTAAAGAATACTAAAGTGCAATGTAATCTCACTTTAGAAGAGTTACTCAAGGTTAGGCCAGAGCTATGGAAACATGTAGCCAAACAAGTAACAGAGATAACAAAACCTCGTTCCCAGGTAGGATCTCATCACACAGTGCCAGAGATACCTTTGGACAAGATAGGAGACATGAGCGAAGGAGAAGATGGAAACACCTATCTTCCCATCACACATCAAGGATACACAACCAAGGCAATTCTCGACTCGGGTGCAGGAGTTGCAATTGCTACCACCTCCTTATGGAAATGTTGGGGCAAGCCAGCACTCAGGCCCACGAGGATGAAATTGCAAACGGTTGATGGTCACATAGAAAGACCCTTAGGCTTGCTAGAAGGAATAACTCTCACTACTTGTGGTGTAGAGTTTGAGCACACATTTGCTATATGTAACTTTAGCCAAAATCATGCCTATGAGATGATTTTGGGAAGACCATTTATGCGACAATTGCAAGTAGTACAGGATTGGGGAACCAATTCCTTGTACTTGCAGCACTTAGGTGTTACGACCAAAGTCAATCTCGAGGATTACTCTCATAGAGATGTCCCTCCTATCCAATGGAACCCCATCCATAGAGCCAAAACGGAGTCTGTGCATTCCATAGGATCAGGATCCTCATGGATGCATGAAGACACTCACTTATGGATGTGTAAAATAGCAGTAGAAGAAGAGAAGAGAGAAAAGGCCAGAGAGATAGGTGCAAAAGAAACCCATAGATCAATTCAAGACCCAGCCTATGCACCTGTTGTATTCCCTGATGAAGAATCTGAACCTCACGGTTGGGCAAAAATTTTAGCAACAATGGATATAGCCATCAATGAAGAACAATGGACACCTCACTGTGATGAGGATGGCTATGACATTTCAGTCTTCTCCATAGAGCCCATCATGGGAGAGGTAGTTCTAGAAGGATGCAAACCTAGCCCTGATGCATTTGAGGATGCAAGTGACTCCGATCTAGAGTCAATCATTATGGATCCACCTTTTGCATCAGATGAAGAATACTTCTATGGAGTAGAATTTCAACCCAGAGACACGGAGAGCTTACAAATGATGTAAGGTTAGCCACACAAGTGACCCCTAAGGATGAAGGAAAGAAAAGAAAGAAGAGAGAAGTCACACCAGACGAGGAAGAATCTTTGTTTGAGGTCCCTGAAAACTTTAAAAAGTATGAGGTAGATGATAGAAGAGTCATGGTAAGGATGCCAAAACGTGAGGCTCAATCAGGAGAGGCCTATGATAACAAAGAAACCACCAAGAGAATAGTGGTAGCCCTCGAAGAAGGAGAGGAGAGATGCACGTACATAGGCCATGACCTAACGGAGGAAGAAGAGCATGCGATAATAGCCTTGCTAAGAGAATACAGAGATGTATTCGCTTGGAGTTACAAGGATTTGAAAGGTGTTGACCCAGACATATGCTCACACACAATTCCCATGACCTCAGATGCGAAACCCTCTAAACAAAAGCCATATACATATAACGATAATTATGCTGCTAAGATCAAAGAGGAGATAGATAGATTGGTAGAAGCTAGATTCATCTATGAAATTGAGCACACCGAGTGGGTATCCCCCATTGTAGTGGGGCCCAAGAAGAATGGAAAGCTATGTGTGTGTATTAACTTGAAGGAGGTTAATGCAGCCACTATTTGAGACAACTATCTGCTTCCTATCACTGAGCATCTGCTAGAAAGAGTAGCAGGCAAGCCACAGAGTGGTGCATATTCGCCTTTAGGGTAATGCCATTTGGGCTTACCAATGCTCCTGCAACCTTCCAAAACAGACAAAGTCTGCCCCCTACCATCCACAAGCTAATGGGCAAGCCGAAAGCACAAATAAGATTCTATGCAACGTGCTTACCAAGTTAGTAAATAATAAACGCTCTGATTGGGACAAACAGCTACACCATGCTGTTTGGGCATACAGAGTTGCCTATAAAACGGTACTCCAAGCCACACCCTTTCATATGGTATTTGGCCAAAATGCAATGCTACCATTGGACTTCTTGATACCTACACTAAAGGTAGCACAAGAGCATGAGTGGACGGGCCATGAGCTCTCCTCTAGGATCTTTGACCTTGAGCAATTAGGAGAAACAAGACTGAGGGCTGCCGCAGGAACATATGCAGCTAAAAAACGAGAGAAGGCTTATTTTGATGCCCATGTGAAGGATAAAGGATTGAAGGCCGGAGATTTAGTTTTAGTCTACACCCTGAAGCAACATGCGAGAAAATTAGAGAAGCGTGGCTATGGACCTATGATCATAAATAGGATCTCAATGAGTGGAGCAGTACAACTAGCCACATTAGAAGGCGATATTCTACCTAGCTACATAAGCGGGTGCAGAGTCAAGTTATATCAAGAACCTCTAACTGAAGAGATGCTAAATCGACTCAACATTGCCAAGAAATGCAAAGAGGAAGAAAAGCGAATTCGAGAAGAAGCTCAAGCAGAAGCTTTAGAACGCATCAGAAGGATGAAGTTGAGACGACAGGGTAGGGATCAGCCTAGGGCAGATAACTATGCGGACCCAGGATATCATATGGCAATGTGTGAAGTCTCCGGAATAAGTGCCCATAGAATAATCGATCGACGCCCATTTGTGACCTTATAGATAGGACAAGGAATAAGTGCAAAAACTATGCGAGCCTTGATTGACTCAGGTGCAGCCACTAGTGCTGTTAAATTTTCTTACTGTCAAAAGTTGAAATTAAATGTCAATCCTATAGAAGCCTATCTCATAGGATTGGGAGGTGTGGAACCGACCCTCATTTGTAAATTCATACCCACTTACTAACTACATCACTCATACACCACACCTTTCCATTTAGCTCTTAGGATTATCCATTCCCTAACTACACACACGATTACCGAGCAGTTGTTGACCTACTAACCTCTCACTAAAATCATGTTAATGTTGTAACGGGGACACATGAACGCTTGGTGTCCGTTTGCAATGTTAACATTCCTTTGTATATTCTCACAGAACTGGTAACCAGTTTCCTCGATATGGCCGAGGCAGGAACTAGCTCCCAGGCAGGCACCAGCCCTCACTCAGATTGTGGATATTGAAAGTCTTCCTACTGAGGAGGAATTGAAGGAGCGTCTAGTGGCATTGAGAGCGTTACATGGCATACCGGTGCAGAATCCTCCACAGGGGCACACAATGCCAGTCAGCAAAAACTCACATTGGTTCAGTGACGTGGCAGGACCTCTGGGGGAAGGCACTTACCTATGGGAGGCAGAGATAGAGTTCAACGGGCGCTGGGGCAGGTATCATTTCTTCACCAGGGAATTCGAAAGACTTCAAAATAATGAAGGGCTGAAACCGATATGGAAGAAAGCGGGACTATACGATTACTTCAAAGCCCAGTTACTAAAACCCGACTCTCTTAGATGCTCGTATTTGATTAGCACCCTCACTCCGAGCAAAGAGAAAAAGGGATACAGCACCTTTGTCCTTCCATCTCTCACAAGGGGCAATGAGCTGAGGTGATTCAAATTGACGAATAATTTGGTAAGAGAAGCCCTCGACATGAAAGGTATGCATATCCCCACCGAAAAAGAGACAATGGTCCCAGATAACATGAAGAACAGGAATCTGACGAAACTAAAAGACATGGTGGCAATGACACCGACTATTGCCATTCACTTGTGAATGGTCATGCAGTATTTTGCATTCCCCGCTCAAGAGAGGTTCACAATGCCACCCAAGAAGATATGGTTCAGTCTATATTTAGCAGATGCCTTTGATTTGACAATCAACATGCCTCACTAGATTATTGACCAAATCCACTTGGCTCATCAACGGTGGTATAAGAAGCAAAAGTCAGTACTGTATGGATGTTGTGCTCTCACAAGGATTGTTTACAGATGTTTGGCATATGATGTGCGAGTTCAAAGGGCACTTATTTGGACCAGGGTGCAAGAATTCCAACGTAGATTATCCACCGCAGGGCCTCCATCCAAGAAAATGAGAGGTGTAGTTCAGATGCCCTGTGCACAAGCCCGCGGTGCGACACTGACACCAGAGACAACTCCACGGCTTCCAAGGCGCGTGCAACCCTTGACTATCAGATTACCAAGACATAGCACAAATGGACCGAATCTGGTGTTTCCTCCTATACCAACCGACTTAGAGTTTCCTCACGGCTTTACATTGGAAGATCTAACTGATGAAAAGGTAGCTAGAATAATCAATGCTACAAATTTAGAAGTGGAGGCAGAGCAGGCAAGCGGGCAGCAGACAGTCACAGACCAACCCCACCCAGTCCAACCAGACGTAGTCAAAGTGCAGGATGATGAAGAAGACGAACAAGAGGACGAACAAGAGGATGAACAAGAGGGACTGTCCCACGAAGAAGAGCAGGAATATGAGCAGGAAGTTCTACAAGAACTTGAGGGTTCCCCGGCTTATACGAAGCAATTGAAAAAGTTGTATGATACTATCAACCGAGTTCAAGAACAGCACAAACTGTCCTTGGCAGCAGGAAAAGCCCTCATGAATCAAATCCTTGAGGAGGAAGGTGTGGATGAGCAATACCGAGCAACCCTTGACATGATCTCTGATGCGTTGGGGGTACCGGAGATGGTGCATACTGCTCCTGCATATTCACGATGATCGGAACGACGATACGGAAGATGCCCCCCTCGATCAGGAAAACAAATGAATGTATTAGTATCAGAACCACAGGGCACCATATCCACAACTATGGGCACAGCTCATACTATTCATGACACGGAGGAAGCCCATACAACCAGTGCACCCCTGTCACCCCCCTTACCCCCTCTCCCTCCAACTCCACCACCTTCACCTCCCACTACCAGTGTAACCACTACTGTCACAGCCCCAGGGTCCACTTCCCATACTGAAGCACAGACCATTAGTCAACCCACACAACCTACACAACCGATCTCCACCTCTCTTGTTTACACTACTACTGACTCTGTAATTCTAACTGTAGCCACGGAAAACCCCGTTCCCCCGATCACACTTTCTAGCGGTTCATACTCACAACTACACACACCACTTTACACCTTCACCACCATCACCGCACCCACAATTCCCATGTTCACAATCACTCCCACGACCTCATCCACCTTTGATCTCATGGACATATCACCCACCTCCGCACCCCTCCCTCCCCCCATACGTCCACAATCTCCCATTCCCCCACCACCAACTTCACCCTTTTCAAGCACAGCATACACACTCCCATTCCCTTTTCCCTTCCCTTCTGCATTCAACACCTTTCCCGCATCCACTCCCATTAATAATGTATTTAATAATATGTACCAATGTATGTCTCAACTGCAACAGCATTACCAACACCTAGACGCACAACATACGAGTCTCTTCAGAAGCCATGAATAGCTCCAAGCAAGATTCATTGAATTAGAGAAGGAGAAGCGGCTATTACAAAAGCAGTATACTACATTGCAAGCACAACATGATTAATTAGTCGTCAATCCACCCCAGTCAAGATACTGAAGAAAAACAACAACTCGACGACATGTTACATGCTCAGATCACAGACAATCTCAAGCTTCGATGCAATCTCGCCCTATTATGGAAGCACATGTCTGCAGCAGTCAAAGAGAATAAGAGACTGCAGAAACAGAACGAAGAAAACTTGGAAGCAACAATGGAGGGTTCACCACAAGAAATCGACCTAGAGAATTTCAAGGCTATCCCATCTGGAAATATGCAAATCATCTTGGAAACCCATGCCGACCTCCTGGAAGCCCACGTAGCATTAGAAAGAGAAAGAGATGATCTACGAAAGCAATTGGCAACTCAGCAAGAGTCACCAAGCAGTCGACACTTCAGAAGAAGTCGCAGAACTCATAGCAGAACTAGAAGAACTACGAAGTAAAGTTCTTCAATACGAGCGTCAACCCTCTCCCCTGGCGAAACCGGAACCTGAAGACTTAGTGCCAATTCAAGTGGAGGAGATCTTTGAAGACCCATATGTTCCCATGCCAACACCCGGAGGTAAGCAAACAGAAGAAGGAATGGACACGATTGAGATCAAAGTGCCTGAATGGATGCAAAGGTTGGAGAAGGTTGCTACAACCCATGATGAGAGAGTTGTAGTTCAGATAGCATCTATGTCACGATTGGAAGAAGTCGTCATAAAATCGGATTACTTCATAAACCTCTCCCATCATAGGTGGATTGGCACGTCTGATGATCTGTATGTTCCATTCTGTGTATTAATGGCGGATTACAACGCTGAAATCAAGCAACGCACAACAAAAGAACCAACCTCGGCGATAGTTTGCACCGGATGACATCCCAGCAAGTGCCAAGCAAGGGAATATACATCAGCCTACTTGGAGGATCCGCCTGCTTGTACCTACCCTGAGATGGTACGCACGTGGAATAACATGCCTCTATATATCAAATATAATCCCTGCTACTGCCTTGTCTTCCGAAGAAGGTCTTGGCCGGAGTACACCAAAACAGTTTTGACAGTTAAAGGATGTGAAAAGTGGTTAAATTATGTGTACCTAGCACCTCCTCATGGCCAACCCACGTTTGAAGAAATGTTCATCACCGGGTTCTGGGAATATCATTCCGAGATATCCATTCCCAGACCATCTCATCTATTACAGTTATTTGCGGTGGAACAAGCCCTACATTCAGAAAAGCTACGTATACCATATCCAGAAGTTCCAGGGCCAGTAGACTGGGATGCTCTACTCACTGATTTGGCCAAAGGGTTGAGAATAGCAGAACATCATTTAGCCACCGACATTGTGGAGTACTACATACAACGACCCACTCAACAAGGGTCTGTCAGAGACGACAGACGCGAGAGAGGGGGGGGGTGTTGGTAGCCAAGGAACTGAAGGACGCACAAGACAAGGAAGTCAACGAAGGGAGTCGGAGCGCAGAGAAGGCACAAGCAGACAGAGTAGTCAACGAAGATCTGGCAAGTAGGCCATTTAGTTTTTTCATGAAGCTAAAGCATATCAAAGAGGTGGACCCACAAGAAGAAGAAGGAAGTAGGGAGCTCCAGGAAATGTATGTCAAAATGTTAGAAGAAATCCCTACAAAAATAATGATTTTCATCACTAAAAACCATTGTAAATACCATTTCATATTTTTGTAGCTCCATTTTGTGCAAGCCAAGGAGTCCTTGAGCTTGAGGAGCTTTAGAAGTACCTACCTATCAGTTTTCACATTTTTTAAACTCCGTTTGAACCTCCAAATAGGCCAGAGAACCTAATTTTTAACTAGGCCAGACACTAGGTCTGGACAAGACCAAAAACTAGTCAAAAAGTATAAATAGAGCTAGAGAGCTCATTTTTGAGGTTAGCTTGTAATAGATTTGAACTTGTATGAGCATGTTGGAAGTAATCTAAAAGAACTCCATTGTCTTTCTCTTTGTCTTGCCGTGTGTGCGCATGTGTGTGTATGTGTGTGCATGTTGGTGTGCTTCTCACTCACGCACTTGTGCCTTCACTTGCTCGAGGTCATCATACCATCCTCACGTCTTCCCGGATTGACATTAAAGGAGGTGCTACTCATCACTGAGCTACAACATTGTTGACATGAACCTTGGAAGAGGTTTTCTTCATATTTGGATACATAAGCAGCTCCTTATGCTAGAGTTGGAAATTTTCGAGTCCCGCAACCCTAAATTAATAGTAGACATGAAGACTCTCGGATCTTCTAGCTCTCTATCCAACATAGGGTTGGGTTCCCTTGAGTTTTCCATATAGCTGAAGAGTGTTGTACTTCAAGTCATCCATTGCCCCTATGATTGGAGACCCTTGGGTTGTTTGGTTATGATTCCATTCATGGTGCATGTAGCCTTACATCTATTGTAAAGAATGCCTCACTTTCTAATGGACAAGTCATGCAAGTGTTGGATGTTGGAACATCAAGCTTGCGTTATTCTTGAGGAGGATATGTTCTACATTAAATCCATCATTTGGATGGTACAGCACCATCTACCCATATATGTACCTTGAAGAATAGCTCTTATGTGCACATTATTTCTTTGTAACCATTGGTTGATCATTTATGATGATTTCTTGTAAAATTCAAGGTATTTACTTTTGTAAAATGAAAGAGTAAAAGGCCTAAAAGCCATGAGTTAGAAGTGGTTGGGAATGATTCTCAATCAATCAATCAAAAAGTAGATATGACTTTAACTTTCTCTTTCCCTAGATTGTAGGAAAAGATTCCAATCAATCTAAACTACCAAAGTTGCCTAATTTTGAATTCAAATCCATGAAGAAAAGGCATGGCCATATCCTCAAGAATCTATATAAAGACTCAAAAACATTTGTGCATTAAGTAGATTGCTGATTTGAAGAAATACATATACTCTTTGACCATTGCACCATTTTTGTTCTCTGTTGCTTCTTCCTCATACTTATTCAACTTGCACAGATTGCTGATCTTTCTAAAGAGCTCTAAATATAGTTTATGTATGCAAATTTTCAAGTCATTTGAGTCATTACTTTTAGAGCAAGAGTCAAGTTTTTTAGTCTCGAGGTCATTCTTTGCATATCCTTGAAAAACCAGGGATGATACTAGTTCAGTATTAAGGTGATTGCTCCTTCATTGGTTGTTATAAGTTAAGGCTTTTATGCATTTTAACAAGAAAACCCTATGTATGAAACTCCATTGAGAGGAATTTTTCTGATTGTTACTATGTTGGCTACTCTCAGTGTTTGAAGTCAAAACATCCATCCATTTTTAGAAGGTTTTTGTGAGCTTGTCAAGGTGCAAGTTATCTATTTTGCATCAACTTGTTCTTGTTGATGTTCCAAAATACCTATTGGGTTTTATTGCACTAACCACAAGCCAAAGGGTCTACTCTACATATCCAAGTAGCTAGGGCTGGTCCTATGCTGGTTTGTTGGACCAACTTCACCACTTGACAACTCAACTTTCCAAGCCTCTCCAAGCTTCTCCAACTTCCTTCAGTGGTATCAGAGCAACTTCAAGATGGGAGATGGATTTCCATAAATGATTGAGAAACTTCATAGACATCATTACATTACTTGGAAAATCAAAATGGAGGCATATTTGCAAGGAAGAAACCTATTTGGGATTGTATCAGGTGATGAAGCAATGCCTATTCCAAGATCCAAAGGAGGACCTACTCAAGATCTCTAATTTTCTATTACCATATATTAGAGGATGCAAGACATCTCAGGAGACTTAGGATGCGCTAGAGACTTTCTTTTCTGCTGATACAAAAGCAAGGAAGAAACATCTTTGGAATGAGTTCAACTAGATGAAGAAGACTCCAAAACAAACCATAATAGATTTTCTTACAAAGGTCGAGGAGGTTTCTAATCAATTGGCAACCATTGGAGAGTTTATTGAAGTAGAAACCATCATGAAGCAAATTCTCAATGGGATTAGAGGTGACAAGCAATGGCAATATTTCACCATAGCCTATGATCTCATCATGGATGTGCAAAGTCCAGACTTCAACATATTTCTTGGAAAACTCTTCAATCAAGAGGCCAAAATATCATAAAGGAAGGTAACTCCTAAAATGCAATCTTGTTCCATCTATGATACAACCAACCACACCACTCAGAATTGCTGGTTCAATGGGAAGAGCTAGAAAGGAAGTGGAAGAGGTGGATATGGCAGCCATAGAGGCAGAGATGGACACAACTTCAACAATAATAATAGAGGCCATAACAGATGGGACTAAAACAATTATTCTAAAGATCAACAACATGAAGACTCATCACTCTTGATGAATCTAAGTGTTGCTCTAGCACAATGGTGAGAACCAGGTTAAGAAGCTCCACCTCCTTAATGTCAATCCGCGGAAGAGATGGGAGTGATATGAAGATCGTGAATGTGAGATGAAGTGATAGTGAAGGTGAGAAGCATAGAAATGCACACACACATACACACATACTACGAAGAGACAAGCAAGACACAATGGAAGGTGAGAAATTAACTCTATTGCTCAAAATCTCAATTACAAGCTCAAAATAGCTCTAAGCTCACACTAACCAACCTCAAAAAAGAGCTCTCTAGCTCTTTTTATAGATTCTAGACTAGTTTTGACCGGTTTCACATCTAGTGACTGGCATAGTTAAAAAATAGGTCCTATGCGCTATTTGAGAGGGTAAACGATGTCTAAAAATAACCAAAATTGGTACGCTCATTCTACCTAAGCTCCTCAAGCTCGAGGACTCCTCGGCTTGCACAAAATGGAGATATGAATTACAAAAAGGGTTTTTTCTATGTTACATATGTTACAATAGTGATGAAAATCACTGTTGGAGGTTTTGAAGAATATTTATAAAACATAAATCTTTGAAAAATTGATTCGACTGGCTCCCTGCTCTGTCTTTACATGCTTCCACATCTTCTATGCCTCTGGCTGCTGCCAACACCCCCCTCCCTCTCGCTTCTGTCGTCCTCGACAGAACCTTGTTGTGCGGTCTGTCGGATGTAATTCTGGAGTAGTTCTTGAGCGAGGGTGTGTTCTGATATTCGAATGCCTCGGGCCAAATCTGCCTCGAGTTTCTCCCAATCGATTGGCTGCGGTTTGTCTGATGGCGGGAGTCGATAGTGCGTGGAATATACCATCTGTTCACAGGCAAATAGTTGCAATAGGTGGGTTGGCCTGCTGATGAACACGTCTGAATGGTATTCCCAAAAACCGGTTGTGAACATTTCTTCGAAGGTCTGCTTGTAGCACGTCGATAAGTATTTGATTCTGCAGTGCCAGGCATAACACACCCAGAGCGAGGGCGTTGTACTCATATCATATGCAAGGTCTAGATTACCATGCTCAAATCTCGGGGTGTTTACATGTGGTGCCTTGACGCGTCGGAAGACTTTGAAAACCATTTGCATCATGTCAAATAGCTTCACAGTCATGTGCGCTACTATATCGTCCATATGTTTCACAGTGACGAATCGTGGCCATCATGTATCCAACTATTGGTGGTCCTGTGGGTGGAGTGAAGTATGGGTAGTTTAACCAATCTTGGCATTGTTTGTTGTTCTGTATTTTAATAGCGAATGCCTTCCAAGAGTGGCGATGTGGCATTGGTCCCCAACATGGGTTATACTTTAAATGTAGTGGTGCCTTGGCCCATGTACTCATCATTTCAGGATATTTCTGTAAGAGATCCTTGCGCCATTCCGGTTGATAGATTTCTCCTTGTTGCGCATCTAATGGCAAATCTTCCGGTTCAAATTGAGTTGCGTGGGAGGGCTTTTTGCCTGTTTCTTTCTCTATGGCTAACTGATATTCTGCCATTAACATGAAATAAGGTTTATATTGTAGCTCGTGCCCTGATATGTATCTGCGTGGGGCCAAGTGAGCAAAGTACGGGGACTGTAAAATGCGTTCTTCAATCATCGCCATTGCGTGTAACTGCACCTCTACCCGTGCTCAGTGGATTGTCCCAAGTTCTTCTATCATCTTCATCCATGCGAGGGTTGGAAGTTCGAAGGTCGTCTGGCCTTCAGCCGTGACGCGTCCGCCTGGGATGGGTTGGGGCTCATAGGCTTCTTCAAAAGTTTCCTCCACTGGAATAGTGATTGTTTCTTCCTCGACTGGTAGGTCCGGTGGGGAGTCTGCTCTGGGTGGTGCTTCATATACTTCTATCAGTGATTGAAGAGTAGGTACCTGGGCCCGTAATGTGTTGAGTTCCTCTAGGATGTCAGGAGATGGGTCCGCAAGAGCTGGTAGGCCTTGTGGTATTGGTGCTCTTAACTACAAGATCTTGTTTTCATCTTTGAGTTTCTGAAACTCCTCGTTCATGCTGTCGTACTCATCTAACAATCTGATGTGATCATCTAACAACATTTTCATTGATTCTGAGGGCACGGCCTTAAAGTGACTGGGGCTTAGCGGTTGGTCTGGCTGATCTAAGGCAGCTTCTAGATTCTCTCTATTTTGTTCTTGTAAGCGCTGGTTTTCTTCTTTCGCGGCTGCCAAGTGTCATCTAAGTAATCCCATATTTCATGTTAACATTGCGTTGCGAATGGTCTGTGCCCATAACAAATTATCAAGATGAGCAATGGCCTCTTTGGTTTTCTCTTCACTTTCTAGTTCTAGTTTGTGGTATGCCTCTCGGAGTTCTTGGTATCTGGTGTTTAGGGAGGCAATCTCGATGGTCAGTGAATTTAGCTGCGACTGTAAATCATTGGTTGTCCTCTGCAGCTGCTGATAATTATTTCCCAGAGATGTGAACTCATCTCTTACTTGAGTCATACACGTGAACATCTGTCGGAATGCAGTATCTACAGTGGGTGATAATATTAACGATGTGCTAAGCGAAGATGCAGTAGGTGTAGATGCAAAGGGAATGGGGAATGGGGGTGGGAAAGTGGATGATGTGGTGATTGTGGAAAATTGTGGTGTGCTTAAATATTGTGGTGCCACAAATGAAGTGAGAGGAGGTGCAGTGGGTGGTGTCGCTGGATGTGGTGTCGAGTGCGGTGACTGTGAATAGTGGTGTGATCGTGGGTAAGTGTGTGGGTGTAAATACAGGATTTACAAAGGTTGACGAGTAATTTACAGAGGGGTTGTCTTGGATGGCTTGGTGGAAAGGAGAAAGAGGAGTTACGGTGGGTCGGGGAGGTGAGACTGGGGAGAAGGTTAATGGAGGTGGGAATGGGAAAAGGGGTCTTGGAGGTGTGGGGAAGGACGGAAAGGATGGTGGGAAAATTGGATTTGATAGAAAGGTGGGTGTGCTAGGGGGTAGACTAGGTTGAGTGGGTGCGGGAATTGTGGGATGAATGGGAGGAAGGACGACTTCTGCTACTCCGTCGGAGAAGGAGGATGTTGTTCTGGGGGAAGGAGGGTGTATGGGGGAGACTGGATGGATGGGAGGTGAAGGAGGAGCGGTCGGGGTGGTAGATACTTCGACAACTGTGGTGGTATGTACAACAGTGGTACGGGGTGGGGAGTCGATGATAATGGTGTCTTCTGCCAATGAGCCTTCAGGGACGAGACGTGCTTCCTTGGCCTGTTCTGAAGATTGTCCGCCGGTGGGTACCCGAATGTATTCACCAGGTTTGGTTAGTAGACGGATTCTACGTGGGTCATACTGCGGTAACGGTTTCCTCTGCAAATATCGTAAGGCTTTTGTGGATCCCACTGATTTGACAAGTTCTCGGAAGCCTCTGATATATACTTCTTCGAATCCGCCTGAGACGAGTTCCTGTTCTATAAGTGCTTGACTCTCTTCCTCAGTCAATTTCTTGTGTGCCCAAACTTTCTCCATGGTGTGATACAACTTTTTGATGGCCAATGTATAAGTTGCTGCTTCAAAAGTTTCATCTTCATGTGTACTGGTGTCTCCCTGGGTGTCGGTGTGCTGTCCTTGTTCATCTGTCTGTCCATGCTCTTGGGATTCGTGAGCACCCTGGCTGGCTTCGTCATCGCCTTCATCTTCGTCGGTTTCCGTTCTTTCTTCCTCGGAACTAGACACTATTTGTCCTTGTGGTTGGTCTCGGGGCGTGGTCGGGTAACTTGGCCGCTCGTATTCTTGAGAGAAGATCTGACCTTCTGAAAACTGAAATTCATTCGAAAAGGCATCCTGCATTTCAAAATCAAAGGTTGTATCCAATGGCTCTGCTTCCATGTTTGGTATCAGAAAAGAGAAAGCTTCCACACCAATAGTGGTGGGAACTTCTGCTATAGTGGTGGCAGGTCTAGGGATGGTGGCTGCTTGAGGAGCAACTGTGCTAGTGGTGGCCTCCGTTATAATCGGTCTTGATAACCGTATGCGAATAGGTTGTACAGATGGAGTGGCTTCTATCGGGGACTGCTCTGGAGAGGGTTGTGGTGAGGGTGATTCTGGCACCTGAAGGCAGGGGATAGTTCCTCTCATGCGCTTTCCTGCTCGTCCTTTGCTAGGCTTCCTAGCTTTCTTCGTTGTTCCCTTGAAGGCTTTCAGCTCCTCACTTGTCATTGCTCGCTCGATAGGTAAATTGTAGGCCAGACACGTGTATACGATGTGTGTGAGAGCACAACATCCATTGATGACCTTCTTTCTTTCCCATCTTTGTTGTGCTAAGTAGAGCTGATCAATGATCCAACTTGCGAGATCAACTGTCTGGGGTCCAGTACATGCTTAATATAAACCAAACCTTATGCGCTTGTGAGGCATTGTGAATCTGTCCTGAGCTGGAAATGCAAAATGTTGCATACATGTCCGCAGTGGTTTTGAAAGCTCAGGTGTGATAGCCGAAATCTCTTCCCACTTAGTAACGTCTCCACGTTTCATTGGCTCTGGAACCAGTCGTTCTCGTTTTGTTGGAGTGTGGGTTCCTGGTGTAGCTCAAGCGTAAGCACCACCTCCTTTACTTGTCAATCCGCGGAGATGTGAGGACCGGTATGAAGACCACGAGCAAGTGAAGGCACAAGTGCGTGAGTGAAAGCACACAAACATGCACACACATACACACACACGCGCGCAGAGTAAAATCAAAGAGAGGAACAATGGAAAGCTTAGATTGCAAAAGAGTTCTCTTACAAAAGTTCTATTCTCTAACAAGCTAACCCCAAAAATGAGCTCTCTAGCTCTTTTTATAGTTTTTTGACTAGTTTTGGCCCTGTCTAGACCTAGTGTCCGGCCTAGTAAAAAATTAGGTTCCAGGGCTTATTTGAGGGCTCAAACGAAGTCTAAAAATCATGAAAATTGGTACGATGGTACTTCTAATACTCCTCAAGCTCGAGGACTCCTCGGCTTGAACAAAATGGAGTTACTAAAAATAGATAATGGTATTTACAATGGTTTTTCGTGATGAAAATCACTATTTTTGTAGGGGATTCTTCTGAAAATTTGACATACACTTCTTGGAGCTCCCTACTTGCTCCCTTTCCTTGTGTGTCCACCTTTTGATGTGCTTCCATGCTTTGTCCTTGACTTTGAGCTTCAACACTCCCCCCCCTCTTGAGTCTGTCGTCCCTGACAGACCCTTGTTGGAAGGGTTGTTCCATGTAGTGCTTTGAGAGGTGGTGTCCATCCGTTGTATGAGCTGGTTCCTTGGATTCCAGCAAGAATGTGTCGTTGTGAGCTTTCAAAACTGCAAGTTGCTCAAAAGAGGTTGTCAAGAGTGATTTGGAGCAACTACTGGCTTCAATTTGCTTCCGAGATATGGATGTTGTTCCCCTGACGTCCGCAAGCTCTTCCAAAGATGATGTTGAGAGCAGTCATGCCGACTACTCATAACCCATAATGAATGATGGGTAAGTGTGTTCGTGCCTGGGTTGAAAAAGGTATGTGCCTTGTGCACGGCCTTGTAATGTAGCCCTACGCATGCTTACTTGGAAAATGCATTGGAAGAAGTATGGTGCAAAAATTGCGGGTCTTGAGCTAAGTGCTCAAGGGTATGCTGACGAAGAGGTTTCCTAAACTATCATGGTTATGGTGTTTCCAGAGTAAAGATACTTACCATGGAGAAGGTTGATGGATGTTTGTCTCTTCGTGTCATACACTCGGCCTTTGGGATGGAACATTGTTGATGAATGTCCATGTTGCTTGTCCACTGATGAGATCTTTTGAGTGGTGGATCTCCTCTCCTCTTTTCAAAGCAACATTTGTCACTAACAATGTGCATTTCTGAGCTTGGGCTCATGCACGTTCACTTCCCTATATTGCCACTCAGAGGAATGTTGGACACGTGCCGGTTTCTAAGAGATTACCATGCTGATTGACATAGACCATTCACCAGTGCTACTGTTCCATACTGGTTCAGGAAATACTAAGAATTGAATTGCTTTATATTCCTTGGCAGGCAACATCGGGTAACTACCCCAAGCTGAGTTTTACATATTCTCTTTAGCTCGCCATATGCAGGAGTCTTCTCCTCCAGAACTACCTTTTGCAGATATCTCCTTGGATGCTCTGGTACATGAAGTAATTAAGCATCACTCAAGTTGCGGACCTTCAAGCTCTTCATTCCTACCATGGTAAGAGAAAATCATAGTTGTAGATGCCATGTTCATGCCAAGTGCTTGCCATCTACCAGATAAGGCAGCAATAATATCATCTGCTAGCCGAGACACACTTCTATCCAAAGTGATAAATGCCCAGTAATCAATAGTTCCATCTTCAACTAAGCATGTCTCATTCCTGTTCCATGGGCGAAACCTGGGACTAAGTTTTGACTCTTCCTTCTCCCCTTTTTTTTTTTTTTTTTTTTTTTAATGTCACACACAAGAAGAGAGATGTTAGTATCAGAAAAAATAATTGACATATGTCAATGTGCTCTTGTGCGTGGGACTCTCAACTGTGTCTATGCACGGCCATGTAATGTGGCCCTATATTAATGCATACTTTGGAAATGCATGACCTGAATGGTGCAAAAGACAAGGTTGCGCAAGGAGCACATGGTTGTCGCTCGTCGAGGCTTTTGATGTTCTTTGCGGAGGTTGATGCGGACCTTGGTGGAGGTATCCATTGAGTCTCAAACTGATGTAATCCTCCTTATTGGAGTCCATTTTAGAACAGTATTTGGCACTGTAGAGATCACTTCAGGCGTCTTCCTCTTTGGATGCGTTCTGAACTGTGGTGTCCAGTGTGGTTGGCGCTTTGGTTCGATGGAGGCTGCTTGTACTTTTGGCTTCCAAACCCATATCCTTTTTGCACGTCTTCCTACTTTTCTTGAAGAGCTGATTTGATCTTCTTTCGGTCTTTGTACGTGGTTCTTACCCTCTTCTCTTTTTGGCTTCTTGGTTGAGACCTTTCGCATGTGGGAGAACATAGGTTGTTGTGGATGTAAGAGCTTCTTAGGTACCCACATTTGCAATTGCCCTTGTTGATCTGCAGCTAACTTCTTAGGCACCCAAACTTGTTGGATACCTTGTGATTGAGCTTGTCCGAGCTGCTTTCTTCGTCTTCTGACTTGGTTGGCTTGCCTGGATGGAATTTGTGGGGGCGAGGTTGGTGGTCTCTCTCCTTTGCGTACCCATATCTGCTTCATGCTCTGAATTGCTTTTTTATCGAATGGTGTCTTTCTGTTTGATGTAGCAGTTGTCGTGAACGGTTGTGTTTGCTTGTGTGGTGGACTCACAACTGTGGCTACTTCATTCTTTGGAGAAGAAGAAAGATCCATCCGCCTTCGAACCTGGTCTTCCACGATTGACTCCTTCTACATCATAGAGCTTTTGACACATACAACATCTTCTTTCATATGATTAGTCTTGGAAGAACTAAGAGAGTGTGTGGTGCCATGATTTAGGAGCATGCAGTTTTCTAATTCTAATGTAATGCATTGTTCATGTACCCAAACTTGAAGAATTTGACTTCTTAGGTTTAAGTTAACTGCATGGTCATAGATCCAATCTTGACCCAGGACAAGTGGTTCTGTAAGGTTCTCATCTTGACATACTAGCGCTTTAACTTTCATTGGAACATCTTGAAGGTAGATGGGAAGTTCCACCTCGCCCAAACAAGGGTTTTCCACACCTCCCAATCCTATGAGATAAGCTTCTATGGGATTGATGTTCAACTGCAAGTCTTGGCAGTAGGAAAGTCTAACTGCACTACTTGCTGCACCTGAGTCAATCAATGCTTTCACCGTCCTTGCACCCTTCCCTTGTCCTATCTCTATGGTCACAAAGGGTCTTCGGTCAATGACCTGAGAAGTCGCTATGTCTGACTTTTGACACATATCCATGTGATATTTTGGGGCTTTTGAGTTGACTTCTAGGCCTAATCGCCTTAACTTATTTCGCCTAATACGCTCTCTGGCCTCTACCTGTGCTTCTTCTCTCACTCTTAACTCTTCATCTTTTCGCTTCTTAGCAGTGTTGAGTCTCATTAGCATATCCTCAGTAAGAGGTTCTTGATATAGCTTGACTCTACAGCCACTAATATAGTTTGGCAAGATATCTCCTTCTAGAGTGGCCAACTGAACTGCACCACTAGTGGAAATTCTATTAATGATCATGGGTCCGTATCCTCTTTTTTCCAACTTACGGGCATGTTGTTTTAGTGTGTATACCAACACTAGATCTCCCTCTTTCAATCCCTTATCCTTGATGTGTGCATCAAAGTATGCCTTTTGCCGCTTCTTTGCAGTGTAGATGCCTGCTGCCGCTCGTAGCCTCGTCTCACCCAAGCGTTCGAGATCAAAGATCCTAGAGGACAATTCATGCCCATTCCACCCATACTCTTGTGCTACTTTTAAGGCAGGGATTAAGAAATCTAATGGTAGCACAGCGTTCTGTCCGAAGACCATCTGAAATGGGGTGGCGTTGAGTACCGTTTTGTAGGCAACTCGATAAGCCCAAACAGCATGATGAAGTTGTTTGTCCCAATCAGAGCGTTTATTATTTACCAGTTTTGTCAATACGTTACAGAGGATCTTATTGGTACTCTCGGCTTGTCCGTTGGCTTGTGGGTGATAGGGGGCAGATTTCTTATGTGTCACCAAGAATTCTTGGAGAAGATTTTCAATGACTTCATTCAAGAAGTGTGTGCCTCTATCGCTCACCAACTCTATTGGTAGTCCATATCTCGTGAACACATTCTCGAATAAGAACTTAGCCGTAGTCTGAGCATCATTCTTTGTTGTGGCTTTGACTTCTACCCACTTTGTAAGGTAATCTGTGGCTACAATGATGTACTCTGCATGGGAGTTTCTAGCTGGGGGGTTAATAGGACCTATGAAGTCTATGCCCCACTTCGAAAATGCACGTCCTCCCATCATTGGCCTCAAGGGCATCTCGTCTTTTCTAACTGGATATTGTGCACGTTGGCATGTGTCACATTTCTTCACATAGGTATGTGCATCCATATGAAGAGTGGGCCACCAAAGTCCTGAGAATAGAATGGTCTTGATTACTCGGTCAGGACCAAAATGTCCACCTGCAACACCGCTGTGTGCAGTTTCTAAGACTTTCAAATAATCTGATTCGTGAACGCACAGTCTTAAGTAACCATCTTTGCCTCTTCGGTATAGGTTGTCTCCTAGGAATAGGGCATAGCCTTGAGCCTCTTGCTCCATGCTTCGTCTTCTTGCTAGACTAGCCTCTTTGGGTAATCGTCCCGACCTCATAAACTCTACCAATGGAGCACTCCAATCTGGAATTAATGACACTTGATAAAGGGTCGCATGCTCCACTGGGGGTCTCTCTCTGCACATTGGACAATTCTTAATCCACTCATGTATTTCTTTGTCCATGCTAGGCCAATACACTCCTAAACGCTTTAGATTCTGCAATGTGCGTTGTTTAGAATAGTGATTTCCTAGCAATCCTTCATGAGCTTGCTGCAACCAACTATTATGTTCATCCTCGACACAACAAGCTAATACGCCCTCCATATCTTGTTTGTACATGCTTCCTGCCAATATGTGATATTTTTGTGATCTTACAATTTCTTCTTGTGATGTTTTCACATTCTTATTTGCAGGGCCGAAGGTTAGGACTGGTACCAACTTATTTGCCCATTTAGGAACAACTTCTAAATTGAACAGATAAGCATTGGGTAATTCGTCAGACACTCCTTGCGGTGACTCTCCTGAAGTGATGCGAGAAAGGTGATCTGCCCGAAGGTGGGTTCTACCTTTCCTGACAACAACTTCAAAGTCATATTCCATTAGTAAGAGGAACCATCTTACTAAGCGTCCAGTATTGCAAGGTTTATTGACCAAATATAACAAAGCTTGATGATCAGTGAAAAACTTGAACTTGTTGGCCAATAAATAGTGTCTAAACTTCTTCACAGCGTATACCATGCCTAAGCCCTCTCGCTCAGTTGTGGTATAGTTCCGTTCAGCTGCAGTGAGCTGTCTACTAGCATATGCTATGGGCAAATCTAAGTTTCCTTCACTTGTGGGTTGTGCTAGCACACATCCTATGGCATGATTGGATGCATCCACATGGACATGGAATGGTTTATTCCAATCAGGAGTGGTGAGTATTGGTGCCGTGCACAAACGTTTTTTCAGTTCGTTGAAAGAATTCTCGCATTCGTCGTTCCACTCAAAATTAGACAACAAGGCATAAAGGGGTCTAGCTATGATCGCGTACATGTGGATAAACCTACGGTAGTATCCACAATGGCCCATAAAGGCTTGTACCTCTTTAATATTCCTTGGCCTTGGTAGCTCCGCTATGGCTCGTACCTTATCTTCATCTGTTGAGATTCCATTCTTAGAAACTTGATTGTATCCTGAAAATCCATCAAGGAAGCTATAAACTTCCTTGCCTGCAACACGCTCCAATAGGTGTTCTGTGATTGGAAGTGGATAACTATCTCTAATCGTAGCGGCATTGACTTTTTTAAGGTTAATACACACTCGCAACTTCCCGTTCTTCTTGGGTACCACAACAATGGGGGACACCCATTCGGTATGCTCAATCTCATAGATGAATCCAGCTTCAATCAACCTATCAATTTCTTCTTTTATTTTGGCTGCATAGGTATCATTATATGTGTAGGGCTTCTGTTTGGTGGGTTTAGCATCAGCAGTCATGGGGATAGTATGAGAGCAAATTCTTGGATCTACCCCTTTCAAGTCTCTATAGTGCCATGCAAACACGTCCCTATATTCCCTTAATAGAGCTATGAGCTCCATTTCTTCTCTTGCACTTAGGTCATCTCCTATATATGTGCATCTCTCTTCGTTCTCTTCAATGGTCACTACAATCCTCTTGGTCTTTTCTTTATTATCATATGATTCTCCTATGATGGCCTCTCTCTTAGGCATTCGTACCAAAATTTTGCGGTCGTCAACTTCATATTTCTTGAAGTTTTCTGGTACCTCAAACAATGATTCCTCCTCTTCTTGTTTCACTGCTTTTCTTTTCTTTTTCTTTTAACTGCTCTCACTTCCCTCCTTTGAATTTACCGTTTTAATACTTGTGAGAGGTTCTTCTTCTTTCTGGGTGAACACTCCTATATCTTCTAGATAGTGCTGCTCTGAGTTAAAGCAACTATCCATCACAATAGACTCCAGATCATCGTCATTCTCTTCTTCTTCTATGACATCACTAGGGTCACATTCTTCTAGCAAGGGTTGACACATGAACACTGAGATATCATAACCCTCCTCATCACAATGAGGTGTCCACTGTTCCTCATTGACAGCAATGTCCATGGTGGCTAAGATTTCTGGCCAGCCATGAGGCTCAAACTCCTCATCTGGAAAGATCATCGGTGTGTAGGCTGGGTCTCTAACTGGTCTATCTCCTAACGAAGTTCCTTCTTCTCTTGCCTTTAAACGTTTTTCCTCTTCCTTTGCGACCTTGCACATCCACAAATGAGTATCTTCATGCAGCCATGATGGATCAGGTGAACTTTCAGAATGCACAGAGATGGAATCTTCTTTCGCTTTGTGGATAGAATTCCACTGTAGGGGTGGTACATCTCTGAAGGTGTAATCCTTCAAATTGACCTTGGTGGTGACCCCTAAGTGCTATAAGTACAAGGAGTTAGTTCCCCAATCCTGTACTATTTGCAATTGTCGTAGGAAGGGTCTTCCTAGGATCATCTCATAGACATTATTTTTCTCAAAGTCACATATAGCAAATGTGTGCTCAAACTCTACACCACAAGTGGTTAGAGTGATCCCTTCTAGCAATCCTAGAGGTCTTTCAAAATGACCATCAGCCATTTGAAGCTTCATTCTAGTTGGTCTTAATGTGTGCTTGCCCCATTGCTTCCACAAGGAGGTGGTCGCAATAGCAACACCAGCACCTGAATCTATGATTGCTTTGGTTGTGTAACCTTGGTAGGTGATTGGAAGATAAGTATTACCTTCTTCACCCTCACACATGTCCCCTATTTTGTCTAGAGGTATCTCTGGTACCCTTTGCTTGGAGCCTGCTTTTGGCATGTTGGAATCAAGTTCTGGAACCTGATCCTTCACATGATTCCAAAGCTCAGGTTTTGCTTTGAGCAGCTCTTCTACAGTGAGATGACACTGAACCTTAGTGTTCTTCACGACATCCGTGTTCCTTGGGACCACTGAGTCTTCATTTCTTACTAGTATTGTGGGAGCTCTAATCTGGAGAGATTCAGATTCCCATGGGCCTGGAAATTGAGGCAGTTCTTCTAAGGTATTAGATTCAAAATCTAACCTTTCGTCTTCTTGTTGTTCTGCTTCATCTTCGTAAATAGATGGGATGTCTTGGGGAAATTGATCATGAAGATCATCAATCTCAGGAATAGGAGGGAAATTACCCTTCTCCTTGGCCCATTTCTCTTCTTGTATTTCCCGCAAGAATTCTTGAGAGTACTGTTGAATTGAAGTAGGTATTCCTGGATCCGTGGAATTAGGAACATAAGCTCCCATTGGTGGTGAGCTTCTTCTCTCAATAACTGGTTGAGCTTGTGGAGGTAAAGAAACTTGTGGTTTGTTTACCAATTGCTCTAATCTTTCTAGTAAGCCCTGGAAATGCAATTCTGATTTGATAGAGTTTGTCTGATTGAACTTTTGACTAGTCTCAAGTATGGCTTGAGCTTGTTCTACCATTTTCATGCACATTTTGTTCAATCTCTAATTCTGCTCTAGGGTAACTCTTGTCTAGGTATGCCGTTGTAGGCCCTTCTTGAAGTCGAGCCTGGTAGGCCTTGAACATCATGTCCAAGCCTTCTGGGGTTGGATCTGCAAGAACAGACCCTGGTTGTGGTCTATTTACAATGGGTGGTGAGGTGGGATGAGGTGGAGTGGATGGAGTTTCGGCATGCGAGGGGCTTTGAGATGCAATGTCTTCTATTTTTGTTTTTGCTTCTTTTAAGCTTTCTTCTAGTTCCGATAACTTTTTATTCCACTTGCGATTGGCCTTCTCTCTGGTATCCTTCCATGTTCTTGTTTTCCTCTTACTAGGCTCTCCCGATTCACTCGACTCTGATTGTTCTACTGGTTTATCCTGTTTTAAGGCTTGTGCTCTAGTGACAGCTTGTATAGGAGCCACATTGCTACTACTTGAACTTGGATCTGCCACTAAGCCTACCACATTAATGGGTGTAATCTTGGGTGCACCGGAGGGGTTTCTTGGACAATCTCTGGGGAGATGGTCTTTGCCGCAATCAGGACAAAAAGCCTGTATTGTGATAGCCTGTCCTTGACTCGGAGATGGTGGGTGGGGACAGTCACGAATGAAATGGTCACCTTGACATCTAAAACAAGATCCTCTAGGGGCTTGTGGTCTCATTTGTCTCAACTGGGGCCAAGGGTTAGGATTTGTGTACATGACATTGGAGTATTCTGGCTCCCAATTTTGCTCCATAGGTGGTACCTCATATTGATACGAGTAAATCTCACTATGTTCAGGTGACTCTGTGTAATAAGCATGTGGACTACCTTCATGGGAGTAGTCTGAACAAGGAGCATGAGAGTCATTATCTGGTATCAATGGGGTTAGTGGCACCAATGCTCTATTTGGATTTTCTTCTCCCACAGCATATTTGACTGGAATCACGTTGGCAGGCGCTGGTGGTTGGTTTCCCAAGACTGGTTGTGGCCTATATGGTGCCTGATTTTGCTGTTGTGGTCTATAATATGGCTGTTGGTATTGGTTCTGATACCTACCTTGTGGGTAAGATTGCTGATAATTTTGTCTAACAGCCTGCCTATTGTAGGGACAATCTTGAGCCGTATGGTTTGTGTACTTCCTTTCAATAGTACAATAGGGAGCATTCCTTTCTCTAATATTTTGGTTTTGCGTTGGGCATACGTTAGCCATGTGGTCACCTCCACAAGTATAGCACCGATTCACTGGGGTGACTCTCTGTGTTTGTCTATTTTGGACTCCCAGCTTCTTGGCAACTTGCTCAGCTATCTCTTCTATTTCTGTGGAGATCTTTGAAGTATGACTAGTAGAACTATCCGAATCTTTGTAGAGTTTGGACAATCCTAACTCCTCACCCAAGTTATCTTCTATGTCGATGCACGTCCGCACGCACTCTTCTATGGATCTAGGCTCTTTCAAGTACACATATGATCTTAACTTTGTGCTCAGTAAGCCATCTAAGAACAAAGCCACTTGTTTGGCTGGTGTGGGTAACTCGGGAGCAGGGCATCTTTCTAGGTACTGTCTGAACCTTCTACCTGCTAGTAGCACTGTTTCTTGGGGTGTCTGCTTGAAGCTGTGGATCAAGGATGATGTGTTATGCCTGATACCACTCTTGGAAAATTCTACAATGAATTCGTCTAGCAGTTGACCTATATCATGATAGCTGCTTCTACTCAATGGTTGAAACCAAGCTAAGGCAGTGCCCTTAAGGGTCAAACCAAATGCCTCGTACTGGGTGAACGAGTCCTCAATTTGTTCGGCTCTCAGCACTTGTTTGTACTCGGCCACATGATCATAAGGATCCCCTGTCCCATCGAAATAGTTCTTCATTGCCTTGATCACTTGAATGGGCCTAAGGGTTCTTGGGTACTCTCGGGGTCTAGGCAATGGAAAATCCTGTTCATCTCTTTGTTGCCTATGTGCTTGATGTCTCTCTCTTTCAGGTCTTTCATTTTCAAATCTTGACCTATTCCTGCCCACGGTGTGTGCAAAACTTACCTCAGGTCTCTCTCTAGTTCTTTCTCTCTGGGCTTCATGAGCGAGGGATGAACCTACTCCTTGGAGGCCATGGGAAACATTGGATCTTGGTGGGGGGAAAATCAATTCATTCTTCCAAGTATATGCATGTCTATCATGTTCTGTTACCAAGAAAATTTTCTCTGATGTGTTATCCAGGTAAACAACTTTGCCTGGTATCTCTGGATCCTTGAACTCGTAGATGATGACTATGCCCAATTGGCTAGGTTTATCTGGCTTGAATCTCCAAAAGGCTTCCTCTGTTTCTCTATTCAAAAATAGTTCTATGCTTTTGTTATCTTGAGGGATCCAGTCTGGAGTGATCACTCGGGTCAAAAATGACTTACCTCTAGGAGTCTGGGGTCCTTGTCCTACATTTCCTTGTTCTAGGTCTCCTATTTCATTCTCAGGAATGACATTTCCAAACTCATCCGTCCTATCTGGTAGGTTGGTGACCACATACATGGTTCCTTCCTTATCAATGTATGAACCCTCTTCGAACTTGACCACCGGGTGTTCAAGTCCAAAGGATTGATCTGGATTTTTGAGTTGGACCATTGATCGCCTCAGACCATCCTCATAGATGCGAGCACCTAATTGGTTGGTACGAATAAATTCCAACTGTGTCTTATAGGGACCTTCTGGTGTTTGTAGATGGGCAGTCCCTGAGCCACCTGCAGGTTTTCCCATACTAAAAGACATTTCTGAATCACTTGTGTCTGAACTTAGTAAAAGATGACCACTTAGTTGTTGTGCCCAAGACTTGGATGTATGGTTGACACTAGCCTCAGAAGATCTAATGCTTTGTTTATCCTTGCCTAAGTGTCTACCAGATCTCAGGTTCATAAGCTTTAGTCAAGAGTCCAAATTTTCCCCTTGGTATGGTTCAAAATTCTTTGGAGTCCCCTTGGTTCCCTAGTCCCACTTGAGGTTCAACTTCAAATTATCCTATCTCAAAATCAACGCGTTATTCTTGAAAAAAAACAGTTGAGGTCGTGTAGAATTTGAAACGAGCTTTCCAACAAGCTATAGAGCTCAAAAAATGGACTTTGGATGAAAAAGTTATGCCAATTCAGGCTCCTGGGGGTCAAAACAGGCAAACAGGACCTTCTGAAAAAATCGCGATTTTGTACCTTGAGAATCGTGTTCACAAAATCGTGTTTTCACAAAATCGTGTTTTGAAAATCGCGATTTTGAGTAGAAAATCGTGTTTTGAAAATCGCGATTTTGATCACAAAATCGTGTTTCTGAAAATCGCGATGTTGACCACAAAATCGTGTTTCTGAAAATCGTGTTTTTTTGACATGAAAATCGCGATGTTGAGCACAAAATCGTGTTTATGAAAATCGCGATTTTGAGCACAGAATCGTGTTTTAGAGAATCGTGTTTTTTGATATGAAAATCGCGATGTTGAGCACAAAATCGTGTTTATGAAAATCGCGATTTTGACTCAGAGAATCGTGATTCACAAAATCGTGTTTTTTGCTGAAAATTGTGATTTGTGAGAATCGCGATTTTGAGCCCGCTGAAAATCGTATTTTCTCAGAATCGTGTTTTTGGCATGAAAATCGCGATTTTGAGCACAGAATCGTGTTTTAGAGAATCGTGTTTTTTGACATGAAAATCGCGATTTGAGCACAGAATCGTGTTTTAGAGAATCGTTTTTTTGGCATGAAAATCGTGATGTTGAGCACAAAATCGTGTTTTTGAAAATCGCGATTTTGACTCAGAGAATCGCCTTTTTCACAAAATCGTGTTTTTTTGCTGAAAATCGTGATTTGTGAGAATCGCGATTTTGAGCCCGCTAAAAATCGTATTTTCTCAGAATCGTGTTTTTGACAAGAAAATCGCGATGTTGAGCATAGAATCGTGTTTTTGAAAATCGCGATGTTGAGCACAAAATCGTGTTTATGAAAATTGCGATTTTGACTCAAAGAATCGTGATTTACAAAATCGTGTTTTTTTTTTCACAAAATCGTGTTTTTTCAGAATCGTGTTTTTGGCATGAAAATCGCGATTTTGAGCACAATCACAGAATCGCGATTCTGAGAATGACCACAGAATCGTGATTTTTTTCAGCCAACTTTTAGGCGGGAAAACAGAAAATCGTGATTTTTCAAAAATTTTGAATTTTCACAGAATCGCGATTTTCATCACAGAATCGCGTTTTTTGGCGGGAAATTCAAATTTCTAAGCGCCGGCTATGGCGAGCTCCGTATGAGCAGAAAATCATGAAAAAAAACACAGCGCTTGCTCTCCCTTGCTTCTCCTAACTCCTTCCCACACAATAATGCATGAAAAATGGTATGAAGATGGTGAATATGCACTAAAAAACAAGAATTTTCTATGAAGAAGAAGATGGAAGAAGGTGGAGATGATGATGATCATGAAGATGAAGAGGAAAAAACAGAAAATGAACTGAAATGACAGTTTTTTTACCTTCCAACGTCGCAAATCTACGATCTTACCATCACAACGCTCGTCCTCGAAGCTCTCTCCCCGGCAACGGCGCCAAAATTTGGTGTAGCTCAAGCGTAAGCACCACCTCCTTTACTTGTCAATCCGCGGAGACGTGAGGACCGGTATGAAGACCACGAGCAAGTGAAGGCACAAGTGCGTGAGTGAAAGCACACAAACATGCACACACATACACACACACGCGCAGAGTAAAATCAAAGAGAGGAACAATGGAAAGCTTAGATTGCAAAAGAGTTCTCTTACAAAAGTTCTATTCTCTAACAAGCTAACCCCAAAAATGAGCTCTCTAGCTCTTTTTATAGTTTTTTGACTAGTTTTGGCCATGTCCAGACCTAGTGTCCGGTCTAGTAAAAAATTAGGTTCCAGGGCTTATTTGAGGGCTCAAACGAAGTCTAAAAATCATGAAAATTGGTACGATGGTACTTCTAATACTCCTCAAGCTCGAGGACTCCTCCGCTTGAACAAAATGGAGTTACTAAAAATAGATAATGGTATTTACAATGGTTTTTCGTGATGAAAATCACTATTTTTGTAGGGGATTCTTCTGAAAATTTGAAATACACTTCTTGGAGCTCCCTACTTGCTCCCTTTCCTTGTGTGTCCACCTTTTGATGTGCTTCCATGCTTTGTCCTTGACTTTGAGCTTCAACACATGAATCCTGATGGCAGCTCGAATCAAATCTTTAGAAAGATAAAATCTTTTATATGGTTGATCGTTCACTAAGGATGGCAAAATAAAAGTGTCGGGCAGATCCTTGTTCTCAGAAGCCGTCAAAGTTGTGACCAAGTAATAGCATCTGTAGAAGTCAGGTTTAGGCAAAGGGTCGTTGGAATACTCTGTAAACCCTGCTCTTGCCCAAACATGAGTTAGGTCTTCTGTGTTCTGTAATCCTTCGAAGTCTCTTGAGAAAAACTGATATTTACCCCAGGTACGATCATCAAAAGTCAAATTGGCCCTCAATATAAAATCAGCATCCGCCAATGGTCTTGCTAGCCCTTGAAACCAGTGAGAATTGCGATGAATCTTCTCAGTATAACCCCTGGGGCGATCGTCAATCGGCATGGGCCTTGGGAAACCTTGAAATTTGGGCGTTGAGCCGTAGGATGGGGCTCCGCTAGTAGTTCTCCAATATTAGCCCTGGGTATATTGGTTCCAGCTTCAGATGGTCCTTCTTCAGTTTGCATGATGATTGACGTGCTAATGGAAAAGATGTGCTACAAAAGATTAGCACATTAGTATAGAAATTAATTATCATCCCATTAAAGTGAGACCGCAATCCCTTTCCATAACCGATGTGTAATCCGTGTAGCCAAGTGCTGTGAAGTGATTGATGCAATGATCTTTACAGAGCTAATGCAGATGATACATACATTTCTTGATGAGGTGTTGTTACAGATGACGTTGTTGGGTTATAGTGTGTGGATTCGTACAAGGTTCAGTTGTGAATGAGTTATTACAAGGTTGTAGATTAATCGGGGTGGGAGTTATGTTAGATAAGGGGGTCGTAGAAGGCATCTGGATACGTTTCGGTATCCACTTCCTAAGAGTTTGTGTGCGGGTGATAGGCTTCTGTTGAGGGACAAAAGATGATATTGGATTTGGTGGTATGGAGGGTTGAAGAGATTTCCGAGGGGTGTATATTACATGGCTTGAGGGTTGAGCTATAATACACTGCTTGGGTACCCAAATCTGCGTGGGTGTGGGTCGGTTTGTAAGGTACTTCTTGGCGATCCAAATTTGTCGAGTGTTCGTACATGTAGAAGAAGGTCGAGTAGACTTTGAATACTGACTCTGATTTGTCTTTAACTTCTTCGTATCAATGTGTGCGTTGTTGAAATCAGTCGGTGCTTTCTGTCCATTTGGCACCCATATCTGTCTTATGCCTCTTGCTTTGTAATGCTGATACTGCTGCTTTCTTTGAGTAGTCTGATATTGTCATCGGCCTGGGTTCCTTTGCCGTGGTTGACTCCTTTGTGGTTGAGGTTGAGAGGTCCGATGGGCACTCTGCTTTGGCAAAGAAGGGAGGTCCAACACTTGCGAAACCTGCCCATTAGGAGGTGCTCCGTTTTGTACTTTTAATCTAGGCTAGTCCGCAATAAGTGTGGAAGGATGGGCACCGTAGGGTGTTTTGCCCATGTGGACGCTGATGAAGTCCACCTGACCGTTGATGTGACCCTCCTGACCGCTGATGGTGTCCATTTGACCAAGCGGTGGGGTGGTTGACCCTTCTAATTTGTAGGAAGCCCAAGGGAAAATCTCCTGACGTCCTTCTGATTGACAATTGTCCATAGCCAAGCCCGCATGGGTTGGTGTAGACATAACGTAAGTGATCTGACCAAAGATCTTCCGGTCTTCCATCGCATGCATTTCATAGGGTCTAGGGTTACAAACCTTCGCTGGAATGCCATTAGGGAAGTCAAGCGGTATCACTCGCTTCTGATCTAAGGTTCCAATCTGCAAGGAGCCTTGTCTAAGATTTAGGTCCACTGAGTGATCATATAGCCAATCTTGGCCAAGGATTAGGGGTTCTATCAGGTCGTCATCATGGCACACTAGTAGCTTTGTGGTCATAGTCACATCGTGTATGAGGATAGGAAGGTCCACCTCACCCATGCAAGGGGTTTCCATGCCTCCTAGCCCTATGAGGTATGCCTCAATTGGCCGCATTTCTATTCCTGAGTCCTTATAGTGGGACCATCTAATCGCACTAGTCGCAGCACCTGAATCAATTAAAGCCCTGAGCTCTTGGCAAGGGTTGCCATGCTCTAGCCTGACTGTAATGAATGGTCTCCTGTCCACTATGCTAGGGTGTGTACTTGACTTTACTTGACACATGGCCATGGGGTATCTGGGTGATGTTTCTAGATGGTTATAATGTTCTCTCCCTAGTCCTTGTCTTCTTAGTTTCATGCGCTTAATGTGTTCTATGGCTTCTGCCTGCGCTTCTGCACGTATTCTATTTTCTTCCTCCTTACGCTTCTTTGCCAACGTGAGTCGTCTAAGCATATCCTCAATAAGAGGTTCCTGATATAACTTGACTCTACAGCCACTCATGTAATTAGGCATTATGTCTCCTTCTAAGGTGGCTAATTGTACTGCTCCACTTGTTGAGAGTCTGTTAATGATCATAGGTCCATAACCTCGCTTTTCTAACTTCCGTTCGTGTTGTTTCAACGTATATACTAGAACTAAATCTCCTTCTTTCAAGCTTTTATCTTTCACATGTGCATCAAAATATGCTTTCTGTTGCTTCTTTGCCGCATATATTCCTGCTGCTGCTTTCAGCCTGGTTTCTCCTAATCGTTCCAAGTCCATTATTCTTGCTGATAATTCATGGCCAGTCCACTGATGTTCTTGTGCAACCTTAAGGGTCGGTATCAAGAAGTCCAAAGGAAGCACAGCATTCTGACCAAAAACCATCTGAAAGGGAGTTGCATTGAGTACAGTCTTGTAGGCCACTCGATATGCCCAAACAGCGTGGTGTAACTGTTTGTCCCAATCTGAACGTTTGTTGTTCACGAGTTTCGTCAGTACGTTACAAAGGATCTTGTTAGTACTCTCAGCTTGACCATTGGCCTGAGGATGATATGGTGCGGATTTCTTGTGAATCACCATAAAATCCTATAACAAATATGCAATGACTTGGTTTAGAAAGTGAGTTCCTCGATCGCTCACTAACTCTATAGGCAATCCATATCTTGTAAAGACATTTTCAAATAAGAATTTTGCAGTTGTGTGTGCATCATTCTTTTTTGTGGCTTTTGCCTCTACCCATTTGGTAAGATAATCTGTCACAACAATAATGTATTCAGCATGTGTACCTTTTGCAGGGGGATTAATGGGTCCTACAAAGTCTATACCCCACTTAGAAAATGCACGTCCTCCCATCATGGGTTTCAATGGCATTTCATCTCTGCGAGTAGGAAATTGAGTTCTTTGGCACACATCACATCTCTTTACATAGGTATGTGCATCCATGTGAAGATTGGGCCACCATAATCCTGCAAAGAGGATGGCTTTGATTATCCTATCTGGTCCAAAGTGACCTCTTGCAACACCTTGGTGTGCAGTCTCTAGTACGCTCAAATAATCGCTTTCATGAACACACTGTCTTAAGTATCCGTCTCGTCCTTGTTTGTATAGATTATCACCAATAAGTGAATAGTCTTGAGCTTCCTGCTCTAGACTACGTTGTCGTGCTAGGGTCATTCCTTGAGGGAATGTTTTCGTCCTCAAGTACATCACTAAGGGTTCACTCCATTCTGGTGTGAGAGACATGTGATACAACGTAGCATGTTCTACTGGTGGTCTTTCACAACAGACATGGCATTCTTTACACAACTCGTAGACATCTGCTTCCATAGAAGGCCAATATACTCCTAGTCTATGCAGAGTCTGCAACGTACGATGTTTCGAGTGATGTTGCTTTAATGCACCTACATGTGCTAATTGCAACCAATTTGCATGTTCTGATTCATCTACACAACAGGCAAGAATCTTTTGATTATCCTGTTTATATATGCTTCGTGCTATTATTTGATATCTCTGAGACTTGGTAATCTCTCCTAGGATTCTTGGGTCCACATGTGAGAATCGGAACAATAGGCTTAGCCCATTCTGGTGTTATCTCAAGGTTAAACAAATATGCATCTGGTAATTCATCCACTATTCCTTGAGGAGCTTCTCCTGTGGTTAATCTTGAAAGGTGGTCTGCTCTAAGATGTGTCTTTTCTTTCCTGACTACGAGCAATGGCTACTTGATTATAGCCTGAGAAACCATCAAGAAAGCTATAAACTTCCTTGCCCGCAACTCTTTCCAATAAGTGTTCTGTGATAGGAAGAGGATAACTGTCTCTAATTGTGGCGGCATTAACTTTTTTAAGGTTAATACACACACGCAATTTTCCATTCTTCTTGGGCACAACCACAATGGGGGATACCCATTCGGTATGCTCAATTTCATAAATAAATCTTGCTTCTATCAAACGATCTATTTCTTCTTTAATCTTCGCAGCGTAGTTATCATTGTACGTGTATGGTTTTTGTTTTGTCGGTTTTGCATCTGGAGTCATAGGGATTCTATGAGAACATATATCCGGGTCTACTCCTTTCAAATCTTTGTAACTCCAAGTGAACACATCTCTATATTCGCGCAATAGGGCAACTAACTCTTCTTCTTCTTCCTTCGTCAAATCATGCCCTATGTATGTACATTTTTCTTCTTCTCCTTCTATGGAAACTATTATTTTTTTGGTTTTTTCTCGATTATCATATACTTCTCCAATGTCAGCTTTTCTGTTCGGCATTCGTACCATTATTCTTCTATCTTCTATTTCATATTTCTTGAAGTTCTCGGGAACCTCAAACAAGGATTCTTCTTCTTCTCACATGGTTTCTTTCTTCTTTCTTTTCTTACCTTCACTCTTAGTGGTCACTTGTGTAGCTAACCTCACCTCATTCATAATTTCTTCGTGTGTCTGAGGGTAAGTTTCTACTTCGTAAAAATATTCTTCTTCTGATGCAAAGGGTGGGTCCATAATAATTGATTCTAAATCGAAATCACTCGCATCCTCAAATGCATCAGTGCTAGGTTCACATTCTTCTAAAATTGAATCACAGATGATTGGCTCTATCATGAAAACCGAAATGTCATAGCCATCCTCATCACAGTGGGGTGTCCATTGTTCTTCATTGATGGCTACATCCATGGTTGCTAGGATTTCTGCCCAACCATGGGGTTCGAATTCTTCATCTGGAAATACTACTAATGCGTAAGCTGGGTCTTGAAGGGTTCTTGGATGTTGCTCTGCACCTAAGGTCCTTGCTTCTAACCATTCTTCCTCTTGTTTTGCCACTTTACACATCCATAAATGAGTGTCCTCGTGTAACCATGAGGGGTCTGATTCTAATGAGTGTACCGATTTCGTTTCTACCTTTGTCTTATGGATGGTATTCCATTGTATTGGGGGTACATCTCGATGTGAATAGTCTTTAAGACTGACTTTAGTAGTCACTCCTAAATGTTGCAAGTACAAAGAATTAGTTCCCCAATCTTGTACGATTTGCAACTGACGCATGAATGGTCGTCCCAATATCATCTCATAAGCGTGATTTTTCACAAAGTCACAAATGGTGAAGGTATGCTCAAACTCCACACCACAAGTGGTGAGAGATATGCCTTCTAGTAATCCTAATGGTTTTTCTATGTGTAACTCAGCCATTTGTAGCTTCATCCTAGTGGGTCTTAGTGCTGGCTTACCCCAACGTTTCCATAAAGCGGTGGTAGCAATGGCTACTCCAGCTCCTGAATCTAAGATGGCTTTCGTGGTGTAGCCCTGATGGGTTATTGGGAGATAAGTGTTACCTTCCTCTCCTTCGCTTACATCTCCAATCCTTTCTATGGGTATCTCTTGTACCTTTTTGTGTGTTCCTATTTGTGAGGGTGTAGTAGCAAGCTCAGGGAATTGATTTGCTACATGTTTCCACAGTTTTGGTTTAACCTTCAATAATTCCTCAAGCGTGAGGTGACACTGAACTTTAGCGTTCTTGACCACTTTTGTGTTTCTAGGGATTACTGATTCTTCATTCCTCACTATTATCATGGGTGCTCTCATGCTAATAGACTTGTCTTCCCAAGGACCTATGAACTGAGGTAATTCTTGCAAAGAGTTAGATTCAAATCCTGTGTGTTCACTCAGTTGTTCTTCCTCTACATCATCGTAAATAGAGGGGATATCTTGGGGGAATTGTTCCTGCAAGTCGTCTATCTCTTGAATAGGAGGATGAGTTCCTTGTTCTTTTCTCCATTTCTCTTCTTGGATTTCTCTCAGAAATTCGTATGAGTACCTATGTATGGAAGATAGGTTGTCTTGACTTTCTGTTTTGGGTACTTGAGACAGGGATGGTGCATTCTTTTCCTGTGTCTATGAGGCAATAGGGTTCCTATGCTGATTCTTTTTCTCCTTGCTATCAATCAAATATTCTAGCCTCTCCATTAATCCTTGAAAGTGTAATTCCGGTTTTGCCATGTTATTCCAATTTAGTTATCTAGAGGCTTCAAACATTGCTTGCGCTAGCTCTACCATCTTCATGCAAAGTTTAGTCCTCTCAATTTCTAGGTCTGCTCGAGGGTAGTTCTTGCTCATTTCAGCTACTTGAGGTCCTTCCTTTATTCTAGCCTGATACGCACGAAACATCATGTCTAGATTTTTTCGTATGGGTTCTTCTAAAATTGATCCCGATTTTTGTGCTAGGTTCTCTTGATTCAATTCCTGTGAAGTCAACTCTAGGATTTTAGCTCTAGATTCCTTGAGACTTCCTTCCAGTTCTGTTATCCTCTTACTCCACTTTCTCTTAATCCTTTCTCTGGAATCTTTCCAAGATTTTGTCTTTTTACTGCTAGATTCTCCAACTTCACTAGTTTCGGCTATTTTCTCCTGATTAAGCTGTTGGTTCTGTAAGAGCGTTTGGGCTCTTGTTATAGCTTGGATAGGCACGTATGTAGGGTTGGATCCATCTGCGTTGTTTACAATACCTATCACGTTGATCGGTGTCACATTTGACACATTAGCAGGGTTCTTAGGACAATCTTTTATGATATGCTCTTTACCACAATCAGCACAAAAGCCTTGTATGTTATAGTACTGTGATTGTCCTGCTATTGGAGGATGTGAACAATCCTTTATGAAATGATCTCCTTGGCACCTAAAGCATGGTCCTCTAGGGCCCTGTGTTCTTTGTTGTCTTAATTGGGGCCGTGGATTTGGGTTTGTGTACATCACATTCGTGTATTCGGGCTCCCAACTAGGTTCCACTGGTGGACTATCATAATGATATGTCTCCACGTGTTCTGGTGACTCTGTGTAATACGCGGGTGGACTATCTACATGAGTAGAGTCAAAACTGTTTGAGTTCGGGTCACTCTCTGTAATTAAGGGTGAAGAGGGCACTAAAGCCCTACTGAGGTTCTCTTCTGCAGCAGCGTATTTAACTGAGATGACATTCGCTGGTGGGGGTGGCTGTTGAGCTAAAACAGGTTGAGGTCTCTGTTGAGCCTGATAAGGGTAGTTCTGAGGAGGCCTATAGTAATAAGGTTGAGCATTGTATTGGCCTTGATACCTACCTGGTTGCGGGTATGCTTGCGGGTAGTTTTGTCTCACTGCTTGTTTGTTATATGGGCAGTCTTGAGCCGTGTGATTTGTGTATCTTCTCTCAATTGTACAGTATTGGCCACTAGGGTTGGCTTGTGTTTGTGTTGCATTGGGACACACATTTGCCAAATGATTTCCACCACAGGTGTAACAATGTACGTTAGTTGTTAACTTGGGCATCTGTTTACTAGAAACTCCTAGTTTCTGGGCCACTTTTTCTGCTAGGTCCTCTATCGAGTTAGACAATTTTGCGGATGCTAGAGATGAACAATCCGAGTCCTTATAGACCTTTGAGAGTTCCAACTCGTCTCCTAAGTTGTCCTCAATGTCTATGCAAATTCTTACACACTGCTCTAGCGTTCTGGATTCCTTCAAGTATACATAGGAGCGTAGTTTAGAGCTCAACAAGCCGTCTAAAAACAATGACACTTGTTTGGCTTGTGAGGGTAGCTCTTGCATTGGACATCTTTCAATATATTGTCTAAACCTACGTCCTGCGAGACTAACTGTTTCCTGAGGGGTTTGTTTGAGACTATGAATCAACGAAGACGTATCATGTCTGATCCCACTTTTAGAGAATTCAATGATGAATGACTCTAAAAAGTGATGAATATCCCTAAATTTCCTTTGTTGCAAAGGTTGCAACCAAGTTAAAGTGGTATTCTTTAACGTTAGTCCAAAAGCATTATATTGCGTGAACATGTCTTCGACTTGCTCTGCCCTCAGTACTTGCTTAAATTCTGCAACATGGTCGTAGGGATCTCCTCTCCCATCAAAATAATTTTTCATGGACTTTACTAACTGAGTGGGTCTTAGTATTCTTGCGTATTCACGTGGTCTAGGTAGAGGAAAATCATCTCTACCACCTGGCATTCTTTGTCTTTCCACTTTGTCCGTGTCTATGGTGGTTCTATCCCTCCCTATGGGATGATTGAAACTAACTTCAGGTCTTTCTTTATTCTTTTCTCTTTGCATGCCTTGGGCTGAGGATGTTCCAGCCCCTTGATGACTTGCGTTTAGGTTTGCTCGAGATGGAGGGAATACTAAATCACCTCTCCATGTGTAGGTATTTCTAGCATGGTCAGGTACCACAAATACTCTTTCTGAAGTTTCATCCAGGTATACAACCTTTCCAGGTGTATCTGGGTCCTTGAATTCGTAGATTATGATGGAGCCTACCTCACTAGGTTGTTCCGTTCTGTACCTCCAAAATGCTTCGTCAGTTTCTTTATTCACAAACAACTCTATGCTCCTGTTGTCCTGAGGGATCCACTCTGGAACTAGTACTCGTGTCAGTACAGATTTCCCTCTAGGTGTCCTAGGTTTTTCTAATGGTTCTTTTCCTTGGGATTTAGCTTTTGTCTCTAACTGAATTACACCAAACTCATTCGTATTGTTTGGCTGAGTACTTAAGATGTACATCGTTCCTTCTTTGTCTATGTATGCGTCTCTTTCGAATTTCACCATTGGACGTTCCAATCCAATGGGTTGATCAGGATTGTGCATTTGCACCACTTGTCTTCGCAAACCATCCTCATAGATGCGAGCACCTAAGCAGTTGGTTCGGAGGAATTCTAACTGAGTCCTATAGGGTCCTTCAGGTCTTTCTAAATATGCTATGTTTGACCCTCCTTCTGGTCTTTCTGTGCTAAATGCCATTTCTGATTCACTCGTGTCTGAGCTCTCGTAGGGGTAACTAGTGTTCAATTGTTGAGCCCACGATCGAGCAGTAGTGCCTACACTTGCTTCTGATGATCTAAGGCTTCGTCGGTCAGACTTACCTATATGTTTGCCCAATCTGAGGTTCATGAATTTACTTCCTTGCATACTCAGTACACGCTCAGATCGTCAATGATTCTTTGTTCTTACTTTCTTGATTCTTTTTAAACCCCTTTAGATTCTTGTCTAGATGTATGCGTCAGGAATTCGACTTTCTGTGGTACTTTGAGTTCTCGTTCCGTCAGACTTATGTTCTTTCCCTTAAGTTTTCATATCACACACCTTTATCTTTTGTCTTAGACTTGATAAATTTAAGTCTCTTATACTTGATGTGTTCCTATCGTCGTTAATCCACAAAGCTACCGTTTAGCGTAAGCTAAGAATTGACTGAGGGGGTTGAGTAATCTTCCAACCTCGAGTCAGCTTTGTTGGTTGCTCTGATGCCCAAGAAGCCGCGCTTCCCAAGCCCTGCGTTCTTCACTGCCTTGCCTTGATTGCCCTTGCTTGACCTTGCTAGACCTGTCGAAATTCAATGTTTAGACCAATTCACAATGGATGATCAAGCACCTGAATATATACACTTTTAAAAGTCCTTTCCCTTTTGCCCAAATTTTAATGATTGCCCCCTAGCTTTCTAGTCCCACACTAGGTCAACCTCAAACTAGCTTATTAAAAATCAACGTATTCTTTATGAAAAAAACAGTTGAGGTCACTTAGTACTCTTAAAGAGCTTTCTAACGAGCTATAAACTCAAAAAACGGACTTCGGATGAAAAAGATATGACCGTTCAGGCCCTGGGGGGTAAAGACTGACAAACAGGTTTCTCTTCAATTATGAGCTAAGGGGTCTCCTATGAATCTAATCACACAAAAAGTTCCCAAAATGAGCCCCAAAATTGACCAAAACATCAATTCCAAAAATCCGTTTGGGGTGGACAATCGCAATGGTCTGAGATAATCGCGATGGTCTGGGACCGTCGCGATGGTCCAGGTGAGCCATCGCGATGGCGTGGCACAATCGCGATGGTCCGAAAGTGCAAACTGTCGTGATGGCGTGAATGTGAACTGTCGTGATGGTCTGGAATGAACGATCACGATGGCTCGATCGGCGAACAATCGCGATGGCGTCAGACAACGGTCAACGTGAGCCGTCACGATGGTCCAAAGTGAACCGTCGCGATGGTCACAGATGCGATGGCGTGAGCCAATCGTGATGGTCCGGGCGCGATGGCGTGAGCCAATCGTGATGGTTCAATTTTTGAGGTGTTGCGATGGTCTGAGGGTGTCGTCGCGATGGTCCAAGGGAGCGAACTGTCGTGATGGTCTAGCTTGCCACGTGGCAGCATCGGCGCGATGGCATGAGCCAATCGCGATGGCGTGGGGTCGATGGGATCTTCGTGATGGTCCAGGTGAACCGTCCCGATGGCTCAAGTGAGCCGTCGCGATGGTGCGAGACCGTCGCGATGGCTTGAGCCAATCGCGATGGTGTGACACAATCGCGATGGTCTGGCCAATCGCGATGGTCCACCAAAATGAAAATTTTTGCAATGCAAGTATGGATTCCTACACACGCAAGGGTCGCCTACACGCTTATGAACTCGCTTACCAAAAATATTGAAGTTGGCAGACCATCGCGATGGTCTGACACACTCCGCAGATCTCTAACAGAAAGTGAAATTTTTACCTTTTCCAAGCTTTCCTGATGCACTGGAGCTCTGTACCTGCAAGAAAACTCAAAAACACACAAGTACACACAAGCACAAAAGCTCTCTCTCTCTCGCACATGCACAAATGAGGGGAAATGAGGAGAATGGGTGGATATGGTGAATTTTTTGATTTTTTTGGAGTTGAAGATGATGATGCAGTGATGAAGATGGAGTGTGGGGGAGGCAAAAAACACCAAAAACTAACTAAAAACAACAACAAAAACTGAAATTTTTACCTTCCAACGCCACTTCTTGCTATACTCTTACCATCACACATTTGTCCTAGACTCGATCCCCGGCAACGGCGCCAAATTTGGTGTTGCTCTAGCACAATGGTGAGAACCATGTTAAGAAGCTCCACCTCCTTAATGTCAATCCGCGGAAGAGATAGGAGTGATATGAAGATCGTGAATGTGAGATGAAGTGATAGTGAAGGTGAGAAGCATAGAAATGCACACACACATACACACACACTACGAAGAGACAAGCAAGACACAATGGAAGCTGATAAATTAACTCTATTGCTCAAAATCTCAATTACAAGCTCAAAGTAGCTCTAAGCTCACACTAACCAACCTCAAAAATGAGCTCTCTAGCTCTTTTTATAGATTCTAGACTAGTTTTGATCGGTTTCACATCTAGTGACCGGCATAGTTAAAAAATAGGTCCTATGCGCTATTTGAGAGGGTAAACGGTGTCTAAAAATAACCAAAATTGGTACGCACATTCTACCTAAGCTCCTCAAGCTCGAGGACTCCTCGGCTTGCACAAAATGGAGCTATGAATTACAAAAAGGGTTTTTTCTATGGTACATATGTCACAATAGTGATGAAAATCACTGTTGGAGGTTTTGAAGAATATTTATAAAACATAAATCTTTGAAAATTTGATTCGACTGGCTCCCTGCTCTGTCTTTACATGCTTCCGGATCTTCTATGCCTCTGGCTGCTGCCAACACTAAGCCACAAGGAAGATAAAGAATATGATAATTTATTCTACATAGATTCAAGATGTTCAAATCATCTTGCAAGCAACATAGCTCTCTTATCTTATTTGGAAAGTCCAAAGCGTAGACATGAAGTTCAAACAGGGGATGACACAAAGCATAGTGTGAAGAAGATTTTTAATGTCAAAGCTTCTGATGGTAGGTTAAGTATTTTGATCAAGGTACTCTATGTTCCCACTATTACAAAAAAACCTAATAAGTGTAGGCCAAATGGTTGAGAAAAGTTTGCAAGTTAGGTTCACCCAACATGGAGCTTTTGTGGAAGATCCATGTCAAGGCTTCAAGAAGATAGCCAGAGGTGAGAAGCATGGTAGGCTCTTTACTTTTGAAGTAGGAGAAACCAAAAACATAGCTCTATTCAACTTTGAGTCTCAAAACCTAAGTGAGCTTGAAGTGTGGCATAAGAGGCTAGCTCATGTGAATGAAAGAACCTTAAAGGATATATGCACGGATCAAAGTGTTCTTGGACTTCCAAACATATCAAAGCAATACATGATCAACAAATGTGATGCATGTCAGATTGGGAAGGCACAAAGACAACCATTCAACCACAAAGGTCACATCCACAACAATCTATTGGACTTAGTACATACAGATGTATGGGGACCAAGCCAAGAACCTTCATTGGCAAGATCAAGATATTATGTCTCATTTATCGATGACCATAGTAGATGGACTATTTTCTACTTCATCAAAAGTAAGAATGAAGTGTTTGATTGGTTCAAAAAGTATCTAGCACATGTGGAGAACCATACAGGTAGATCACTCAAGAATCTCAGATTTGATGGAAGGGGAGAATACTTCTCCAAAGATTTTGATGAGTTCTTGTAGGGTAAATGTATCAAAAGGGAAGTGACTACTAGGTACTCTCCTCAATTGAATGGAATTGCAGAGAGAAGAAATAAGACATTGGTTGGATCAAAAAGAATAATTCTTGAAGAGAAGAGGTTGCCACATTATCTATGGGCAAAGGATATCTCAGCTACTATGTACCTTATCAATAGACTACCATCCAAATCACTTCAAGGTATGATTCCTTATGAAGCATGATATTGAAGAAAACCTAGTCTTGGACATTGCAAGGTGTTTGGTTGTTTAGCTTATGTTCATGTACCATCACAAATAAGAGGTAAGTAGATGAAAGGGCAACAAAAGCAATGTTTATTGGGTATGACTCAACTCAGATGGGTTACATGTTCTATAATCCTTCAACCAAATGATTCACTACAAGTAGAGACGTTGTGTTTGAAGAACATGGGTCTTGGTATGATGAAGACAAACAAAAGGTCACTCTACGATATGATCTTGATTCTAATTCTCATCAATTAGGAAGAAAGTATGATACAGAGGTCTAGGATCCAAGAAGTGATACAGATGATGAACAAAATAAAAAGGAAAAGGATTACAAGCTATGGAAGTCAAGAGGCAAATCAAAGATGCAAGAGTGTGGAGAATGCTCTAAGTAATCTCCTAGAAGATCAACAAAAAAGAAGAAACAACCAGAAAGGTATGGATGTGATTCCACATTTGTTACAAAGCATTCAATCTATTTTGCAAAAGACTCAATTTTAGAACTCTCAACCTATGAGGAGGCAAAAAAAAACCCTAATTGGGAAAAGGCAATGAAAGAAGAAATAGATGCATTGAAGGAGATGGACACTTGGGATTTGGTTCCAATGTCACCCAATCAAAAGGTAATTTGTTGCAGATGGGTATATAAAATTAAGAGAAATTAAGATGGATTAGTTTGCAGGTCCAAGGCCAGATTAATTGCCAAAGGATTCTCAAAAACTCATGGTATAGACTGTGAGGAAACATTCTCACCAGCTGCAAAGATGACTACAATAAGAACATTGATAAGTGTAGGTGCTACAAGAGATTGGAGACTCCTCCAACTTGAGGAAAAAAATGAATTCTTAAATGGTTGGATAAGTGAAGAAGTATACATTTCAAAACCACCAGGTTTTGAAAACCCTAATCATACATCTTATGTTTGCAGACTTAAGAACACATTATATGGATTGAAACAAGCTCTTAGAGCTTGGAATTACAAGTTGGTTACATGGCTTCAAGATCAAGGGTTCAAACCCTAGCAACTGAGATCCTTCTCTATTCATCAAAAGAGATCACAATGAGGTTATCTATCTATGTTTATATGTAGATGATATTATTGTGACAAGTGATGATCTTAATGGCATTCAAAGGATCAAGAGACACATGCAAGAGGAGCTTAAAATCAGTGACTTAGGTGAGCTCATATATTTCCTAGGTATGCAAGTGATTTATACAAATGAAGGGACATATCTAATTAGGAGAAGATACATTCAAGACCTACTTCTTAAGTTCATAATGGAGAACACAAAGCTTGCAGGTACACCTTTGGAATTAAACCATAAACTAAGTGTTTATGAAGGTGAGTAGATTGATGATCCTAAAGAGTATCAAAGCTTAGTTGGTAGCTTGATATATGCTACTCACACAAGACCAGACATATCATATAGTGTGGGAGTGCTCAGTCAGTTCATGAACTCACCAAGAAGCCCACACATGGATGCTGCAAAGAGAGTACTCAAGTACCTCAAAGGGATACTTAATGAAGGTATCTATTATCCTTACTCTTCAGATTTAGATATCAAAATCTATTTAGATGCAGATTGTCATGAGGAAGGAGATAAGGAAGAGATCTCACACACACTCTCACACTCAATAAGGAGCACACATAGAGATTGAGTCAAGGAAGAATGATCTTCTTCTTATTTTATTACATAAAAGGAATGTACAAGAATGACTTGAAAACAACAATACAACAAGTGTGATATATAAAGAATAGTACATAAGGGAAAATGATAATGTCTGCAAATGAGTGAGCTGGCAAGAAATAAATCTGCCATCACTCTTGGTAGACAAACCTTGTAAAGCTCAATGAAGTATCCTTGACATATATCTACATGACCACTATACATGTCAAAGAAATGAAAAAGTGATATGTGTCATCCTATATCATCACATGTTGAGCTTGATATCTTAACACTCCCCTTCAAGCTCAATATCATTTCTTGTAATCTAAGAATCTTCCGAAACTTCTTCAACTTCTCTGCTTCAAGTGCTTAGTGAAAATATCAGCAACTTGCTTATCCATTCTCACATAAACAAGATCAATATCACCTGTTAATACCTTCTCTTTCATGAAGTGATAATGTACCTCAATATGCTTTGTTCTAGCATAAAAAATAGTATTCCGTGCTAACTGTATGCTATTAAGATTATCACAATAGATGGTGATATGCTTTTGCACTTCCACACCTAAATCTGCAAGTAGCATCTCTAGCCATGATGCCTCACATGCTACCATTGCAGCATCTCTATACTTAGCCTTTGTACTTGACAAAGCAAGAGCGGGTTGCTTCTTACTATTCCATGTAATAACTACACTCCCAAGTGAGAATAGAAAGCCACTAGTAGATCTTCTATTTGGAAAGCTACTAGCCCAGTCTGCATCACTGTATCCATGAACCTATAATTTTACCCCAGCTTCATAAAACAATGCATAATCCAAAGTAGCACTCACATAACGTAGAGTGCACCTCAGAGCATCTATGCTCTGAAGTCCTGGGAATGTGCATAAATTGACTTTCAAGACCAAGAGTGTAGCTTAGATTAGGCCTAATTGTGAGACATATCAAACTTCCCATAATTTTCTTGTAGATAGTAGCATTTTCCCATGCTTCACTTGATGTAGTATCCAACTTCAAATTTTGATTTAGTGGCATAGAAACTGGCTCAGAATCAGCCAATCATACTTTTGCAATATATTCAAGGCATATTTCCTTTGTGACATCCCTTGTTTTGGTATGTATAATTCAATGCCAAAGAAATAACATAGCACATCAAGATCTTTCATGTCAAATTCCTGCATAAGGAGTTGCTTTACCTCTTTAATGCTTGCTTCATTGTTGCCTCCTACAATCAAGTCATCAACATAAATAGCCACAATTGTGATGCCATCATCACCCTTCCTTGCATATTGTGAATGATCTGCATCACAGATAGAAAACCCAATGGTGGTTAAGTAGCCAACAATCCTTGCATGCCAAGCAGGAGGGGCTTGTTTAAGCCCATACAAGGCCTTTTGCAACTTGCAAACATATTTTGGGTGCTTTGAATCTTCATATCCTTGTGGCTCGTCCATGTATATTTCGTCCTGTAACTCACCATGTAGGAAAGCATTCTTTACATCCATCTAATGCAAAGTCCATCCTTTTGTTGTAGTTATTGCAACAAGTGTTCTAACAATAGACATTTTGGCTACAAGGCTGAACCTTTCCTCATAATCAATGCAATATGTCTATGCATATCCTTTGCTACCAATCGTACTTTGTACATGCTTATGCTACCATCAACATTGTGCTTTACCTTGTAAACCCACTTGCAGCCTATGGGCATTTCCAATTGCATCTTCAAAACAAGAAGGTTCAACATCTTGTATTACCTTGGTCATGTAGGCACAATGATGAGCCATATAACTATCATATGTCAATCGTTGCACAGAATTTTGCATCCTCCCAGATCTTCTTGGTCACGGTTAACTTCTCCTTGTATCATCTACATGTGCCTTTCTAAATCCTGGGGTCTTCATAGATAGCAATCCAAGTTCCTCATCAAGGCTCTTCTCCGAACTGCTTGAATCTCCATCAATATCTTCAAAACTTGTAGATGTTTTACTACCAGCAGAAAGCTTTTCTTTACCTTTCTTTGATGTAATTGGTGAATTTGTTGGACTGAAATTTCCACACAATCTTCCACTCCATGGATTTGAGTTGGAACTATTGCCTGGTGACACATCTTGTCCACTCAAAACTTGAGATTTTGCACTTGAATTTTTAGCATTTTCTTTTTCATTTGGTTCAAGATCAAGTCCATCTTTGGCATCTCCATAAAAGCTTGAAATTTCATCAAACACCACATCTTTGCTTACCTTCACCTATCGTGTGAGTGGGTTATAACATTTATACCCCTTTTGCTCATGGGAGTATCCAATAAAGATACATTTTTCTACTTTTAGATCAAGCTTCATCCTTAACTCATTTGGAACATGTACATATGCAATTGTTGCTCTAGCACAATGGTGAGAACCACGTTAAGAAGCTTCACCTCCTTAATGTCAATCCGAGGGAGAGGTAGGAGTGATATGAAGATCGTGAATGTGAGAAGATGTGAGAGTGAAGGTGAGAAGCACAAAGATGCACACACGCATACACACACACAATGAAGAGACAAGCAAGACACAATGGAAGGTGGGAAATTAGCTCTATTACTCAAGAATACTCTCACAAGCTCAAAAATAACTCTAATCTCAAACAAGCTAACATGAACCAACCTCAAAAATGAGCTCTCTATCTCTTTTTATAGTTTCTAGACTAGTTTTGACCGGTTTCACATCTAATGACCGGCCTAGTTAAAAAATAGGTCCTAGAGGCTATTTGGAAGGGTAAACGATGTCTAAAAATAACGAAATTTGGTACGAGCATTCTACCTAAGCTCCTCAAGCTCGAGGACTCCTCGGCCTGCACAAAATGGAGCTATGGATTGCAAAATGGGATTTTGTCTATATTACATATGTTACAAGAGTGATGAAAATCACTGTTGGATGTTTGAAGAAGTAATAAAAATATAATTGTTTTGAAAAAATGATCCGACTGGCTCCCTGCTTCATCTTCACATGCTTCCGTGGCGTCTGTGCCTCTGACTGCTTCCAACACTCCCCTCCCTCTCGCTTCTGTCGTCCCTGACAGAACCTTGTTGTGAGGTCTGCCGGATGTAATTCTGTAGGAGGTCTTGAGCGAGCGTGTGCTCTGCTACACGAATACCTCGGGCTAGATCAGCCTCGAGTTTCTCCCAGTCGATAGGTTGCGGCTCGTCTGGTGGTGGGAGCTGATAGTGTGTGGAGTACACCATTCGTTCACAGGCGAATAATTGCAATAAGTGTGTGGGCCTGCTTATGAATACTTCTGAATGGTACTCCCAAAAACCGGTGGTGAACATTTCTTCGAATGTTTGCTTGTAACATGCCGGTAGATATTTGATCCTGCAGTGCCAGGCGTAACACACCCGTAGCGATGGCGTTGTGCTCATATCATAGACTAAATCCAAGTTGCCATGCTCAAAGCCCGGGGTGTTGACATGGGGAGCCTTGATGCGCCGGAAGACTTTAAAGACCATCTGCATCATGTCAAAGATTTTGACAGTCATGTGCGCGGCAATATCATCCATAGGTTTTAATCGAGGGAGCCAGTGGCGGATCGTCGCCATCATGTAGCCTACTGTGGGTAACGCGACTGGTGGCTTGAAGTAGGGGTAGTTCAGCCAGTCTTGGCACTGCTTATTGTTCTGTAGCTTTATAGCGAAGGCAGTCCAAGAGCGGCGTCGTGGTACTGGTCCCCAGCACGGATTAAATTTTAAGTGAAGCGGCGCTTTTACCCACGTGCTCATCATCTCTGGATAATTTTGCAATAAATCTTTGCGCCAGTCTGGTTGAAGGATTTCACCTCTCTGCGCCCTTGGTGGCAAGTCCTCTGGCTCGAATTGAGTGGCATGCGTTGGTTTCATGCCGGTTTCTTTCTCTATGGTTAACTGATATTCTGCCATTAACATGAAGTATGGTTTATACTGAAGCTCATGCCCAGATATGTATCGTCGCGGGGCCATTTGAGCAAAGAATGGTGATTGTAAAATTTTCTCTTCAATTATGGCCATGGCATGTAGCTGTGCCTCTACTCTGGCCGAGTGTGTCGTTCCGAGTTCTTCAACTGTCTTCATCCACGCGGGGGTAGGTAGTTCGTAGGTCATCTGGCCTTCGGCCGTGACACGTCCGCCTGGGATGGGTATCGGTTCATATGCCTCTTCGAATGTCTCCTCCACCGGGATAGTGACTGTTTCTTCCTCAGCTGGTAGCTCAGGTGGGGAGTCTGGCCTTGGTGGTGCTTCATAGATGGCGATTCGAGATTCAAGATTCACTACCTGGGCCCGGAGTGCGTTGAGTTCCTCTAAAACTTCAGGTGCAGGGTCCACAGGTGCTGGTAATTCCGCTGCTACTGGTACCTGTTGTGTTGCTGGTTCTCTGAGCTGTAGCAGTTTGTGATCTTCCTTTAACTTTTGATACTCTTCATTCATACGGTCATAGTCCTCGAGCAATCTGACATGGTCGTCTAGCAACATCCGCATCGACTCAGATGGGATGGCCTTGAATCTGCTCGGACTTAGTGGCTGTTCTGGATGATCTAAAGCCGCCTCCAAGTTTTCTCTGTTCTGCTCTTGGAGTCTCTGGTTCTCTTCTTTTGCTGCGGCTAAGTGTCTTCTCAATAAGCCCATATTTCTAGTAAGCGTTGCATTGCGGACAGTCTGGGCTCTAAGTAGGTTATCTAAATCCGCGGTGGCCTCTTTGCTTTTTTCCTCACTTTCTATTTCTAACTTGTGATAAGCCTCTCGTAACTCTTGGTACCGGCTGTTCAGTGAGGCGTTCTCAATCGATAACAAATTAAGCTGCGTTTGCAAGTCGTTCGTCGTTTTCTGCAGCTGTTGATAGTTAGTGCCGAGTGATGCAAACTCATCTCGGACTTGCGTCATGCATGCGAACATGTGTTGAAATGCTGTGTCGATGGTGGGCGATAGTAGTAGTGAAGTGCTAAATGAGGATGCAGTGATAGTAGATGCAGTGGGAATGGGAATCGGGGTTGGGACTGTGGATGCAGTGGTGATTGTGGAAAATTGTGAAGTGCCTAAATATGAGGGTGCTGTGAGTGGAGTGGGTGGCGGTGAGGTGGGTGGTGATATGTCCATGCCATTGGACGTGTTTAATGTTGTGACTGTGAAAAGTGGTGTGATTGTGGGTGGTTGCGTAGGTGTGAATACGGGATTTACAAACGTGGAGTAGTTTACAGGGGGGATTGTTGGAGCGGCTTGGTGAAACGGGGAAATAGGTGTTAGGGTAGGTTGGGGAGGCGAGACTGGGGAGAAGGTTAGTGGGGTTAGGAAGGGAAATGGGGGTCTTAGAGGTGGGGGAAACGCTGGGAAGGATGAAGGGGTGAAGGGGTTAATATAGGGATGCAGAGGGCTGGGTGTGGGCCTGGTGGTATGAATGGGTAAGGAAGAGGTTGGGGCTATATTGCTTTGTACAGGTGTGGATGTGGGGAAAGCAGGTGGGTGTGCGGGTGATACAGGATGGGTTGGTGAAAGATGAGGTGAAAGAGGAGTCGAAGGGGTGGAGGTTATTTCGAGGATTGTAGTGGTATGAACAATGGTGGTACGGGGTGGCGAATCTACAAGAATGGTTTCTGCGGTTACTGAACGTTCGGGGGCGAGGCGTGCCTCCCTGGCTTGTGCTGAAGATTGGGCTCCTGTTGGTACACGAATATACTCCCCGGGTTTTGAGAGTAGTCGCACTCGGCGGGGATCGAACTGTGGTAGTTGCTTCCTTTGTAAAAATCTGAGTGCTTCATGGGAGCCTACTGATTGGACTAACTCTCGGAACCCTCTGATATAGGCGTCTTCGAATCCTCCTGAGATGAGTTCCTGTTCAATTAATGCCTGGCTCTCCTCTTCAGTTAACTTCTTTCGTGCCCAGACTTTCTCCATGGTACGATATAATTTCTTGATGGCCAATGTGTATGCTGCGGCTTCGAAAGTTTCATCTTCATATGTGCTGGTGTCGCCGTGGGTGTCAGTCTGTTGGCCTTGGCCCTCTGTCTGTTCCTCTTGTGAGCCCTGGCTGGCCTCATCGTCGCCTTGATCGTCGTCTGTTTCAGTTCTTTCTTCTTCAGAGCCCGACACAGCCTGTCCCTGTGGCAAGTCTCGCGGCGTAGTGGGGTAGCTGGGGCGCTCATATTCCTGGGAGAACAGTGGTGCTTCTGAATACTGAAACTCGTTTGAGAATGCATCAGGCATCTCAAAATCAAATGTCGTGTTTATGGGGTCGGTCTCCATATGTGGTATCGGGAAAGAAAACGCTTCCGCACCAATGGTGGTGGGAGCGTCTGCGGTTGTGGTGGCGGGTTCTGAGGTGGTAGCTGCCTGAGGTGCAGCGGTACTCGTGGTGGCCTCCGTAATTACTGGTCTGGACAACCGTATGCGAATAGGGTGTACAGTGGGAGCAGCTTCTGTCTGTGGGCGCTCGGGAGAGGGTTGTGGTGACGGCGACTCTGGCACTTGGAGGCAAGGGATGGTGCCTCGCATGCGCTTACCTGCCCGTGTCCTACTGGGCTTCCTAGCTTTCTTCGCTGTGCTCTTGAATGCCTTCAATTCCTCTCCTGTTAATGCACGCTCGATGGGCAAGTCATAAGCCAAACACATATACACAATTCTTGTGAGTGCACAACATCCGTTAAGCACTTTTTTACGCTCCCATCTGTGCTGTGCCAGGTACATCTGATCTATGATCCAGCTGGCCAGATCAACTGTTTGAGGTCCCGTACATGCCAAATATAATCCGAACCATATTCTTTTGTGTGGCATGGTAAATCTGTCCTGAGCTGGAAAGGCAAAATGTTGCATGCATATTCTTAGTGGCTTTGACAACTCAGGTGTGATGGCCGAAATCTCTTCCCACTTCGTGACATCCCCACGTTTCATCGGTTCTGGAATTAATCTCTCTCGGTCTGTGGGAGTGTGGGTTCCATGAATCTTGATGGCTGCTCTGATTAGGTCCTTAGAGAGATAAAATCTCTTGTAAGGTGGATCATCCACTAGAGTAGGCAATATAAAGGTTCCTGGGATGTCCTTATTTTCTGATGCCAGCAATGTAGTGATTAAATAATAGCACCTATAAAAATCCGGTTTGGGCAGAGGATCACTGAAGTATTCTGTGAAGCCTGCTCGGGCCCAAACATGAGTTAAATCCTGGGTGCTTTGTAGGGCTTTGAATTCTCTGGAGAAAAACTGGTACTTTCCCCACGTGCGGTCATCAAAAGTCAGAGAGGATTCAAATATAAAGTCTGCGTCCGCGAGGGGTCCTGCCAGGCCCTGAAACCAATGAGAGTTCCTGTGTATCTTTTCGGTGTAGCCCATAGGGGGGTTATCGATAGGCATGGGCCCTGGAAATCCCTGAAATTCCGGCGGTGGAGCAGTAGGGTGAGACTCTGCTCGTAGCACGTTGAGTGGTACTGCTGCTACACTGGGGCCTGCTCCTGATGTTCCTTCGTCAGTTTGCATGGTGGCTGGTGCGCTAGTGAGAAAGATCTGCTACAAAAGATTAACACATTAGCATGGAAATTAATCATGATCCCATTAAAGTGAGACCGCAATCCCTTTCCATAACTGATGCGTAACCCGTGTAGCCAAGTGCTGTGATGTGATGGATGCAATGTTTCTTGCAGCACTAGTGCAGGTCTCAAGACACCTATACGTTTCAGATCATGCATACATTTCTTGATGAGATGAGATTACGAGTGGTGTGGGATGATGGTGTGTGAATTTATACAAGGTTTAAAGGTTAGTGATTCAGTACAAGGTTGTATGTTAGTCGGGGGGTAGTTAGACAATGGGTTAGGGGAAGACGGTTGGGCACGTTTCGGTATCCATTTCCTAAGAGTCCTTGAACGGGTGGTGGGTTTCTGCTGAGGGGTAAAAGGTGGTAACGGGTGTGGTGGTGTCGAGGGGTGAAAAGGTTTGTAAGGATTATGTATTACATGGCTTATGGATTGAGCTATGATACATGGTTTGGGTACCCAAATCCGCGTGGGTGTGGGTCTATGGGTAAGGTACTTCTTGGCGATCCACATTTGTTGGATGCTTGGACCTGTAGAAGAAGGTCGAGGGGATGGTGGATATCGATTCTGTTTCTGTTCTGCCTTTTGCTTGTTGATCTCTGCTTGGTTGGAGTCCTTCGGTGCTTTTTGTCCTTTAGGCACCCATATTTGTCTGGTGCCGCTGCCTTTGGATGGCCTAAACTGCCTTCCTGGTCGTGTCTTCTGATACTGTCGTCGATCTGGGTTCCTTTGTCGTGGTTGACTCTGTTGTGGCGGGGGTTGAGAGGTCGGATGGACACTCTGCTTTGGAAAAGAAGGGAGTTCCAACACTTGCGTGACCTGCCCATTAGGAAGTGATGCCTTTTGTAACTTTAATCTAGGCCAGTCCGCAACAAGCTTGGAAGGATGAGCACCGCAGGGTGTCGTGCTCATTTGGCCGCTGATGCAACCCACCTGACCTCTGATTGTGCCCTTCTGCCCTTGCTGTTGGGTAACTGTCTCTTCTAGTTTGCAGGAAGTCCCAGGGAAGATCTCCTGTCGTCCTTCTGATTGACATTCATCCATCGCCAAGCCCGAGTGGGTTGGTGTGGACGTAGCGTGATTGAGCTGATCAAAGATCTTCCTGTCTTCCGTCGCATGCGTTTCCTTGGGTCTAGGGTCACAACCGTCAAGCGGAATGCCGTTAGGGAAGTCAAGCGGTATCACTCGCTTCTGCTCTAAGGTTCCAATCTGTAAGGAGCCTTGTCTAAGATTTAGGTCCACTGAGTGATCGTATAGCCAATCTTGGCCAAGGATTAGGGGTTCTATCAGGTCGTCATCATGGCACACTAGTAGCTTCGCTGTCATCGTCAAATCCTTAATGAGGATAGGAAGGTCCACCTCACCCATGCAAGGGGTTTCCATGCCTCCTAGGCCTATGAGGTAAGCCTCAATTGGCCGCATTTCTATTCCTGAATCCTTATAGTGGGACCATCTAATCGCACTAGTCGCAGCGCCTGAGTCAATTAAAGCCCTGAGTTCTTGGCTATGGTTACCGTACTCTAGCCTAACTGTAATGAATGGTCTCCTGTCCACTATGCTAGGATGAGTGGTTGACTTTACTTGACACATGGCCATGGGATATCTGGGTGGTGTTTCCAGATGGTTATAATGTTCTCTCCCTAGTCCTTGTCTTCTTAGCTTCATGCGCTTAATGCGTTCTATGGCTTCTGCCTGAGCTTCGGCTCGTATTCTATTTTCTTCCTCCTTACGCTTCTTTGCCAACGTGAGTCGTCTAAGCATATCCTCAGTAAGAGGTTCTTGATACAACCTGACTCTACAGCCACTAATGTAATTAGGCATTATATCTCCTTCTAAGGTGGCTAACTGTACTGCTCCACTAGTCGAGAGTCTGTTAATGATCATAGGTCCATAACCTCGCTTTTCTAACTTCCGTGCGTGCTGTTTCAGCGTATACACTAGAACTAAATCTCCTTCTTTTAGGCCTTTATCTTTCACATGTGCATCAAAATATGCTTTCTGTCGCTTCTTCGCTGCGTATATTCCTGCTGCTGCTTTCAGCCTGGTTTCTCCTAATCGTTCCAAGTCCATTATTCTCGCTGATAATTCATGGCCGGTCCACTCATGTTCTTGTGCAACCTTAAGGGTCGGTATCAAGAAGTCCAAGGGAAGCACTGCATTCTGACCAAAAACCATCTGAAAGGGAGTTGCATTGAGTACGGTCTTGTAGGCCACTCGATATGCCCAAACAACGTGGTGTAGCTGTTTGTCCCAATCTGAACGTTTATTGTTCACGAGTTTCGTCAGTACGGTACACAGTATCTTGTTAGTGCTTTCAGCCTGACCATTGGCCTGAGGATGATATGGTGCGGATTTCTTGTGAATCACCATAAAATCCTGTAACAAATATTCAATGACTTGGTTTAGAAAGTGAGTGCCTCGATCGCTCACCAACTCTATAGGCAATCCATATCTTGTAAAGACATTTTCAAATAAGAATTTTGCAGTAGTGTGAGCATCATTCTTTTTTGTGGCTTTTGCCTCTACCCATTTCGTAAGATAATCTGTGGCAACAATAATATATTCCGCATGTGTACCTTTTGCAGGGGGGTTAATGGGTCCTACAAAGTCTATACCCCACTTAGAGAATGCACGTCCGCCCATCATGGGTTTCAATGGCATTTCATCTCTGCGAGTAGGAAACTGAGTTCTTTGGCACACGTCACATCTCTTTACATATGTATGAGCATCCATGTGAAGAGTGGGCCACCATAATCCTGCAAAGAGAATGGCTTTGATTATCCTATCTGGTCCAAAATGACCTCCTGCAACACCTTGGTGTGCAGTCTCTAGTATGCTAAGATAATCGCTCTCATGAACACATTGTCTTAGATATCCATCTCGTCCTCTTTTGTATAGATTATCGCCAATCAGCGAGTAGCCTTGAGCTTCCTGCTCTAGACTGCGTTGTCGAGCTAAGGTCATTCCTTGAGGGAATGTGTTCGTCCTCAAGTATGTCACTAAAGGTTCACTCCAGTCTGGTGTGAGAGACACATGATACAATGTAGCATGCTCAACTGGTGGTCTTTCGCAACAAACATGGCATTCCTTACACAACTTGTAGACATCTGCTTCCATCGTAGGCCAATATACTCCCAATCTATGCAGAGTCTGTAATGTTCGATGTTTTGAATGATGTTGCTTTAGTGCACCTACGTGTGCTAATTGCAACCAATTCGCATGTTCTGATTCATCTACACAACAAGCAAGAATCTTTTGATTATCCTGTTTATATATGCTTCCTGCTATTATTTGGTACCTCTGAGATTTGGTAATCTCTCCTTCTTTGATCTTTATCCTAGGACTCTTGGGTCCGTATGTCAGAATAGGGACTAACGGCTTAGCCCATTCTGGTGCTATCTCAAGGTTGAATAAGTATGCATCTGGTAGATCATCAGCTACTCCTTGAGGAGCTTCTCCTGAAGTTAATCTTGAGAGGTGGTCAGCTCTAAGATGCGTCTTTCCTTTCCTAACTACCACTTCAAAATCATACTCCATGAGCAGTAGAAACCAGCGTATCAGTCGTCCTGTGTTACATGGTTTGTTGACTAAATATAATAGGGCTTGATGATCCGTAAAGAACTTGAATTTGTTGGCCAACAAGTAGTGCCTAAACTTCTTTACAGCGTAGATCATCCCTAATCCTTCTCGTTCCGTCGTGGTATAATTTCTTTCTGCTGCGTTCAGTTGTCTGCTAGCGTAAGCTATGGGGAGATCTATGTTACCTTCATTCGTGGGTTGTGCTAACACACATCCTATGGCGTAATTGGATGCATCCACATGTACATGAAATGGCTTACTCCAATCTGGGGTAGTCAATATGGGTGCTGAGCACAAACGTCGTTTAAGTTCATTGAATGAATTTTCGCATTCATCTGTCCACTCAAAATTGGTCAAAAGAGAGTACAGAGGCTTGGCTATGATTGCATACATGTGTATGAATCTCCTATAATAACCACAATGGCCCATAAATGCCTGTACCTCTTTCACATTAGTTGGTTTTGGTAATTCTGCAACTACCTTCACCTTTTCCTCGTCCGTAGAGATTCCATTTTTTGACACAATGTGTCCTAGAATTTTGCCTTGTCTGACCATGAAAACGCATTTTTCTGGGTTCAAACAGACCTGATATTCTCGACATTTGTCAAATATTTGTCTTAACTCTGGAATATGTGTCTGTCTTACATTTGAATGTGCACATAAGTCATCGACATAAACTTCCAAGCTCCTGCGTAAGAATTCCTTAAAAACATGACACATGAGTCGCTGGAAAGTAGCGGGTGCATTTGTCAAGCCAAATGGCATCACACGAAATGCAAATATGCCCCATTCTGTGGCAAAAGCCGTCTTGTGTTGGTCTTCTGGAGCAATGGCTACTTGGTTATAGCCTGAGAATCCATCAAGAAAGCTGTAAACTTCCTTGCCCGCGACTCTTTCCAATAGGTGTTCCGTGATAGGAAGAGGATAACTATCTCTAATCGTGGCGGCATTAACTTTTTTAAGGTTAATACACACACGCAATTTTCCATTCTTCTTGGGCACAACCACAATGGGAGATACCCATTCGGTATGCTCAATTTCGTAGATAAATCCTGCTTCTATCAACCGATCTATCTCCTCTTTAATCTTCGCGGCGTAGTTATCGTTGTACGTGTACGGTTTCTGTTTTGTCGGTTTCGCATCTGGAGTCATAGGGATTCTATGAGAACATATATCTGGGTCTACTCCCTTCAAATCTTTGTAACTCCAAGCAAAAACATCTCTATATTCGCGCAATAGGGCAACTAACTCTTCTTCTTCTTCAGTCGTCAAATCATGCCCTATGTATGTACATTTTTCTTCTTCTCCTTCGATAGCAACTATTATTTTCTTGGTTTTCTCTCGGTTATCATATGCTCGTCCGTCATTCGCCTTTCTATTAGGCATTCGTACCATGATTCTTCTGTCTTCAATTTCATATTTCTTGAAGTTCTCGGGTACTTCGAACAAAGATTCTTCCTTTTCTGACATTGTTTCTTTCTTCTTTCTCTTCTTGCCTTCACTCTTAGCAGTCACTTCCGTGGCTAACCTTACCTCGTTCGTAATTTCCTCGTGTCTCTGAGTGTGAGTCTCCACTTCGTAGAAATATTCTTCCTCTGATGCAAAGGGTGGGTCCATGATAATTGATTCTAAATCAAAATCGCTTGCGTCCTCAAATGCATCAGTGTTAGGTTCGCACTCTTCTAAAATTGCATCGCACATGATTGGCTCTATCGTGAAAACTGAAATGTCATAGCCATCCTCGTCACAGTGGGGTGTCCATTGTTCTTCATTGATGGCTACATCCATGGTTGCTAGGATTTCCGCCCAACCATGGGGTTCAAATTCCTCGTCTGGGAATACTACAGGTGCATATGCTGGATCTTGAAGGGTTCGTGGATGTTGTTCTGCACCTAAGGTCCTGGTTTCTAATCGTTCTTCCTCTTGTTTGGCTACTTTACACATCCATAAATGGGTGTCCTCATGCAACCAAGAAGGATCTGATTCTAATGAGTGCACGGATTCCGTCTCTGCTGGTGTCTTATGGATGGTATTCCATTGTATTGGGGGTACATCTCTATGTGAATAGTCTTTAAGATTGACTTTGGTAGTCACTCCTAAATGTTGCAAGTACAAAGAATTAGTTCCCCAATCTTGTACAATTTGCAACTGACGCATGAATGGTCGTCCCAATATCATCTCATATGCATGATTTTTCGCGAAGTCACAAATGGCGAAAGTATGCTCAAATTCTACACCACAAGTGGTGAGAGATATGCCTTCTAGTAAGCCTAATGGTTTCTCTATGTGTCCATCAGCCATTTGTAGCTTCATCCTGGTGGGTCTGAGCGCTGGCTTACCCCAACGTTTCCATAAGGCGGTAGTAGCGATAGCTACTCCGGCTCCTGAATCTAAGATGGCTTTCGTGGTGTAGCCCTGATGGGTTATTGGAAGATATGTGTTACCTTCCTCTCCTTCGCTTACGTCTCCAATCCTTTCCACGGGTATCTCTGGTACCTTCTTATGTGATCCTATCTGAGAGGGTGTGGTAGCTAGCTCAGGGAATTGATTTGCTACGTGCTTCCACAATTCTGGTTTCACCTTTAACAATTCCTCCAGGGTGAGATTACACTGTACTTTAGTGTTCTTGATCACTTCCGTGTTTCTAGGGATCACTGATTCTTCATTCCTCACTATTATCGTGGGTGCTCTCATACTAATAGACTTAGCTTCCCAAGGTCCTGTGAACTGAGGTAATTCTTGTAGAGAATTAGACTCAAATCCTGTGGGTTCACTCAGTTGTTCCACCTCTACATCACCATATATAGAGGGGATGTCTTGGGGAAATTGTTCCTGCAAGTCGTCTATTTCTTGAATAGGAGGATGAGTTCCTTGTTCTTTCCTCCATTTCTCTTCTTGGATTTCTCTTAAAAATTCATGTGAGTACTTATGTATGGAGGATAGGTTATCTTGACTCTCCGTATTGGGTACTTGAGACAGGGATGGTGGATTCCTTTCCTGTGTCTCTGGGACAGTAGGGTTCCTAGACTGATCCTTTTTCTCTTTGCTTTCAATCAAGTGTTCTAACCTCTCCATTAGTCCTTGAAAGTGTAGTTCCGGTTTTGCCATGTTATTCCAATTAAGATATCTAGAGGCTTCGAACAATGCTTGGGCTAGTTCTACCATCTTCATGCAAAGTTTAGTTCTCTCAATTTCTAGGTCAGCTCGAGGGTAGTTTTTACTCATTTCCGTGACTTGAGGTCCCTCTTTTATTCTAGCCTGATATGCACGAAACATCATGTCTAGATCTTCCGGTATGGGTTCCGCTAAAACCGATCCTGATTTCTGAGCTGGGATTTCTTGATTTAATTCTTGTGAAGCCAATTCTTGTATTTTGGCTCTAGATTCTCTTAGACTTCCTTCCAACTCACTTATCTTTTTACTCCATTTTCTCTTTATCCTTTCTCTAGAATCTTTCCAAGATTTTATCTTTTTACTACTCGATTCCGCAACTTCACTAGTTTCGGCTATTTTCTCATGATTAAGCTGTTGGTTCTGTAAGAGTGTCTGGGCTCTGGTTATAGCTTGGATAGGCACGTATGTAGGGTTGGATCCATCTGCGTTGTTTACAATACCTATCACGTTGATCGATGTCACCTTTGAAGTGTTAACTGGGTTCTTAGGACAATCTTTGATTATGTGTTCTTTGCCACAATCGACGCAAAAGCCTTGGATGCTATAGTACTGCGATTGCCTTGCTATTGGGGGATGTGGACAATCCTTTATGAAATGATCTCCTTGGCACCTAAAGCATGGTCCTCTAGGGCCCTGTGGTCTCTGTTGTCTCAATTGGGGCCGTGGGTTTGGGTTTGCGTACATCACATTAGTATAGTCTGGCTCCCAACTAGGTTCCATTGGTGGACTATCATAATGATATGTCTCCACATGTTCTGGTGACTCCGTGTAATAGGCGGGTGGGCTAGTTACATGAGTAGAGTCAAAACTGTTTGAGTTCGGGTCACTTTCGGTGATCAGGGGTGAAGAAGGCACTAAGGCCCTACTTAGGTTCTCTTCTGCAGCCGCATATTTGACTGAGATGACATTCGCTGGTGGGGGTGGCTGCTGAGCTAAGACGGGTTGAGGTCTCTGTTGAGCCTGGTATGGGTAGTTCTGGGGAGGCCTATAGTAATAAGGCTGAGCATTGTATTGGCCTTGATACCTACCTGGCTGCTGGTATGCTTGCGGGTAGTTCTGTCTCACGGTTTGTTTGTTGTATGGGCAGTCCTGAGCTGTATGATTTGTGTATCTTCTCTCAATTGTGCAATACTGGCCACTAGGGTTGGCTTGAGGTTGAGGTGCATTGGGGCACATGTTTGCCAAATGATTCCCACCACAAGTGTAACAACGTACGTTCATCGGTAGCTTGGGCACCTGTTTACTAGAAACTCCTAGTTTTTGGGCCACTTTTTCTGCTAGATCCTCTATCGAATTAGACAATTTTGTGGATGCTAGAGAAGAACAATCTGAGTCCTTATAGACCTTTGAGAGTTCTAATTCATCTCCTAAGTTGTCCTCAATGTCTATACATATTCTTACACACTCCTCTAGTGTTCTGGGTTCTTTTAGGTACACATAGGAGCGTAGTTTAGCGCTCAACAAGCCATCTAGGAACAGTGATACTTGTTTGGCCTGTGAGGGTAGCTCTTGCATTGGACATCGCTCAACGTATTGTCTGAATCTACGACCTGCCAGTCTTACTGTTTCTTGAGGGGTTTGCTTAAAACTATGAATCAACGAAGACGTGTCATGTCTAACTCCACTTTTAGAGAATTCAGTAATGAATGACTCTAAAAAGTGATGGATGTCTCTAAATTGCCTTTGTTGCAATGGTTGGAACCAAGTCAAAGCGGTATTCTTTAACGTTAGTCCAAATGCATTGTACTGCGTGAACATGTCCTCGACTTGTTCTGCTCTTAGTACTTGTTTGAATTCTGCGACATGGTCATAGGGATCTCCTGTCCCATCAAAATAATTCTTCATGGATTTTACTAATTGAGTGGGTCTCAATACTCTTGCGTGTTCACGTGGTCTAGGTAGAGGAAAATCATCTCTACCACCTGGTACTCCATGTTCTCTTTGTCTATCCGTCCTATTAGTGTTCGTGGTTGTTCTATCTCTCCCTATGGGGTGAGTGAAACTTACTTCCGGTCTCTCGTGATTTCCTTCTCTTTGATTTCCATGGGCTGAGGATGTTCCTGCCCCTTGTTGATTTGCATTCATGTTCGTTCTGGATAGAGGGAATATCAATTCACCTCTCCAAGTGTAGGTGTTTTTAGCGCGCTCAGGCACCATAAAGACTCTTTCTGAAGTCTCATCCAGGTATACAACCTTTCCAGGTGTATCTGGGTCCTTGAATTCATAGATTGTGATGATGCCTACCTCACTGGGGTTTTCCTTTCTATACCTCCAAAAGGCTTCATCTGTCTCTTTATTTATGAACAACTCGGTGCTCCTGTTATCTTGAGGGATCCACTCTGGGATGAGTACTCTTGTTAATACGGATTTCCCTCTAGGTGTCCTAGGTTCTTCTAATGGCTCTTTTCCTTGAAATTTTCCTTCTGTCTCTAATTGAATTGTGCCAAACTCATTCGTATCGTTTGGTTGCGTACTTAGGATGTACATGGTTCCTTCTTTGTCTATGTAAGCGTCTCTCTCAAACTTCACCACTGGTCTTTCCAATCCAATGGGTTGATCAGGATTGTGCAGTTGCACCACTTGCCTCTGCAAACCATCCTCATAGATGCGAGCACCTAATCGGTTGGTTCGGAGAAACTCTAACTGCGTTCTATAGGGTCCTTCAGGTTTTTCTAAGTATGCTACATGAGATCCTCCTGCTGGTCTGTCTGTGCTAAATGCCATTTCTGATTCACTTGATTCTGAGCTCAACTCGTAGGGATAACTACTGTTCAATTGCTGAGCCCAAGATCGTGCGGTGGTTCTTACACTAGCCTCCGATGATCTAAGGCTTCTTCTGTCCGACTTACCTATATGTTTGCCCGATCTAAGGTTCATTAATTTTCTTCCTTGCACGCTCGATTACACACTTAGATCGTCAATGGTTCTTTGTGATTAATTCTTGATTCTTTTTAATTCTTCTTTGGATTCTTGTCTTAATATATGCGTCAGGAATTCGACTTTCCGTTATAGTTTTGGGTTCTCGTTCCGTCAGACTTATGTTCTTTTCTTTAGGTTTTCGCGTCACACACACCTTTACTTTAAGTCTTAGACTTGAAATAATTAAGTATCTTAAACTTGAGGCGTTCCTATCGACTTAAGTCCACAATGCTAACGTTTTAGCCTAAGCTAAGAATTGACTGAGGGGGTTGAGTAATCTTCCAACCTCGAGTCGGCTTTTCTGGTTGCTCTGATGTCCTGTTGCCCAAGAAGCCGTGCTTCCCAAGCCTTGCTGTCCTCACTGCCTTGCTCGCTTGCCTTTGCTTGCCCTTGCTAGACCTGGAAAATTCCAATATTAGACCAATTCACAAGATGATTAACACTTGAGTATATTCACCTTTGAAGCTCAAATTTTCAATGTGTGCCCCCTGACTTCCTAGCCCCAGACTAGGTGAACCTCAAATTAGCCTATCCAAAAATAGACGTATACTTTATGAAAAAAACAGTTGAGGTCACGTAGTACTCGTCACGAGCTTTCTAACGAGCTATTAAGCTCAAAAAACGGACTTCGGATGAGAAAGTTACGCGCGTTCAGGTCCTGGGGGGTAAAAATTGACGATCCAATTTTCCTTCAAATATGAGCTAAGGGGTCTCCTATGAGTCTAATGGTCCAAAAATTTTCCAAAAATACCCCCAAAATTGGTCAAAAATTGAAGTCCAAAATTTGCGATGGGGGTGGGCAATCGCGATGGTCTGGGACCGTCGCGATAGTCCGAGCGAACCGTCGCGATGGCGTGGGATTTGGACAATCGCGATGGCCCGAAAAGGCGAACCGTCGCGATGGCTCGAAGTGAACAATCGCGATGGCGTGATGTCGAACCGTCGCGATGGTCCAAAAAATGAACCGTCGCGATGGCGTGATCGGGCGGACAATCGCGATGGCGCGGTCAACGGTCAACGGTGGACAATCGCGATGGTCCGAAATGAACCGTCGCGATGGTCCGCGATGCGATGGCTTGAGCCAATCGCGATGGTCCGATTTTGGGCTGTCACGATGGTCCAAAAGTTGAACCGTCGCGATGGTCTATCGTGACACGTGGCACTGTCGTGGCGATGGCATAAGCCAATCGCGATGGTCCGAGCTCAGCTGAACCGTCGCGATGGTCCAAGTGGACCGTCGCGATGGCTCAAGTGAACCGTCGCGATGGTCCGAAAAAGCGAACCGTCGCGATGGTCCGGCCGAGCCGTCGCGATGGCGTGAGCCTATCGCGATGGTGCGACACAATCGCGATGGTCCGAGCCAATCGCGATGGTCCACCAAATGACGAATTTTCAAAATGCAAATTTGGTTTCGTGTATGCGCAAGGGTCGCCTATCTAGTGGTGTGGTCGCCTACCTCAAAAACCGAAAAGTGCAGACCATCGCGATGGTCCGCCACACTCGGAAATCTCTGACAGAAAACACATTTTTTACCTTTTGGATGCTTTCCTGATGCTCTGAAGCTCTGTACCTGCAAGAAAACTCAAGAAAACACAAGTGCATACAAGCGCAAAAACTCTCTCTCGCTCTCTCGCATGCACAAATGAGGGGAAATGAGGTGAATGGGTGGATATGGTGAATTTTCTGATTTTTTTGGGAATGGAGATGATGATGCGATGATGAAGATGGAGCGTGGGGAAAGTGAAAAACACTAAAAGCTAAGTAAAAACAACAACAAAAACTGAAATTTTTACCTTCCAACGCCTCTTCTTGCTATACTCTTACCATCACACATTCGTCCTAGACTCGATCCCCGGCAACGGCGCCAAATTTGGTGTTGCTCTAGCACAATGGTGAGAACCACGTTAAGAAGCTTCACCTCCTTAATGTCAATCCGAGGGAGAGGTAGGAGTGATATGAAGATCGTGAATGTGAGAAGATGTGAGAGTGAAGGTGAGAAGCACAAAGATGCACACACGCATACACACACACAATGAAGAGACAAGCAAGACACAATGGAAGGTGGGAAATTAGCTCTATTACTCAAGAATACTCTCACAAGCTCAAAAATAACTCTAATCTCAAACAAGCTAACATGAACCAACCTCAAAAATGAGCTCTCTATCTCTTTTTATAGTTTCTAGACTAGTTTTGACCGGTTTCACATCTAATGACCGGCCTAGTTAAAAAATAGGTCCTAGAGGCTATTTGGAAGGGTAAACGATGTCTAAAAATAACGAAATTTGGTACGAGCATTCTACCTAAGCTCCTCAAGCTCGAGGACTCCTCGGCCTGCACAAAATGGAGCTATGGATTGCAAAATGGGATTTTGTCTATATTACATATGTTACAAGAGTGATGAAAATCACTGTTGGATGTTTGAAGAAGTAATAAAAATATAATTGTTTTGAAAAAATGATCCGACTGGCTCCCTGCTTCATCTTCACATGCTTCCGTGGCGTCTGTGCCTCTGACTGCTTCCAACAGCAATACAGCCAAATACTTTCATATGTGATAAGTTTGGCTTTTTACTTGTAAACTTCTCTTTCGGTGTAACTTAATGTACAACAGTAGTTGGAGTTCTGTTCATGATGTATACAGCAGTATGCACAACTTTTGCCCAATAACAGTGTGGCATATTCTTCTCAGCCATCAAAGCTCTTGCTATTTCTACAATATGTCTATTTTTGCATTCAGTTGCTATTCTGTTGTGGTGTGTAGCAGCATTAAAACTGACATCGAATTACATGAATTTTAAGAAAGTTGTTGAACTCATTTGACATGTATTCACCTCCTCCATTATACCTTAATATCTAAACATGCTTTTCTGTTTTCTTTTCCACCATAGCCTTAAAATTTTAGAAGTGACTAAACACCTCACTCTTCTCTTTCATGAAATATACCCATACTTTTTGTGTATGGTCATCAATAGTAACATACAACCTGCAACCACATATAGATGTGGTCTTTAGAGGATTCCAAACCTCTATATGTACTATTTGGAGTACATTCTCACTAGCATGCTTGTCATGCAAAAATGATGCTCTTGACTGTTTACCAAATTGACATGCTGCACATACCTTTTGCATTTTTGCAACTTTGAAATTTGGTAGTCCATTCACAATCTTCGCAACAACAACACTAGCACCTGAATCTATGATTGCTTTGGTTGTGTAACCGTGGTAGGTGATCAGAAGATAAGTATTACCTTCTTCACCTTCACTCATGTCTCCTATTTTTTCTAGAGGTATCTCTGGGACTTTTTGCTTAGAGCCTGCTTTCGGTATATTGGAATCAAGTCCTGGAACCTGATCCTTTACATGATTCCATAGGTTCGGTTTTTCTTTGAGCAGCTCTTCTACAATGAGATGGCACTGAACCTTAGTGTTCTTCACGATGTCAATGTTTCTTGGAACCACTAAGTCTTCATTTCTTACCAATATTGTGGGAGCTCTTATCTGAAGAGATTCACATTCCCATGGGGCTGTGAATTGTGGCAACTCTTGTAAAGAATTAGATTCAAAATCTAATCTCTCATCGTCTTGTTGCTCTACTTGGTCTCCATAAATAGATGGAATGTCTTGGGGAAATTGATCGTGAAGATCATCAATTTTAGGAATAGGAGGGGGATTACCCTTCTCCTTGGCCCATTTCTCTTCTTGTATTTCCCCCAAGAACTCTTTAGAGTATTGCTGAATTGAACGAGGTGTTCCATCATCTATGGAATGAAGAACATAAGCTTTTCTTGGTGGTGAGCTTTCTCTTTCAATAACTGGTTGAGCCTGTGGAGGTAAAGAAACCTAGGGCTTGTTTACCAACTTCTCTAATATTTCTAGTAATCCCTCGAAATGCAAATCCGGTTTGATAGAGTTTGTCTGATTGAACTTTTGACTAGTCTCGAGCATAGCTTGAGCTAGATCTACCATCTTCATGCACATTTTTGTCCGTTCAATCTCTAAATCTGCTCTAAGGTAACTCTTCTCTAAGTTTGCAGTTGTTCGCCTTTCTTGAAGTCGAGCCTGGTAGGCCTTGAACATCATGTCCAAGCCTTCTGGGGTTGGATCTACAAGAATAGACCATGGTTGTGGTCTATTTACAGTGAACGGTGGGGTGGGATGAGGCGGAGTGGATGGAACTTTGGCATGCGAGGGGCTTTGAGATGCAATATCTTCTATTTTTGTTTTTGCATCATTCAGGCTTTCCTCTAGTTCAGATAAATTTTTATTCCACTTACGATTGGTTCTCTCCTTGGTATCTTTCCATGTTCTTGTTTTCATGTTACTAGGGTCTCCTAATTCACTTGGCTCTAATTGTTCAGCTGGTTTATCTTGTTTTAAGGCTTGTGCCCTGGTAACTGCTTGTATAGGAGCCACATTACTACTACTTGAACTTGAATCCGCCACTAAGCCTACCACATTGATGGATGTAACCTTTGGTGCACTAGAGGGATTCCTGGGACACTCTCTCAAAAGATGTTCTTTGCCGCACTCAGGACAAAAACTTTGTATTGTGATGTTTTATCCTTGTCCTGGAGTTGATGGGTGGGGACATTCACGAATGAAATGGTCACCCTGACATCGAAAACATGGTCCTCTAGGGGCTTGTGGTCTGACTTGTCTCAATTGGGGCCTGGGATTAGGATTCCTATACATGATACTCGAGTATTCTGGCTCCGCTCCCAACTTTGTTCCATAAGTGGTGTCTCATACTGATATGGAGAAGTCTCACTTTGCTCAGTTGAATTTATGTAATAAGCTTGTGAACTATCTCCATGGAAGTAGTTTGAACCATGAGCGTGAGAGTCATTTTCTGAGACCAATGGGGTTAGTGGCACCAATGCTCTATTAGGGTTTTCCTCAGCCACTGCATACTTAACTGGAATCACATTAGCAGGAGCTGGTGGTTGATTTCCTAGGACTGGTTGTGGCCTGTATGGTGCCTGATATTGCTGCTAGTATTGAGGTTGATATTGTTGTTGTGGCCTATGATATGGATGTTGGTACTACTTCTAATACCCACCCTGCTAGTAAGGTTGCTCATAATTTGTCTAACAACCTGCCTGTTGTAGGGATAATCTTGAGCCATGTGGTTCATGTATTTCCTCTCAATGGTGCAATATAGAGCCTTAGGGTTTCCTTGGGGCTAAGACATCATTGAGCACCCATTAGCCATGTGGTCTCCTCCACAGTTGTAACAACGTTTCAATGAGGTGACCCTTGGTGTTTGTCTATTTTGAATGCCTAGATTCTTGACAACCTGCTCAGCTATCTCATCTATCTCAGTGGAGGTTCTAGAGGTATGACTAGTAGAACTGTCTGAATCCTTATAGAGTTTGGACAGTCTTAACTCCTCACCCAAATTGTCCTCTATGTCAATGCACATGTGCACACACTCTTCTATGGATCTAGGCTCTTTCAAGTACACATATGATCTTAACTCTGTGCTCAGTAAGCCATCTAAAAACAAGGCCACTTGTTTAGATGTTGTGGGTAATTCTAGCACAGGGCATCTTTCCAAGTACTATCTAAATTGTCTTCCTACAAGTCGCACTATTTCTTGGGGTGTTTGCTTGAAACTATAGATCAAGGATGATGTGTTATGCCTGATGCCACTCATTGAAAATTCTACAATGAATTCTTCTAGCAGTTGACCTATCTCCCAGTAGTTGCAACTATTTAGAGGTTGAAACCAAGCTAAGGCGGTACCCTTTGGAGTCAAACCGAATGCCTCGAACTGGGTGAACAAGTCCTCAACCTATTCAACTCTTAGCACTTGTTTGAACTCAGCCACATTATCATAAGGGTCTCTGAACCCATCAAAATAGTTCTTCATTGCCTTAACCACTTGAGAGGGTCTAAGGGTTCTTGGGTGATCTCGCAGTCTAGGCAATGTAAAATCATGTTCATCTCTTTGATGTCTATGTGCTCGGTGTCTCTCTCTTTCAGGTCTTTCTCCCTCATGTCCTGATCTATCTCTGCCCACAGTGTGTGTAAAGCTTACCTCCGGTCTCTCTCTAGTTCTTTCCCTTTGGGTTTCATGAGCCTTGGATGATCCTGCTCCTTGGATACCATGAGAAACACTAGATCTTAGTGAAGGGAAAACTGATTCACCCTGCCAAGTGTATGCATGCTTGTCATGCTCTGTTACCAAGAATATTTTCTCCGATGTGTTACCTAAATAGACAACTTTACCTGGTATCTCAGGATCTTTGAAATCGTAGATGGTGACTGTTGGGCTAGCTTGATCTAGCTTGAATCTCCAAAAGTCTTCCTTAGTTTATCTATTTAAGAACAATTCTATGCTTTTGTTGTCTTGAGGGATCCACTCTGGAGTGATTACTCTAGTCAAAACTGACTTACCTCTAGGAGTCTTGGGTTCTTGTCCTAGGTCTCCTTGCTCTAGGTCTTTAGCTCATTCTCAAGAATGATGTTTCCAAACTCATCCGTCCTATCTGGTAAGCTAATAACCACATACATGGTTCCTTCCTTATCAATGTATGCACCCTCTTCGAACTTGACCACTAGGTGTTCAAGTCCAAAAGGTTGATCTATATTTTTGAGTTGGACCACTGATCATCTTAGACCATCCTCATAGATGCGAGCACCCAATTGGTTGGTCCTAATATACTCCAATCGTGTCTTATAGGGACCTTTTGGTGTTTGTAAATAAGCAATGTCTGAACTACGTGTGGGTCTTTCCATGCTAAAAGACATTTTTGAGTCACTGGTGTCAGAACTTAGTATGTAGGGATAACCACTTAGTTGTTGTGCCCAAGACCTGGCTGTATGGTTGACACTAGCCTCAGATGATCTAATGCTTTGTCTGTCCTTGCCTAAGTGTCTACCAAATCTCGGGTTCATAAGCCTTGTCTACAAGTCCAAAATTTCCCCTTATATTGCTCAAAATCCTTTGGGACTCCTTGGTCTCTTGGTCCACCTGAGGGTCAACCCCACGAGCTTTCCAACAAACCCAAAATCACAGCAAGTGGATTTTGTATGAGAAAGTTATGTCAGTTCAGGGTTCTGGGGGTTAAAACAGGGAAACAAGATCTCTCTGGGAGCTCAGAACAGGCAATACAATACCAGATTTTCCATGATACACGATACCACTATGGACGATACCACCTTAGACAATAGGATACAACCAATATACCAACTTCCATGATATGATACTGCTATCTGCATGATACGATACTGAAATGGTCACGATACGATACCAACTTCCCGATACGATACCAACCTCACGGTACGATACCAATGAATTCTCGAGACAATACGATACCAGTCGATGACTGATACGATACCACCAGGTGCATGATACACTACCAGAATAAGAGATGATTGTTAGTATATGATCAATGTCTACCCCTCATGATTGTATGCACATTTTGTAAGGCCCCCTTTATGAGGAGAAGCCAAGCGTGCATTACCCAATTGATGGGAATCCCAACTTGAATGTTGGATGAAGGTATATTGGACCATGTAAGATATTATAAGGAAAGGGAGTTACCAGGGTCCCCAATTGTGGGGTCCGGGGGCAGCGCCCCCGGCGCGACGGTAAAGGAAATATTCCATGGAATATTCCCTGTCGGAGTCAGAAATCATTTATATTTGTTAGGTCGGTTCAACCAGTCTAAGCCGTGTATGGCAATTACACGGGCGGTGGCCGCCCACGCTCTACCGCCCATGTATAGCCGTCCATGGAAGGCCACCCATGATCCTATATATACATGACTTCTGCACTACCTAAGATACTGAGTTGAGCTAGCATATCTCTACCTTGTATCTCCCTATCTAGAGTTGTCTAGATCACCATTTAAGCTCTACCTTGAGAGCGCACGGGTGGACAACGCCATCATCTTTGTACTTGCTGCTAGTAGAAAATTGTTGAGATTCTCCTATATCTGTTATCTTCTCTGCTATTGCTCCTGTGTTATATTGCGTAACTATTGTCTTTCATGGTATCAGAGCTGTAAGGTTCGAATAGCTTGAGAAGTATCATTATTTTAGCCTACTAGCAGACTAGAATATCAGTAGATTATTCAAGTGATTACATGATGGCTTCATCGTCGAATAGTAGTCTTGGTGCTTCAGCTAATGTTAATGCTGCACCTATTCGAATTCGTCCACCTGCATTCACTGAAGGGAAGCTGGATGGAACCAACTATACACTCTGGAAGTTCAAAATTTCTGCAATTTTGGACTCCTATGAATTACTTGACACTGTCATGGGACCGATGGGATTGGATCCAGAGCCTATACCAGTTGAAGATCCAGCAAATTCAAGATTGATGATTCAGCCAGATCCAGATCTTCTACGAGCTTGGAAGAGGCGGAATGCTGATGCATTATGTGCGATTGTCACTAATGTAAGTGATTCTGTGCTTACTTTAGTTCAACATACTACTAAAGCACATGAGGCTTGGGGCATATTGGCTCGACAATATGAGACCAAGAACCACACTAGGATACAGAATTTAGAAAATCAGTTGGCAAATGAAAAGCATTCTGATTCTGAAAAGGCTGAAGATTTTATCAAACGGATAAAGCATCTTCAAGATCAATTGGCTGCAGTTGGTGTTGTTATAACACCAGAAGAGCTGGCTCGAAGATCTGTACGTGTTCTTCCAGCAAAGTATGATGGATTAGTAACAGCCCTTAACACTCAGGTAAGGCCAACTCCTCTTACATTTGAAGAGTTTTGTGCCATGCTTTTAGAAGAAGAGATGCGGCTGAAGAATCGGCAAAGTACAACTGATGCTGCATTCTCAGCAAATGGATCAAAGAAGAAGCCAAAGAAGAAAAAGTTCACAGGAAGTTGCTTCTATTGTGAAAAGAAAGGCCATGCCATCAAGGATTGCAGAAAGAAGCAAGCTGATGAACGGAATGGGACTGTAAAATCATCATGGAAGAACAAAGAGTCTGCAAACAACACAGAGCTGGAACTTTGGGTAGTTATTGAAGAGGTATGTTCATCTGCTCAAGCTCGTGTTGATGAGCCATGGATTTTAGATAGTGGAGCTTCTCGCCATATGACTAGTAAAAAGGATTGCTATAGTTCCCTAGTGCCTCTGCGGGAATCCATCAATGTAGTGGTGGGAAATGACTCCAAGTGTCCAGCTGAAGGAACTGGAACCATCTCTTTTATCACTTCTCCAGGTGTTGAGAAAAAGTTATCCGATGTTCTCTATGTACCTACACTCAAAAGAAATTTGTTGTCAGTTTCTGCAATAACAGATCGTGGACTCGAAGTTCACTTCAATAAGAGTGGTGCGGAAATCATGGATTCATCAGGTAATGTTGTAGGTAAAGGCATACGACGGGATAACTTGTATGAGTTAAGTGCTTTGACTGCTACAGAAGATAAAGATGTAAGCAGGTTATGGCACCGACGATTTGGGCATCTCGGATTTGCAGTTTTGAAGGAGAAGCAACGAACAGGGATGGTTGCTCATATGCCTGCCTTTTCAGAGTTGCAGGAACCTTGTGAAGCTTGTATGATGGGCAAGCAACAACGAAAGGCATTTCCAAGAGAGACCAGCAATCGATCTCAAGCTCCTCTAGAGTTGGTACATGCTGATCTCTGCGGTAAAATGTCTACACCTGCTTTAGGAGGATCTTTCTACTTCTTGCTGTTAGTCGACGATTATAGTAGAAAGATGTGGGTTTATTTCATTCGAGAGAAGGCTGATGCTTTTGAAAAATTTAAAACGTGGCATAAGTATGTAGAAAATGAATCAGGAAGGAAACTAAAGAAATTTAGAACAGATAGAGGAGGTGAATTCTTGTCAGCAGAATTCAACAATTACTGTAAGGAGCATGGTGTGAAAAGGCAACTTACCACAGCTCATACACCCCAACAAAATGGCGTTGTTGAGCGCAGGAACAGGACAGTAGTTGAAATGGCTCGTTGTATGTTGAAGGCTCAAGACATGCCTGATTCATTCTAGGCAGAAGCAGTCAATACAGCAGTCTACATCCTCAATCGAAGCTACACAAAAGCACTGAAGGGGATGACTCCTCAAGAAGCATATTCTGGTAAAAAGCCTTCAGTTTTGCATTTCAGAATTTTTGGTTGTTTCTGTTATGCACATATTCCTGATTCAACAAGATCAAAGTTGGATTCAAAAAGCAAAAAGTGTGTCTTCCTAGGATATAGTGAAGAGTCTAAAGCATACAGGTTATGGGATCCTGAGGCAAGGAAGATTTTTGTCAGCCGAGATGTGGTGTTTGATGAACGACCACACTTAGTAGAAGATAAAGGTAAATCTACTATCTCATCAAGCGGAGAAATATCTCACCTTGTGCCTATCAAAAGACAGGTTAAAGTTGAGGAGGAGGAAACATCTAATGGAGAAATTTCCTCAATAAAAAGCCAACCAGTTGTAGCTGCACAGCGTAAGCCACTACCGAAGTGGGCACAACAGCTCTTTGATGATCACAATCCACATGTAGATGTACCAGAATCATCATCGGATGGATTACGAAGATCAAAGAGAATAGAGGAGCAAAGAAGAGCCTCAGAACACATTGTTAACATGGCTCTAATGGCAGATATCATGGGTTCGATAAAGGAACCTACCACCATTGAAGAAGCCCTTGATGATCCAGATTGGAGAGCGGCAATGCAGTCTGAGTATGATAGTATACTCAAAAATGATACATGGGATCTAGTCGACTTGCCACCAAAGAAGAAGGTAATAGGTACTAAATGGATTTGGAAAGCTAAGTATAAAGCTGATGGAACATTAGAAAAGTATAAGGCACGATTAGTTGCACAAGGTTTTTCACAGATTGAAGGATTTGATGTTCAAGAAACTTTTGCACCAACAGCACGCATGACAACTATTCGGACGGTACTTGCAGTAGCTGCACAAAAGTCTTGGCCTATTTTCCAGATGGATGTCAAATCTGCATTTTTGAATGGTCACCTCAAGGAGGAGGTATATGTATCTCAACCACCAGGTTTTGAGGTGCCCAATTCAGAAAATAAAGTTTGCAGGTTGAAGAAAGCTTTGTATGGACTTAAGCAAGCTCCACGGGCTTGGTACCAACGAATAGATCATTTTTTCAAAAATATGGGTTTTGAAAGAAGTACTTCTGATGCTAACCTATATGTAACGAAAAGGGATAGCAAGCTAGTTGTTGTCATTGTATATGTAGATGATTTGATCATTACAGGAGATCATCAGGAACTCATCAATCAAACTCGGATCAGCTTGGGAACTGAGTTTGAAATGACAGACTTAGGTCTACTCCATTTTTGTCTGGGAATTGAAGTATGGCAAAGGAAGGATGGCATTTTCATCTCACAACAAAAATATTCCAAAGAAATTCTCAAGGCATTTGGAATGATGGACTGCAAACCAACTAGCACACCTATGGAGGTAAATCATAAGCTATCTATGGATGATAACATGCCTGATGTAGATGCTAAGAAGTATAGGAAGCTCGTTGGAAGTCTTATTTTTCTGTGCAACACTAGACCAGACATTTGCTATGCTGTTGGAGTGTTAAGCAGGTTTTCCAACAAACCTAAGGAGAGTCACTGGAATGCTGGAATGCGAATTCTAAGGTACATTGTAGGAACCTTGGATTTTGGTATTTTGTATACCACAGGTGATACACTCCAAGGATATTGTGATTCGGATTGGGCTGGAGATTGTGATTCTAGAAAACCAGTTTCTGGATATTGTTTCTCACTTGGTTCAGGAATATTTTCTTGGGTAAGTAGGAAGCAACCAACTCTCGCACTCTCCTCCACTGAAGCAGAGTACAAAGCAGCTTGTTTTGCTTCTTGTGAGGCAGTCTGGTTAAGGAGAATTCTTGCAGATATAGGCTTTCCATCAAATATGCCAATTGTACTCAAGTGTGATAATCAAAGTTGTATGGCTATTGCAAAGAACCCAGTATTTCATGCTCGCACCAAGCACATAGAAGTACAGTACCATTACATTCGTGAGCTAATTGAAGATGAAATTGTGGAGCTAGAATATTGCCCAACAGAGGCAAATTGTGCTGACATATTCACTAAAGCACTTGGAAGAGAGCAGCTCAACAAGCATCTTCAACAGATGGGCATAGGACCGAGACCTACTTGATTTATCATCGGTAAACATTGAGGGGGGGTGTTAGTATATGATCAATGTCTACCCCTCATGATTGTATGCACATTTTGTAAGGCCCCCTTTATGAGGAGAAGCCAAGCGTGCATTACCCAATTGATGGGAATCCCAACTTGAATGTTGGATGAAGGTCATATTGGACCATGTAAGATATTATAAGGAAAGGGAGTTACCAGGGTCCCCAATTGTGGGGTCCGGGGGCAGCGCCCCCCGCGCGACGGTAAAGGGAATATTCCATGGAATATTCCCTGTCGGAGTCAGAAATCATTTATATTTGTTAGGTCGGTTCAACCAGTCTAAGCCGTGTATGGCAATTACGCGGGCGGTGGCCGCCCACGCTCTACCGCCCATGTATAGCCGTCCATGGTAGGCCACCCATGATCCTATATATACATGACTTCTGCACTACCTAAGATACTGAGTTGAGCTAGCATACCTCTACCTTGTATCTCCCTATCTAGAGTTGTCTAGATCACCATTTAAGCTCTACCTTGAGAGCGCACGGGTGGACAACGCCATCATCTTTGTACTTGCTGCTAGTAGAAAATTGTTGAGATTCTCCTATATCTGTTATCTTCTCTGCTATTGCTCCTGTGTTATATTGCATAACTATTGTCTTTCAATGATACGATACTAAGTGCACGATACGATACCAATCATGCATGCTATACGATACCACTTAGTTAACAACACGATACCACTCGACCTCACGATACGATACCACTAGGTGGGCTATACGATACCAAAACTAGAGGCGATACGATACCAACTCGACCTACGATACGATACCGCTCGATCGACGATACGATATCAGGACCAACACAATACGATGCCTTGGGATGACTACGATCGCAATACCAAAACTTGACGATGCGATACCAAAATGGTATCACGATACCTCAAGTGGGTATGCACGATACGATACCTCAACAAGTATCACGATACATGGGAGTTCTGGTATCACGATACCAAATCTCAACTGCACACGATACTTGGAGTTTTTGAGATCCAAATTCAATTTTTTTTGCAAATATGAGTACCTTAGGTTCTCCTTGTCACTCCTATGTGCCTGTACATGCAAACTCACTCTTTAAACTCACAATACCACCACCACGATACTAGATGCAGGTCTTGTCACTCCGCGATACTCCCACTCAGATTTTTGATGTTTTAAGTCAATTTCAAGGCTATTTCTTCAGCGTTTCAGCTCTGAACACCCTCTACGCTTGTTCCTCATAGTCGCAAGTGAAAAAGGAGGTGAATGTACACTCGAAAATGAGAAAAAAATCAGAGAAGATGAAGATGTGAGAAGATGGTGATGATGATGAAGATGAAGAAGAAGAAAAACTCAAAAATTGGACTGAAAATGGTGATCTTTTTAGCTTCCAACGTTGCTACTCTACGTCTTACCATCACACCCTTGTCCTCCAAGCTCTCTCCCTGGCAACGATGCCAAATTTGGTGTCACTCTAGCACAATGGCAAGTACCAACATGAGGAGCTTCACCTCATAAATGTCAATCCGTGGAGATGTGAGAGCCAGTATGAATACCGTGAGCAAGTGATGGCACAAGTACGTGAGTGAAAGCACACAAGCATGCACACATATACACACACACGTGCACAAAGTAAGGGCAAAGAGTGGAACAATGGAAGGACTTTGATTACACAAGAGCTCTCTTACAAAGCTGAAATCTACAACAAGCTAACCTCAAAAAATGAGCTCTCCAGCCTTTTATATAGTTTTTTGAGTAGTTTTGGCCCTATCCAGACCTAGTCTTCGACCTAGTTAAAAATTAGATTCCAGGGCTTATTTGAGGTCTCAAACAGTCTAAAAATTATGAAAATTGGTATAATGGAAATTCTAATACTCCTCAAGCTCGAGGACTCCTCGGCTTGAACAAAATGGATTTAGAAAAATATGGTATTTACAATGGTTTTTAGTGATAAAAATCACTATTTTTATAGGGATTTCTTCTAAAAATTTGATAGGTGCCTCTTGGAGCTTCCTACTTGCTCCTTCTTCTTATGTGTCCACTTCCTTGATGCGCTTCTATGCTTTGTCCTTGACCTTGAGCTTCAACATCTTTATATATTGCACTTGTTGTATTCTTGTTTTTTAGGTCATTCTTGTACATTCCTTTTTATGTAATAGAAGAAGAAGAAAAAGAAGATCATTCTTCATTGCCTCAATCTGAGTGTGTGTTTCTCTTTGATTGTGAGAGTATGTGTATGAGCTCTCTTCCTTATCTCCTACCTTGTGACATGGTATCAAAGCCAATGTGGTTGTAGAGGGCTCGTGGAGAAGGCCGACAGTGAAGAGAATGCAAGACAGAGAAAGCATGATTCACAAATGACCTCAGAATTCGGAGCCATCTCAACTTCTGTTTTGATCCCGCAAGGTGGGACCCACAAAAAAACGAGGTCAGTTTCAGAAACTACAACTTGCATCGTGTTCGACAACACTCATATATTCTAGGTCCAAAATTTCAAGCGATTTTGTGTACGGTTGATACACAAAAATTGTTTTTTTTCTAAGATTGAACTGTCACGTCATAGTGCAACAATGTTCAAGCAGAATTGCTGCTTGTGGTGTTTTGTAGTGTTGTTAATTGTTGCAGAAATGGCAAACGTAGATGGAATGAGTCGGCTTATGAATGCTAAGCTGGACAAGAACAACTTCCATGCTTGGAGATTTAGAATGACAAATTTCCTGATGGGAAAAGGATACTCGAAGTACATGGAAGGAGAGAACGAAAATGCTCCATAGTTACCAAAAAGAAATCAGACTACAGACCAATTAAGTGCATATGAGGAATGGAATCAAGGAGCACGAAAGGTAATGTATTGGCTATCTATTAGCATACAGGATAGCATGATTGGACACATACATGATGCCAAGACTCCGAAAGAGGCTTGGAATAGTTTGGTCACTTTGTATGAGACCAATACAAAGGCACGGAAATTCCAACTCAAGAACAAGCTGCATTCATTGGAAAAGAAGAGCACGTCCGTAAGTGACTGCACCCTGAAAATCAAAAGCATATACGAGTCACTTGCATCTATTGGTGTGAATGTAGATGATGATGACAAGGTGGAAGTGTGCCTTTGTGGTTTAGGAGCTACATATAAGCAATTCAGAACTCCTACACAGATGAGGGAAAATATTTTGAATTTTGCTGATCTGGTGTCTATGCTAATTATTGAAGAAAAGAATCTTGGTGAGGATTCAAACTCCCAAGGAAAATCGAGTTCTGAGTAGGTATTCTACTATGGTGGAGGAAGAGGCAAAGCTAGAGGTTTCGGAAGTGGAAGAGGAAACAGTAATCAAGACCAAGGTCAACAACAGAATCATGCACGAGGAAGAGGACAGTTTTGAGGCAAGGGGAGCCAAAGAGGTCACATAAATTTCCAAAGAAATGATTCAAGTAATGACAGTAAAGGATGCAAGAATTGTGGTAAACTTGGAAAATTTGAAGGTGATTTGTTGTTATATTTAGGTAGTGATGTGTGTGAACACACTAGGACCAACGGGGCACTTTTTTCCCTCTTTAGGAGGTTTCTTTCCCCCGGCTTGTATATACACCTATTGCCCTAATGGGCTACTTATCTTTGTACATTCTCTAGTAATACATGTTGTGCTCCAAGCTTCTTCTTCTTCCTTGTGTTGTTCGCGTGCTTCCGTAGATGTCTAACTCCAACAATTGGTATCAAAGCAGGTCACTGCTTCATCTAGGGTGTCGTCAACACTCCTCCGGTTACAGTCTCAGAATCACATAAATTTTGGTGAGCATACTCAGCGTGTTTTCCATATCAAAACTACTTCGCTTAGTGGTGTCGAAATCGCAATCTGAGCTAGTTTTGGCCTTCGAACGCACTATCGTAGTGCTTGTTGGAACAAGTCAATCACAAATTAGTGATTATAAAGATCTTGAAGAAGGCTTATGGTCAGAATGAAGTGAAAGAAGATACTTGAGAAAGTGAAGGAGATTTCAGAATGATAGCTTGTACACATATGTACATATAAGTGGAAATTCTTGTAATCTGAGTAGAGCTAAATCCTTAGGATGATAAGGAGTAATGTCATAGACGCGGGATGAGTCAAAAATCATGTATATATAAGTTAATGATGATAAGAAGTGTGAGGGAGAGTCATTTGTAGATGACAAATGTCTTAGAGATGTGTAGAGAGTTTTTTCCCAGAAAATAGCGACGGGTTTTTCTCTGAGTGCTCTCTGTCTGATCATGTGGATCAAGATTCCTTTTGTACACATCTAATTGAAAAGCTAATGAAGCTATGTTCAAAGTTTCATGATCTAATTCCTCTCCTACTGTGAGAATGATCAATAGGAACATTCAACAAACCATAAAGAGGCTTAGCTATGATCACATACATGTGGATAAACCTACGATAATATCCACAATGGCCCATAAAGGCTTGTAGCTCTTTAACATTCCTTGGCCTAGGCAATTCTGCTATGGCTCTAACTTTGTCCTTGTCTCTTGATATTCCATTTTTCAAAACAATGTGACCTAAGATTTTACCTTGTCGTACCATGAATACACACTTCTCTGGGTTCAAACACACTCGATATTCTCTACACTTGTTGAAAATCTGTCTGAGCTCAGGGATGTGGTATTTTCTTTGTTGGGAATGAGCACATAAATCATCCACATATACTTCTAAGCTCTTCTGCAAGAACTCTTTGAAGACATGACACATGAGCCTTTGGAATGTTGTAGGTGCATTGGTGAACCCAAATGGCATCACACAAAATGCAAAACTTCCCCATTCTGTGGCAAAACCTGTTTTGCATTGATCTTCTAGGGCAATGGCTACTTGGTTGTAACCCGAAAATCCATCAAGGAAGCTATAAACTTCCTTGCCTACAATGTGCTCCAATAAATTTTCGGTGATTGGAAGCGGATAGCTATCTCTAATCGTAGCGGCATTAACTTTTTTAAGGTTAATACACACTCGTAACTTTTCGTTCTTCTTGGGCACCACTACAATGGGGGACACCCATTCAGTATGCTCAATCTCATAGATAAATCCAGCTTCAATCAGCCTGTCAATTTCTTCTTTTATTTTAGCTGCATAAGTGTCATTATATGTGTAGGGCTTTTGTTTGGTGGGATTGGCATCAGCAGTCATGGGAATCGTATGAGAGCATATTCTTGGATCTACCCCCTTCAAGTCTCTATAGTGCCATGCAAGCACGTCCCTATATTCCCTTAATAGAGCTACAAGCTCCGTTTCTTCTTCTGCACTTAGGTCATCTCCTATGTAGGTACATCTCTCTTCGTTCTCCTCAATGGTCACTACAATCTTTTTGGTCTTTTCTTTATTATCATACACTTCTCCTATGATGGCCTCTATCTTAGGCATTCGTACCAAAATTTTGCGGTCGTCAACTTCATATTTCTTGAAATTCTCTGGTACTTCAAACAATGATTCCTCCTCTTCTTGTTTCACTGCTTTTCTTTTCTTTTTCTTTTGACTGCTCTCACTTCCATCCTTTGAATTTAACGTTTTAATCCTTGTGAGAGGTTCTTCTTCTTTTTGGTTAAACACTCCTACATCTTCTAGATAGTGCTTTTCTGAGTTAAAGCAACTATCCATTACAATGGTCTCTAGATCATCGTCATTCTCTTCTTCTTCTGTGACATCACTAGGGTCACATTCTTCTACCAAGGGCTGATACATGAACACCGAAATATCATAACCCTCCTCATCACAATGAGGTGTCCATTTTTCTTCATTGATAGCAATGTCCATGGTAGCTAAGATTTATGCCCAACCATGACGCTCAAATTCCTCATCTGGAAAGATCATCGATGTATAGGTTGGGTCTTTAATTGGTCTATCTCATGTCTTTAAGTGTTTTTCCTCTTCCTGCATGACCTTGCACATCCACAAATGAGTATCTTCATGAAACCAGGATGGATCAGGTGAACTTCTAGAATGCACACAGATAGAATCTTCTTTCGCTTTGTGGATAGGATTCCACTGTAGGGGTGGTACATCTCTGAAGGTGTAATCCTTCAAATTGACCTTGGCGGTGACCCCTAAGTGTTATAAGTACAAGGAGTTGGTTCCCCAATCCTGTACTATTTGCAATTGTCGTAGGAAGGGTCTTCCAAGGATCATCTCATAGACTTTATTTTTCTCAAAGTCACATATAGCAAATGTATGTTCAAACTCTACACCACAAGTGGTTAGAGTTGTCCCTTCTAAAAATCCTAGAGGTCTTTCAAAATGATCGTCTGCCATTTGAAGCTTCATTCTAGTTGGTCTTAATGTGGGTTTGCCCCATTGCTTCCACAAGGAGGTGGCCGCAATAGCAACACCAGCACCTGAATCTATGATTGCTTTGGTTGTGTAACCTTGGTAGGTGATTGGAAGATAAGTATTACCTTCTTCACCCTCACACATGTCCCCTATTTTGTCTAGAGGTATCTCTAGTACTTTCTGCTTAGAGCCTCCTTTTGGCATATTGGAATCAGGTTCTGGAACTTGATCCTTCGCATGATTCCATAGCTCAGGTTTTGCTTTGAGTAGCTCTTCTACAGTGAGATGACATTGAACCTTAGTGTTCTTCACGACATCGATGTTCATTGGAACCGCTAAGTCTTCATTTCTTACCAATATTGTGGGAGGTTTGATCTCAAGAGACTCAGATTCCCATGGGCCTGGAAATTGAGGCAATTCTTCTAAGGTATTAGATTCAAAATCTAACCTTTCGTCTTCTTGTTGCTCTACTTGATCTCCGTAAATAGATGGAATGTCTTGGGAAAATTGATCATGAAGATCATCAATTTCAGGAATAGGAGGAGGATTACCCTTCTCCTTCGCCCATTTCTCTTCTTGTATTTCCCGCAAGAGCTCTTGAGAGTGCTCCTGAATTGAAGGAGGTATTCCAGCATCCGTGGAATTAGGAACATAAGCTCCCATTGGTGGTGAGCTTCCTCTCTCAATAACTCGTTGATCCTGTGGAGGTAAAGAAACTTGTGGTTTGTTTACCAACTGCTCTAATCTTTCTAATAAGCCCTGGAAATGCAAATCCGGTTTGATAGAGTTTGTCTGATTGAATGATTGACTGGTCTCGAGCATAGCTTGAGCTAGTTTTACCACTTTCATGCACATTTTTGTCCGTTCAATCTCTAACTCGGCTCTAGGGTAACTCTTGTCTAGGTTTGCAGCTATTAGCCCTTCTTGAAGTCGAGCTTGGTAGGCCTTGAACATCATGTCCAAGCCTTTTGGGGTTGGATCTACAAGAACAGACTCTGGTTGTGGTCTATTTACAATGGGTGGCAGAGTGGGAGGAGGTGGAGTGGATGGAGTTTTCGCATGCGAGGGATTTTCAGAGGCAATGTCTTCTATTTTGCTTTTTGCATCTCTCGGGCTTTCTTCGAGTTCTGATAAATTTTTATTCCACTTGCGATTGGCCTTCTCTCTGGTATCTTTCCATGTTCTTGTTTTCCTCTTACTAGGCTCTCCTGATTCACTCGACTCCGATTGTTCTGCTGGTTTATCTTGGTTTAATGATTGTGCCCTAGTAACTGCATGTACAGGAGCCACATTATTACTACTTGCACTTGAATCCATCACTAAGCCTACCACATTAATGGGTGTAGCCTTGGGTGCACTAGAGGGGTTCCTAGGACATTCTCTCAGAAGATGTTCTTTGCCGTACTCAGGACAAAAGCCTTGTATTGTGATGTTTTGTCCTTGTCCTGGAGACGGTGGATGGGGACATTGACGAAGGAAATGGTCGCACTGACATCTAAAACATGATCCTCTAGGGGGTTGTGGTCTCATTTGTCTCAATTGTGGCCTAGGGTTAGGATTTTTGTACATGACATTGGAGTATTCTGGCTCACAACTTTGTTCCATAGGTGGTGCCTCATATTGATATGGATAAGTCTCAATATGCTCAGGTGACTCTATGTAATAAGCATGTTGACTACCTTCATGGGAGTAGTCTAAACTATGAGCATGAGAGTCATTCTCTGAGATCAATGGGGTCACTGCCACCAATGCTCTATTAAGGTTCTCTTCTGCCACTACATACTCAACTGGAATTACATTCGCAGGCGTTGGTGGTTGGTTTCCTAGGACTGGTTGTGGCCTATATGGTGCTTGATATTGTTGTTGTGGTCTATGATATGGCTGTTGGTATTGGTTCTGATACCTACCTTGTTGGTAAGTTTGCTGATAATTCTTTCTAACAGACTGTCTATTGTATGGACAATCTTGAGCTGTGTGGTTCGTGTATCTTCTCTCACAAGTGCAATATGGAGCATTCTTTTCTCTCATGTTCTGGTTGTGCAATGGGCATACATTAGCCGAGTGGTCACCTCCGCAAGTATAACACCGATTCAATGAGGTGACTCTTGGTATTTTTCTATTTTGAACTCCTAGCTTCTTAGTCACTTGCTCTGCTATCTCTTCCAGCTCAATGGAGGCTCTGGAGGTATGACTAGTAGACATGTCAGAGTCTTTATAGAGTTTGGATAGTCCTAACTCCTCACCCAAGTTGTCTTCTATGTCAATGCAGGTCCGCACACACTCTTCTATGCCTCTAGGCTCTTTCAAGTACACATATGATCTTAACTTGATGCTTAGTAAGCCATCTAAGAACAAGGCCACTTGTTTGGTAGGTGTGGGCAACCCTAGAACAGGCCATTTTTCTAAGTACTATCTAAACCTTCTTCCTACTAGTCGCACTGTTTCCTGGGATGTTTCCTTGAAGTTGTGGATCAAAGATGATGTGTTATTACCGCTCTTGGAAAATTCTACAATGAATTCATCTAGCAGTTGACCTATATCACGATAGTTGCGACTACTCAGTGGTTGAAACCAAGCTAAGGTAGTGCCCTTAAGAGTCAAACCAAATGCCTCGTACTGGGTGAACAAATCCTCAACTTGTTCAGCTCTTAACACTTGTTTGAACTCGGCCACCTGATCATAAGGATCTCTTGTCCCGTCAAAATAATTCTTCATTGCCTTGATCACTTGAGTGGGTCTAAGGGTTCTTGGGTGCTCTCGGGGTCTAGGCAATGGAAAATCATGTTAATCTCTCTATTGCCTATGTGCTTGATGTCTCTCTCTTTCAGGTCTTTCATTTTCAAATCCTGATCTATTTCTGCCCACATTGTATGCAAAACTGACATCAAGTCTCTCTCTTGTTCGCTCTCGTTGTGCTTCATGAGCTTTCGATGATCCTACACCTTGGAGGCCATGGGAAATATTAGCTCTTGGTGGACGAAAAATCAACTCACGCTGCCAAGTATATGTGTGTCTATCATGCTCTGATACCAGGAACATTTTCTCCGATGTGTTATCCAGGTATACAACTTTTCCTAGTATCTCAGGATCTTTTAATACATAGATGATGACTATGCCCAATTGGCTAGGTTGATCTCGCTTGAATCTCCAAAAGGCTTCCTTTGTTTCTCTATTCAAGAATAGTTCTATGCTTTTTTTGTCTTGAGGGATCTAATCTGGAGTGATCACTCTGGTCAAAACTAACTTGCCTCTAGGAGTCTTAGGTTCTCGTCCTACATCTCCTTGCTCTAGGTCTCCTATCTCACTCTCTGGAATGATGTTTCCAAACTCATATGTCCTATTAGTGTTGGAGAATTCCTCTCCTAATCGCAGCGGAAAGTGTAGAAGACCTTCTCAGGATCAAAACTCTTGCCAATAGTAGAACCTTCAAATGCAATCTGGTACCAACTGAAATATCCAATGAACTTGAAACTTTGGTCACTCAAACTAGACACCTAGAGCTTTCAAATGAGATATCAAACACTTAATTTGGAGTAGATTTGAGTTGGCAACTATTTGATTCAAAACAGACTACCTGTCCCTCAGTTAGGCTGAAAACTGGACTTCACTAAAACCTGAATAACTCACAGAGCATAAAAAATTTCATAAAATTGTTCTAGACAGAGGAAGTACTTAAGATAAGCTTTCCAACGAATGTTTAAACACTAAAATTGGATACATATATTGAGAGATATGACTCTTACAAGTAGATTACCCAAAAATGGGTGTGCGGCTGGACATACTCTATGAGAGTAAACTGAACGAAATGACTCAAAACAATTGAAGTAGCTACAAGGGGGCTTCCACGCCTTCTTCCTCTATCCTTGAGTGTCCTCCCTTGCCTCTTTTATAGCCAAGTGACCAAAAACTCTCATGATGAGTTTGAGAGCTCTTCTCCATCATTTCTCCACTACTTTGGACAGCCACTCCTCTTACAGTTCAGCTTTTGGATTTGATTCTCTTTTGAATGATTCTCTTTTGGCCTCCACTACTTGCTGAAGTAAATGCTTCTATTTTTCATTTTTGTATTTTCCTTCTACTTGAAGAAAATCCTTTTTGCAAAAATATATACGAGCTTACTTCTTTATTTTTAACAATTAGGTAGGTTGGTGACCACATATATGGTTCCTTCCTTATCAATGTATGAACCTTCTTCAAAATTGACTACTGGGTGTTCAAGTCCAAAGGGTTGGACTAGTTTTGGCCCTATCCAGACCTAGTGTATGGCCTAGTTAAAAATTAGGTTCCAGGGCTTATTTGAGGGCTCAAATGGAGTCTAAAAATTATGAAAATTGGTAGGATGATACTCCTAATACTCCTCAAGCTCGAGGACTCCTCGGCTTGAACAAAATGGAGTTGCAAAAATGTGAAATGGTATTTATGGTTTTTAGTGATGAAAATCACTATTTTTGTAGGGGATTCTTGTGAAAATTTGACATACACTTCTTGGAGCTCTCTACTTGCTCCCTTTTCTTGTGTGTCCACTTCTTTGATGTGCTTCCATGCTTTGTCCTTGACCTTGAGCTTCAACAGTGGCTACAGTCAAATTCTTATTCATCTTGAAGATAGAAACAAAACAACCTTTGTTACTTCATGGGGCACTTATGTCGACACACGCATGGCTTTTGGTCTCAAAAATGCACTTGCTTCTTTTGATAGAACAATATATCTCATGTTGCAGAAATGGTTAATCACATTCCTTTGCATTTTCATGGATGATGTTTCAGTATTCTTAGGTACAAATAGAAGAGCAGCAACCCAACACTTTTATCAACATTTGGAATATTTGAAGGAAATCTTTGAGAAGTGTCTCAAAGTAGGTTTGAAGTTGAATCCTTCTAAATCTCTTTTTTTGGCCACCAAACTTATTCCTCCATTGAGGACTAAGGTTTGGATGTAATACTAGCCAAGCAATCCAATCCCTTGCCTTTGATCAATAAGTACTTATAAGAGTTTTATAGAGAAATTCAAGAAGAAAAGTGGTGCAGAGAACAAATGACTTCCCCACCCATTCAAGAAATAGATGATCTTCATGATCAATTTTCTCAAGACATTCCCTCTATTTATGGAGAGCACAAAGATGTACAATCAAGCAAAAGATTATACTTTGAATATAATTCCTTACAATAATTGTCGAATTTCACAAGCCCTTGGGAATCAAAGGCTATTCAAATGAGGGCCCCCACAATAATGGTTAGAAATAAAGAGTCAGTTATACCTAGGAACACAAAAGTATTCAAGAACACTAAAGTGCTCTCATCATCTCACTTTAGAAGAACTACTCAAAGTTAAACTAGAGTTGTGGAAACATATAACAAACCAAGTACCAAAAATTGCTAATTCCCACTCTTAGGTAGGATCACAAAGAAAAATCCCAGAGATACCCATAAATAAGATAGGTGATATGTGTTGTATATTATCGAATCATGGAAGGTTAAATGGATTTTTAATGTTTTAAATGTCCAAAAGGTTTTAATGTGGTTGTGTTTGATCTAGTAGGTGAAGAAGCATATAAATAAATAAATTCAAAGATTAAATCGAAGACTTCTAGAATAAGTTATATTTAGGTTTAACTTGTTGTAAAAATAGTGGTTCGCTTAGAAAGCGATGCCTTTTTTAAATAAAGTAGTTTTTCCTAAAAGTCATTTCTAAAAGCGACGGCTCTCATGTAACTTCTATTTTCAGGATGTAATAGAAATAAACCTATAAATACGGGTACTCTAATAGACTCGTCCATCAGAGTACATGGGGGGAGATTGCACCCAATATCGCCGCGTTGATTGTCTCTCAGTTTATGATTCTTGTTCTGTCTTCTGTCTACCTCTATGTGTACATGCACTGAAGATCCTGATAACAGTGGTATATCTCCCTTTTGTGATATCTACAAGCTCATGGCTGAATTTTGCTAAGCTAACAGGACCTCTGCATGGTTGGCCAACCAAATCTTACATGCTACAAGTAATAGACACTTTTTTGGAAGATATGAGAGACATACAAGATTACACCATCATTGTACAAACCCGCATGCTAACTATGATAAAGACCTTTCTAGAGAGCTTTTCAAAGGTCAACATCAAAACCTTGAAATTTTTGGGCTTCCATTAAGGCACCAATACAGTTCTTTTTTATCTCAGCGAAATGCCAGATAGACAGTGTCTCATGGCATACTATGTACGAGTAATGTTTATGCAAAGTATTTACTTACAAACCTTCGAGAATGCCTTCTCTACAAGATTTTTTGAGATGGACTCGGAGATTTTTGGAAGAGTCTCTCTGGGTCTTGAGGCATGCATCCTTGCATACGAAGCTGCCTATCAAGAATATCAGATTCAGAATAGAATAGATGCACTGGTTGCGGCTGTAAAGTGGAGGAAAGCCTTAATAGAGCTAGTCAACAATATCAACACGAAAGAGCAAGAGCAACACAGACACCTCTAGTAACTATACAAACAGAGATAAATACTAGTTGTAGTAGGATATACAACAGAGTAACAAAAACCACAGCCTTTGGAGATATACGTATTTCGAAATTTTTGATGAGGACATCAAAGGGTCTAAGAGGAGGAGGAAATGTTGACAAAATGCCTCCAATAGTGTTTTACCAGACTATCATGTATATAATAGCGCCAAATTTTGTAACACTTAGGAAGAGTCTACATGTAGTGACCCAGGAGCATCCAACCCCAAATAGACAAAAGAAATCTTTCTTTTTGTGTAGAAAAGAACATTGTAAAGAAATCATGACTCTCTCCAGACAAAAAATCACGATTTTCTCCAAAAGTATAAAAGCCACAAATGTGAAGGATTTCAGGCCAGTTGCCCTTGTATCTCTCATAGTAATGAGAAGAGAAACTCCTTTGGCTGTGATACCTGTGTCATCTCTTGTGTTCTTTGTCTTCTATGTGCTTCATGGAAGTGTTGTTGTGTTGCTTGGTTGATTGTGAAGCTATGGATGTTGGTTCTACTTGATCATGAAGTCATATCCATCTTTTGTAATCACTTTAGTGAAGTTTTCCAAACACGGATCTCTCTCACCTACTTATGAACCCTAGTAATCCTAATTCCAATGCCATATTTGAAATCTACATGAAAAATAGCATGGAAAAGGCACTTGAATCACTTGATTTGGTGCTTTTATGAGGGAGTTATTATCATTTGAAGTTTCCAGCTTACATGTCTGCAGAAAGTTGTGTTATTCAGGAAGTGGACTTTTTATACTTCTATCTTATTTTATCATGTTCACTCCTAGTGGATCTTCATACAAGTGTGCTTGCTTGCATCCTATGAGCATGATTGATGTGTGGTTTGTGAAGCACTAGTCTCTAAGCACCAATCAGGTTGGCTTGTTCTTGGATTGACAAATTAAAAAGGGAATCCCTTTCCCACTTCTTTGTCATCTAGTCCCTACCGCTATAATGGGACAAAGACTTGTTGGAATATGAAGGTAAGGTTGTCAACAAGGAGAAGAATGCTTCAAGTGCATTCTAGGTTTCTTGTGAAGTGCCCTAATGTGTGGAAGTAGGAAATCCAAAATAGATTTTAGAATATATGACCTTGTCAAAGTATAATTTTCACACCATGTGTTCAACCTATCTTGCTTTTCTTGTATTGGTTGTCCTTCGGTCCTTAACATAGGCATCAACTCATCTCCATACAAAATCCTTCCTTGAAAATATGCGTCCATCCTTAGAGACCATGAATAATAGTTACCTCAATCCAATTTATCAAATTAAGAGGGAAAACCATAAACCATAATGTATATGCTATGATGATACTCTGATACCACTATGAGGAGGTGATGGCAGAGTATGAAGATGAGAGGGTCTTACAAAATCCTGATCTAGAAAAAACTATTTCTTTCTTAAATGCAATAGTAGCATGCCTAAGCTTGATCATAGTGCTTTGGACCATTGATCTCAAATGTTTGAATCAAGACATACTACTTTGTAATTTTGTGCATAAAGAGAAAACCTTCTATTTTTGGAAGAAAACACTCAAAAAAATGTTCAATGCTCCCAACCTATTATGAATTAGGTAAAATCCTTTTGCATAACTTAAAATGGAAAGTTATGAGAGCTAATCCAAGCTACTCCAAGAATTTAGAGTGACTAGAGAGTGATTAGTATACTTAAGAACTCATAGGTGTGATCCCAACATTTCAAGAAATAGACAATACACATACACAATCATAGAGATAGATGCATATCTCTACACATAAAGTTCCAATGATCAAAATATTTCATACAAAAGATCAAAATGCTTTTAACTTCAGGATACAAGCATATTGCGTGAGACAATGAGACCATAGTTTCACTTCAATGGCTCTATGAATTCAGAAGACTTGAACAATACACAAACAACAATGGAGACTAGCTGAAGAAGATAATCAAAAAATCAAGTTTATGTATAGATATGTAAAATAAAATGACTATGAAATAAGTGCAATGGTCACTCTAGAAGCGAGTGAAAACTCAACTATATCCCATGACTTCTTCGTTGAACTAAAATAAGTTTTTCTCCTTGATTTTAGTAGATAGTTGTTGATTGATTTTCCCAAAGTTTCCAAGCATATTTTAAGCTACTCATTTAAATTTTGAATTCAAACATGGCTCGTGGTTTTTGGCTCCACACCTAATTTGATTTTCATCATAAAATACGTTTACAATAGATAAAAAGATATAGTGAGACTTATCCTTAGTAGAATACCTTTCTTTGTAGAAATCCTTAATGAAGGGTGCGAGTCTTAGATCAGCTTGGATTGTATGTTACATCACTCATGTTGAAAAGGGGGTTTTCCAATACATTATAGTCAGCATTTACATCCAAAAGCTCCAATTTCTGATGACATAGATCTAGAGATAGCATCGAACAATATTCATCATTACTCATGCCATGATTACAAGAAACTTCACACTCCATGGCCACTGTAAATTGGAATATCAGCTTCTTTCTGAAATCTCTATCTTCCACTACACATCAATACAACAATACAAATCAATAACTACTACATCAATACAACAATAACTACTGAGTTTGATTGATCTATTTTATAGCAGTCATTTTCTATTATTTTCACAAAGTAATGGCATAGATAGTATAAAATACATTTTTTCAAAAATTTCAAGGAATGGTCACACTATCGCATGCACAATGGACAAAATCCACTATCTATGGCTTACAAATTGTCATCCCATTCTGATGGTGGATGCATGACTCCATCTAAATCATACAAGAATTCATCAAAAATAGACTTGAGATGTGAAGCATCTACCTCCATTATAGACTGGAATTCCTATGCAGAACAATCTGTCGTTTCCCATTGCACCTTCAAAGCTGTTTGCACCAACTTGGCCTCTACATAATCTGAAGATATAGATTCAAGAAATTTTTCACTCGCCATGCTATATTTCACAAGCTCAAACTGCAATAATTGAGGTTGCTCTTCTTTTTGAACTAAATTTTGATCATTGGCTTCAATCAAGTATCTTAACTCAATCTAAATTTTTATATGTTCCATAATCTGAATTTCTTTATCGACCAAAATAGAAATCTTTTCTACAATCAATATGTTTTGCATCATGTAATTATAATCCTAATTCCATAATACTATTGAGTTTAGCCATAGGCACTTGTAAATTATCAATAAAGGACAAAATCTCAACAGTAAGACCTTTTTTGTTTGCAACGCATCAACTTTATTATGCAATTTGCAGTTGTCAACTTGAACTCCTTTCATTTGATCCTTTTCATCTTGCAACTGCTCACGTAAAATTGCTTGTTCTTCCTCAATTTCTCCCAATTTAGCTTCTAAACTAATTATGGCCCTCTTGATGGAGAGTGTTAATCTCCAAAAGAACAAGCTACTCTTGTAATTAGAGCACCTCTATAACAAGAGTAACTCAAACTTTCACCAATTTTAGAGGATCAATGATTAATTATGAGAATTTTGAAAAATTTGTGAAGGAGATGACTACACAGAAAGTCTGGTGCACATAGCTCTCTCATTACCTTATCAATTGTGTGAAGTTTTTTATGAAACTTTGCACAAGGTGTCGGCTACAGTTTGCGCACCTTCTCCAAGTTGAATCACTCCAAAAGATTCAGTGTATCTTGAGAAATGAACTCAACAAGTTACCTATGTCTAAAATTGCTCTTCTGAGAAGTTGATTTAGACACCTATAACTTTTAACACTTGGTTCTCTCAATCTAGAACCCCTTTATGAAAATGCTTTTAGCCACAGATAGCTTACCTTCCAACTTAAAGATTGAGTGCTTGCTTGCTCAAAACTTTACACTGTGGAAGGAGAACTGACCAAAACATTAACATCGAATTTTGTGCCTGTTTCAGGAACCAGTGAACACTTCTTCACATATGAATGTTCCTACTCATAATTCTCACAGCCTGTTTGCAACTAGACTCTCAAACTTTAACCATAGACTCATTAACTATGGACTTAGACATCTACAAAAGGATTCTCAAAATGATCAAGCACAAAAGGAGAATGCACAGAAACATCGGGTGCAATTTTTCTTCCATTTTTGAAAAAATTTACAACTAAGTGATGAGAGAGACTCAACTCACTTCTAAGATGTCTAATGACTCATAGAACTACTGATTACTCTATTCTCATGCTCTCTCATATTTGCCCCAACTTTTTACTTGTATATATAGGCAAATATTTACAATATCATGACTATACAAAAGTATAAGTGAACTATCTCTGTATTAATGTACATATGTGTACACCTCTTCATCTTCTGGATGTATTCTTCCTTCATGTTTCACAACTTGAATTTTCCTTCAGTCCTTGACTTCCAAACCTTCATTAAAACTTCAATTGTTGATTGCCCTACACCAAGAGCTCCCCCTCAATCATCAATTGAGGTTTTCTCTATCTTCTTTATACATGCCATGTCTTTGAATCTCTATAGTTTTGGTCCATCCAAGCTTTTGGTTAGCATATCAGCTATCTGATCTTTTGTTGAAGTATGTATGACTTCAATCTCTTTATCCATCACCTTCTCTCTTAGAAAATGGTACTAAATCTCAATGTGTTTATTCTTGGCATGAAAAACAGGATTAGCAGCTAAATACAATGAACTCATGTTATCTCCATGAATAGTAGGTGTACTCTGAATGATGTCAAAACTCTTCATCAGAGTTTTAAGCCATATCACTTCCTTTGCAGCTTCAACCATCCCTTTGTACTCTACTTCTGTAGATGATAAAGCAACTGTGTGTTGCTTCTTTGAACACCAAGAAATTAACTTATCTCCCACATAACACAAGTATCCATAAGTTGATCTCCTATCATCAGGATTACCTGCCCAACCTGCATCACTATATATCTTGATGTTTGTATCTGATGTAAAACCATAATACAAACCTGCTTGAGTGTACCCTTAATGTACCTCAACACTCTTTGACCTGCAATCCAATGTTCTTTTCTAGGATAATGCATGAATTGAGACAATACTCCAACTACATATGACAAGTCAGGCCTAGTCAATGTAGCATAGATCAGACTACCAACCAAACTCTAATATAGTTTCATGTCCTTGAACTCTTCACCTCCATATCTGCTCAATTTATGATTCATCTCCATTGGAGTAGGTGCTACCCTACAATCATTCATCTTAGACTTGATCAACAAGTTTCTCAAATACCTTTCTTGAGTCACATACACTCCATGTTGAGTGTATGAAATCTCCATGCCCAAGAAATATGACAAGTCTCCCAAATCACTGATTTTGAACTCTTTCTCCATTTGCTTCTTTAGGCTTTGAATGTCTTTCTCATCTGTACCTATGAGAATTATATCATCAACATATATGCACATATATATATGAACCCATCATCACTTACTGTTGCTCTAGCACAATGGTAAGTACCACGTTAAGAAGCTTCACCTCCTTAATGTCAATCCGTGGGAGAGGTAGGAGTGATATGAAGATCGTGAACGTGAGATGATGTGAGAGTGAAGGTGAGAAGCACAAAGATGCACACACACATACACACACACAATGAAGAGACAAGCAAGACACAATGGAAGGTGGGAAATTAACTCTATTACTCAAGAATGCTCTTACAAGCTCAAACTAGCTCTATGCTCACACTAACCAAAATGAACCAACCCCCAAAATGAGCTCTCTAGCCCTTTTTATAGTTTCTAGACTAGTTTTGACCGGTTTCACATCTAGTGACCGGCCTAGTTAAAAATTAGGTCCTAGAGGCTATTTGGAAGGGTAAACGATGTCTAAAAATAACGAAATTTGGTACGAGTATTCTACCTAAGCTCCTCAAGCTCGAGGACTCCTCGGCTTGCACAAAATGGAGCTATGGATTACAAAATGGGGTTTTCTTATGATACATATGTTACAATTAGTGATAACAATCACTGTTGAATGTTTGGAGAATTAATAAGAAATATATTTGTTTTAAAAAATTGATCCGCCTGGCTCCCTGCTTCGTCTTCACATGCTTCCGTGGCGTCTGTGCCTCTGACTGCTTCCAACACCCCCCTCCCTCTCGCTTTTGTCGTCCCTGACAGAACCTTGTTGTGAGGTCTGCCGGATGTAACTCTGTAGGAGGTCTTGAGCGAGGGTGTGCTCTGATATACGAATACCTCGGGCTAGATCAGCCTCGAGTTTCTCCCAATCGATAGGTTGTGGCTCGTCTGGTGGTGGGAGCTGATAATGTGTGGAGTACACCATTCGTTCACAGGCGAATAATTGCAATAAGTGTGTGGGCCTGCTTATAAACACCTCTGAATGGTACTCCCAAAAGCCGGTGGTGAACATTTCTTCGAATGTCTGCTTGTAACATGCCGGCAGATATTTGATCCTGCAGTGCCAGGCGTAACACACCCGTAGCGATGGCGTTGTGCTCATATCATAGACTAAATCAAAGTTGCCATGCTCAAAGCCCGGGGTGTTAACATGGGGAGCCTTGATGCGCCGGAAGACTTTAAAGACCATCTGCATCATGTCAAAGATTTTGACAGTCATGTGCGCGGCAATATCATCCATATGTTTTAATCGAGGGAGCCAGTGGCGGATCGTCGCCATCATGTAGCCTACTGTGGGTAACGCGACTGGTGGCTTGAAGTAGGGATAGTTCAACCAGTCTTGGCACTGCTTATTGTTCTGTAGCTTTATAGCGAAGGCAGTCCAAGAGCGGCGTCGTGGTACTGGTCCCCAGCACGGATTAAATTTTAAGTGAAGCGGCGCTTTTACCCACGTGCTCATCATCTCTGGATAATTTTGCAATAAATCTTTGCGCCAGTCTGGTTGAAGAATTTCACCTCTCTGCGCCCTTGGTGGCAAGTCCTCTGGCTCGAATTGAGTGGCATGCGTTGGTTTCATACCTGTTTCTTTCTCTATGGTTAACTGGTATTCGGCCATTAGCATGAAGTACGGTTTATATTGGAGCTCATGCCCAGATATGTATCGTCGCGGGGCCAATTGAGCAAAGAATGGTGACTGTAAAATTTTCTCTTCAATTATGGCCATGGCATGTAGCTGTGCCTCTACTCTGGCCGAGTGTGTCGTTCCGAGTTCTTCAACTGTCTTCATCCACGCGGGGGTAGGTAATTCGTAGGTCATCTGGCCTTCGGCCGTGACACGTCCGCCTGGGATGGGTATCGGTTCATATGCCTCTTCGAATGTCTCCTCCACCGGGATAGTGACGGTTTCTTCCTCAGCTGGTAGCTCTGGTGGGGAGTCTGGCCTTGGTGGAGCTTCATAGACTGCAATTCTAGATTCAAGATTTGTTACCTGGGCCCGGAGTGCGTTGAGTTCCTCTAAAACTTCAGGGGCAGGGTCCACAGGCGCTGGTAATTCCGCTGCTACTTGGACTTGTTGTGTTGCTGGTTCTCTGAGTTGTAGCAGTTTGTGATCTTCCTTTAACTTTTGATGTTCTTCGTTCATACGATCATAGTCCTCGAGCAATCTAACATGGTCGTCTAGCAGCATCCGCATCGACTCGGATGGGATTGCCTTGAATCTGCTCGGACTTAGTGGCTGTTCTGGATGATCTAAAGCCGCTTCCAAGTTCTCTCTGTTCTGCTCTTGGAGTCTCTGGTTCTCCTCTTTTGCTGCGGCTAAGTGTCTTCTTAGTAAGCCCATATTTCTAGTAAGCGTTGCATTGCGGACAGTCTGGGCTCTAAGTAGGTTATCCAAATCCGCGGTGGCCTCTTTGTTTTTCTCCTCACTTTCTAGTTCTAACTTGTGATAGGCCTCTCGTAAATCTTGGTATCGGCTGTTCAGTGAGGCGTTCTCAATTGATAACGAATTAAGCTGCGTTTGTAATTCGTTCGCCGTTTTCTGCAGCTGTTGATAGCTGGTGCCGAGTGATGCAAACTCATCGCGGACTTGCGTCATGCATGCGAACATGTGTTGAAATGCGGTGTCTATGGTGGGCGATAGTAGTGGTGAAGTGTTAAATGAGGATGTAGTGGGAGTAGATGCAGTGGGAATGGGGAGTGGGGTTGGGACAGTGGATGCAGTGGTGATTGTGGAAAATTGTGAAGTGCCTAAATATGAGGGTGCTGTGAGTGGAGTGGGTGGTGGTGAGGTGGATGGTGATATGTCCATGCCATTGGACGTGTTTAGTGTTGTGACTGTGAAAAGTGGTGTGATTGTGGGTGGTTGTGTAGGTGTGAATACGGGATTTACAAACGTAGAGTAGTTTACAGGGGGGGATGGTTGGAGCAGCTTGGTGAAACGGGGAAATAGGGGTTATGGTAGGTTGGGGAGGTGAGACTGGTGAGAAGGTTAGTGGGGTTAGGAAGGGGAATGGGGGTCTTAGAGGTGGGGGAAACGCTGGGAAGGATGAAGGGGTGAAGGGGTTAACATATGGATGCGGAGGGTTGGGTATGGGCCTGGTGGTATGAATGGGTAAGGAAGAGGTTGGGGCTATATTGCTTTGTACAGGTGTGGATGTGGGGAAAGTAGGTGGGTGTGCGGGTGATACGGGATGGGTTGGTGAAAGATGAGGTGAGAGGGGAGTCGAAGGGGTGGATGTTATTTCGAGGATAGTAGTGGTATGTACAATGGTGGTACGGGGTGGCGAATCTACAAGGATGGTTTCTGCGGTTAATGAACGTTCGGGGGCGAGGCGTGCCTCCCTGGCTTGTGCTGAAGATTGGGCTCCTGTTGGTACACGAATATACTCCCCAGGTTTTGAGAGTAGTCGCACTCGGCGGGGATCAAACTGTGGTAGTTGCTTTCTTTGTAAAAACCTGAGTGCTTCATGGGAGCCTACTGATTTGACTAACTCTCTGAACCCTCTGATATATGCGTCTTCGAATCCTCCGGAGATGAGTTCCTGTTCAATTAATGCCTGGCTCTCCTCTTCAGTTAACTTCTTTCGTGCCCAGACTTTCTCCATGGTACGATATAATTTCTTTATAGCCAGTGTGTACGCTGCGGCTTCGAAAGTCTCATCTTCATATGTGCTAGTGTCGCCGTGTGTGTCGGTTTGTTGGCCTTGGCCCTCTGTCTGTTCGTCATGTGAGCCCTGGCTGGCTTCATCGTCGTCTGTTTCGGTTCTTTCTTCTTCAGAGCCCGACACAGCTTGTCCCTGTGGCAAATCTCGCGGCGTAGTAGGGTAGCTGGGACGTTCATATTCCTGGGAGAACAGTTGTGCTTCTGAATACTGGAATTCGTTTGAGAATGCATCAGGCATCTCAAAGTCAAATGTCGTGTTTATGGGGTCGGCCTCCATATGTGGTATCGGGAAAGAAAACGCTTCCGCACCAATGGTGGTGGGAGCTTCTGCTGTTGTGGTGGTGGGTTCTGAGGTGGCAGCTGCCTGAGGTGCAGCGGTACTAGTGGTGACCTCTGTAGCCACTGGTCTGGACAGCCGTATGCGAATAGGTTGTACAGTGGGAGCAGCTTCTGTCTGTGGTCGCTCTGGAGAGGGTTGTGGTGATGGCGACTCTGGCACTTGGAGGCAAGGGATGGTGCCTCGCATGCGCTTACCTGCCCGTGTCCTACTGGGCTTCCTGGCTTTCTTCGTTGTGCCCTTGAATGCCTTCAATTCCTCTCCTGTTAATGCACGCTCGATGGGCAAGTCATAGGCCAAGCACATATACACAATTCTTGTGAGTGCACAACATCCGTTAAGCACTTTTTTACGCTCCCATCTGTGCTGTGCCAGGTACATTTGATCTATGATCCAGCTTGCCAGATCAACAGTTTGGGGTCCCGTGCATGCCAAATATAATCCGAACCATATTCTTTTGTGTGGCATGGTAAATCTGTCCTGAGCTGGGAATGCGAAATGTTGCATGCATATCCTTAGTGGCTTTGACAGCTCAGGTGTAATGGCCGAAATCTCCTCCCACTTCGTGACATCCCCACGTTTCATCGGTTCTGGAATTAATCTCTCTCGATCTGTGGGTGTGTGGGTTCCATGAATCTTGATGGCTGCTCTGATTAAGTCCTTAGAGAGATAAAATCTCTTGTAAGGTGGATCATCCACTAGAGTAGGCAATATGAAGGTTCCTGGGATGTCCTTATTCTCTGATGCCAGCAATGTAGTGATTAAATAATAGCACCTATAAAAATCCGGTTTGGGCAGAGGATCACTGAAATACTCTGTGAAGCCGGCTCTGGCCCAAACATGAGTTAAATCTTGGGTGCTTTGTAGGGCTTCGAATTCTCTGGAGAAAAACTGGTACTTTCCCCACGTGCGGTCATCAAAAGTCAGAGAGGATTCAAATATAAAGTCCGCGTCCGCAAGGGGTCCTGCAAGGCCCTGAAACCAATGAGAGTTCCTGTGTATCTTTTCGGTGTAGCCCATAGGGGGGTTATCGATAGGCATGGGCCCTGGAAATCCCTGAAATTCCGGCGGTGGAGCAGTCGGGTGGGATTCTGCTCGTAGCACGTTGAGTGGCACAGCCGCTACACTGGGGCCTGCTCCTGATGTTCCTTCGTCGGTTTGCATGGTGGCTGGTGCGCTAGTGAGAAAGATCTGCTACAAAAGATTAACACATTAGCATGGAAATTAATCATGATCCCATTAAAGTGAGACCGCAATCCCTTTCCATAACTGATGCGTAACCCGTGTAGCCAAGTGCTGTGATGTGATGGATGCAATGTTTCTTGCAGCACTAGTGCAGGTCTCTAGACACCTATACGTTTCAGATCATGCATACATTTCTTGATGAGATGAGATTACGAGTGGTGTGTGATGATGGTGTGTGAATTTATACAAGGTTTAAAGGTTAGTGATTTAGTACAAGGTTGTATGTTAGTCGGGGGGTAGTTAGACAACGGGTTTGGGGACGACGGTTGGACACGTTTCGGTATCCATTTCCTAAAGATCTTGGAGTGGGTGGTGGGTTTCTGCTGAGGGGTAAAAGGTGGTGTCGGGTTTGGTGGTATCGAGGGATGAGATGAGTTATGGGGGTTATATATTACATGGCTTATGGGTTGAGCTATGATACATGGTTTGGGTACCCAAATCTGCGTGGGCGTGGGTCTATGGGTAAGGTACTTCTTGGCGATCCACATTTGTCGGATGCTCGGACCTGTAGAAGAAGGTCGAGGGGATGGTGGATATCGATTCTGTTTCTGTTCGGCCTTTTGCTTGTTGATCTCTGCTTGGTTGGAGTCCTTCGGTGCTTTTTGTCCTTTCGGCACCCATATTTGTCTGGTGCCGCTTCCTTTGGGAGGCCTAAACTGCCTTCCTTGTTGAGTCTTCTGATACTGCCGTCAGTCTGGGTTCCTTCGTCGTGGTTGACTCTGTCGTAGTTGGGGGTGAGAGGTCGGATGGACACTCTGCTTTGGAAAAGAAGGGAGTTCCAACACTTGCGTGACCTGCCCATTAGGAAGTGATGCCTTTTGTAACTTTAATCTAGGCCAGTCCGCAACAAGTTTGGAAGGATGAGCGCCGCAGGGTGTCGTGCTCATTTGGCCGCTGATGCAACCCACCTGACCTCTGATTGTGCCCTTCTGTCCTTGCGTTTGGGTAACTGTCGCTTCTAGTTTGCAGGAAGTCCCAGGGAAGATCTCCTGTCGTTCTTCTGACTGACAACTGTCTATAGCCAAGCCCGAGTGGGTTGGTGTAGACGTAACGTGACTGGTCTACCCAAAAATCTTCCTGTCTTCCGTCGCATGCGTTTCATAGGGTCTAGGGTCACAACCGTCAAGCGGAATGCCGTTAGGGAAGTCAAGCGGTATCACTCGCTTCTGCTCTAAGGTTCCAATCTGTAAGGAGCCTTGTCTAAGATTTAGGTCCACTGAGTGATCGTATAGCCAATCCTGGCCAAGGATTAAGGGTTCTATCAGGTCGTCATCATGGCACACTAGTAGCTTCGCTGTCATCGTCAAATCCTTAATGAGGATAGGAAGGTCCACCTCACCCATGCAAGGGGTTTCCATGCCTCCTAGGCCTATGAGGTATGCCTCAATTGGCCGCATTTCTATTCCTGAATCCTTATAGTGGGACCATCTAATCGCACTAGTCGCAGCACCTGAGTCAATCAAAGCCCTGAGTTCTTGGCTATGGTTACCGTGCGCTAGCCTTACTGTAATGAATGGTCTCCTGTCCACTATGCTGGGATGAGTGGTTGACTTTACTTGACACATGGCCATGGGATATCTGGGTGATGTTTCCAGATGGTTATAATGTTCTCTCCCTAGTCCTTGTCTTCTTAGCTTCATGCGCTTAATGCGTTCTATGGCTTCTTCCTGAGCTTCCGCTCGTCTTCTATTTTCTTCCTCCTTACGCTTCTTTGCCAACGTGAGTCGTCTAAGCATATCCTCAGTAAGGGGTTCTTGATATAGCTTGACTCTACAGCCACTAATGTAATTAGGCAGTATATCTCCTTCTAAGGTGGCTAACTGTACTGCTCCGCTCGTCGAGAGTCTGTTAATGATCATAGGTCCATAACCTCGCTTTTCTAACTTCCGTGCGTGCTGTTTCAGCGTATATACTAGAACTAAATCTCCTTCTTTTAGGCCTTTATCTTTCACATGTGCATCAAAATATGCTTTCTGCCGCTTCTTCGCTGCGTATATTCCTGCTGCTGCCTTTAGCCTGGTTTCTCCTAATCGTTCCAAGTCCATTATTCTCGCTGATAATTCATGGCCGGTCCACTGATGTTCTTGTGCAACCTTAAGGGTCGGTATCAAGAAGTCCAAAGGAAGCACTGCATTCTGACCAAAAACCATCTGAAAGGGAGTTGCATTGAGTACGGTCTTGTAGGCCACTCGATATGCCCAAACAGCGTGGTGTAGCTGTTTGTCCCAATCTGAACGTTTATTGTTCACGAGTTTCGTCAGTACGGTACAAAGTATCTTGTTAGTGCTTTCAGCCTGACCATTGGCCTGAGGATGATATGGTGCAGATTTCTTGTGAATCACCATAAAATCCTGTAACAAATATTCAATGACTTGGTTTAGAAAGTGAGTGCCTCGATCGCTCACTAACACTATAGGCAATCCATATCTTGTAAAGACATTTTCAAATAAGAATTTTGCAGTCGTGTGTGCATCATTCTTTTTTGTGGCTTTTGCCTCTACCCATTTCGTCAGATAATCTGTGGCAACAATAATGTATTCCGCATGTGTACCTTTTGCAGGGGGGTTGATGGGTCCTACAAAGTCTATACCCCACTTAGAAAATGCACGTCCGCCCATCATGGGTTTCAATGGCATTTCATCTCTGCGAGTAGGAAACTGAGTTCTTTGGCACACATCACATCTCTTTACATATGTATGTGCATCCATGTGAAGAGTGGGCCACCATAATCCTGCAAAGAGGATGGCTTTGATTATCCTATCTGGTCCAAAATGACCTCCTGCAACACCTTGGTGTGCAGTCTCTAGTATGCTAAGATAATTGCTCTCATGAACACATTGTCTTAGATATCCATCTCGTCCTCTTTTGTATAGATTATCGCCAATAAGTGAATAGCCTTGAACTTCCTGCTCTAGACTGCGTTGTCGAGCTAAGGTCAGTCCTTGAGGGAATGTGTTCGTCCTCAAGTAAGTCACTAAAGGTTCACTCCAGTCCGGTGTGAGAGACACGTGATATAATGTCGCATGCTCTACCGGTGGTCTTTCACAGCAAACACTGCATTCCTTACACCACTTGTAGACATCTGCTTCCATCGTAGGCCAATATACTCCCAATCTCTGCAGAGTCTGTAGTGTTCTATGTTTTGAATGATGTTGCTTTAGTGCACCTAAGTGTGCTAATTGCAACCAATTCGCATGTTCTGATTCATCTACACAACAAGCAAGAATCTTTTGATTATCTTGTTTATATATGCTTCCTGCTATTATTTGGTACCTCTGAGATTTGGTAATCTCTCCTTCTTTGATCTTTATCCTAGGACTCTTGGGTCCGTATGTCAAAATAGGGACTAACGGCTTAGCCCATTCTGGTGCTATCTCAAGGTTAAACAAGTATGCATCTGGTAGATCATCCGCTACTCCTTGAGGGGCTTCTCCTGAGGTTAATCTTGAAAGGTGGTCGGCTCTAAGATGCGTCTTTCCTTTCCTGACTACTACTTCAAAATCATACTCCATGAGTAATAGAAACCAATGTATCAGTCGTCCGGTGTTACATGGTTTGTTGACTAAATATAATAGGGCTTGATGATCTGTAAAGAACTTGAATTTGTTGGCCAACAAGTAGTGCCTAAACTTCTTTACAGCGTAGATCATCCCTAATCCTTCTCGTTCCGTCGTGGTGTAATTTCTTTCTGCTGCGTTCAGTTGTCTGCTAGCGTAGGCTATGGGGAGATCTATGTTACCTTCATTCGTGGGTTGTGCTAACACACATCCTATGGCATAATTGGATGCATCCACATGTACATGGAATGGCTTACTCCAATCTGGGGTGGTCAATATAGGTGCTGAGCACAAGCGTCGTTTAAGTTCATTAAATGAATTTTCACATTCATCTGTCCACTCAAAATTGGTCAAAAGAGAGTACAGAGGCTTGGCTATGATTGCATACATGTGTATGAATCTCCTATAATAGCCGCAATGGCCCATAAATGCCTGTACCTCTTTCACATTAGTTGGTCTAGGTAATTCTGCAATTACCTTCACCTTTTCTTCGTCTGTAGAGATTCCATTTTTTGACACAATGTGTCCTAGAATTTTGCCTTGTCTGACCATGAAAACGCATTTTTCTGGGTTCAAACAAACCTGATACTCTCGACATTTGTCAAATATTTGTCTTAACTCTGGGATATGTGTCTGTCTTACATTTGAATGAGCACATAAGTCATCGACATAGACTTCCAAGCTCTTGCGTAAGAATTCCTTAAAGACATGACACATGAGTCGCTGGAAAGTAGCGGGTGCATTTGTCAAGCCAAATGGCATTACACGAAATGCAAATATACCCCATTCAGTGGCAAAAGCCGTCTTGTGTTGGTCTTCTGGAGCAATGGCTACTTGATTATAGCCTGAGAATCCATCAAGAAAGCTGTAAACTTCCTTGCCCGCAACTCTCTCCAATAGGTGTTCTGTGATAGGAAGAGGATAACTGTCTCTAATCGTTGCGGCATTAACTTTTTTAAGGTTAATACACACACGCAATTTTCCATTCTTCTTGGGCACAACCACAATGGGGGATACCCATTCGGTATGCTCGATTTCGTAAATGAATCCTGCTTCTATCAATCGATCTATCTCCTCTTTAATCTTCGCAGCGTAATTATCATTGTACGTGTAAGGTTTCTGTTTTGTCGGTTTCGCATCTGGAGTCATAGGGATTCTATGAGAACATATATCTGGGTCTACTCCTTTCAAATCTTTGTAACTCCAAGCAAAAACATCTCTATATTCGCGCAATAGGGCAACTAGCTCTTCTTCTTCTTCAGTCGTCAAATCATGCCCTATGTAGGTACATTTTTCTTCTTCTCCTTCTATGGCAACTATTATTTTCTTGGTTTTCTCTCGGTTATCATATACTTGTCCATCCTTCTCTTTTCTATTAGGCATTCTTACCATGATTCTTCTATCGTCGATTTCATATTTCTTGAAATTCTCGGGTACTTCAAACAAAGATTCTTCTTTTTCTGACATGGTTTCTTTCTTCTTTCTTTTCTTGCTTTCACTCTTGGTAGTCACTTCCGTGGCTAATCTCACTTCATTCGTAATTTCCTCGTGTCTCTGAGTGTGAGTCTCTACTTCGTAGAAATATTCTTCCTCTGATGCAAAGGGTGGGTCCATGATAATTGATTCTAAATCAAAATCGCTTGCATCCTCAAATGCATCAGTGTCTGGTTCACACTCTTCTAAAATTGCATCGCCCATGATTGGCTCTATCGTAAAAACTGAAATGTCATAGCCATCCTCGTCACAGTGGGGTGTCCATTGTTCTTCATTGATGGCTACATCCATGGTTGCTAGAATCTCTGCCCAACCATGGGGTTCAAATTCCTCGTCTGGGAATACTACAGGTGCATAGGCTGGATCTTGAAGAGTTCGTGGATGTTGTTCTGCACCTAAGGTCCTGGCTTCTAACCGCTCTTCCTCTTGTTTGGCAACTTTACACATCCATAAATGGGTATCCTCATGCAACCAAGAAGGATCTGATTCTAATGAGTGCACGGATTCCGTTTCTACTGGAGTCTTATGGATGGTATTCCATTGTATTGGGGGTTACATCTCTATGTGAATAGTCTTTAAGATTGACTTTAGTAGTCACTCCTAAATGTTGCAAGTACAAAGAATTAGTTCCCCAGTCTTGTACGATTTGCAACTGACACATGAATGGTCGTCCCAATATCATCTCATATGCATGATTTTTTGCAAAGTCACAAATGGCGAAAGTATGCTCAAATTCTACACCACAAGTGGTGAGAGATATGCCTTCTAGTAAGCCTAATGGTTTCTCTATGTGTCCATTAGCCATTTGTAGCTTCATCCTAGTGGGTCTGAGTGCTGGCTTACCCCAACGTTTCCATAAAGCGGTAGTAGCGATGGCTACTCCGGCTCCTGAATCTAAGATGGCTTTTGTGGTGTAGCCTTGATGGGTTATTGGAAGATATGTGTTACCTTCCTCTCCTTCGCTTACGTCTCCAATCTTTTCCACGGGTATCTCTGGTACCTTCTTCTGTGATCCTATCTGAGAGGGTGTGGTAGCTAGCTCAGGGAATTGATTTGCTACGTGCTTCCACAATTCTGGTTTTACCTTTAACAGTTCCTCCAGAGTGAGATTACACTGTACTTTCGTATTCTTGATCACTTCCGTATTTCTAGGGATCACTGATTCTTCATTCCTCACTATTATCGTGGGTGCTCTCATACTAATAGACTTAGCTTCCCAAGGTCCTGTGAACTGAGGTAATTCTTGTAAAGAATTAGATTCAAATCCTGTGGGTTCACTCAGTTGCTCCACCTCTACATCATCATATATAGAGGGGATGTCTTGGGGAAATTGTTTTTGCAAATCGTCTATTTCTTGAATAGGAGGATGAGTTCCTTGTTCTTTTCTCCATTTCTCTTCTTGGATTTCTCTTAAAAATTCATGTGAATACCTATGTATGGAAGACAAATTGTCTTGGCTTTCTGTATTGGGTACTTGAGACAGGGATGGTGCATTCCTTTCCTGTGTCTCTGGAACAGTAGGGTTCCTAGACTGATCCTTTTTCTCTTTGCTTTCTATCAAGTGTTCTAGCCTCTCCATTAGTCCTTGAAAGTGTAGTTCCGGTTTTGCCATGTTATTCCAATTAAGATATCTAGAGGCTTCGAACAAAGCTTGTGCTAACTCTACCATTTTCATGCACAGTTTAGTTCTCTCAATTTCTAGATCAGCTCGAGGGTAGTTTTTACTCGTTTCCGTGACTTGAGGTCCCTCTTTTATTCTAGCCTGATATGCACGAAACATCATGTCTAGGTCTTCGGGTATGGGTTCCGCTAAGACTGATCCCGATTTCTGAGCTGGGATTTCTTGGTTTAATTCTTGTGAAGCCAATTCTTGGATTTTGGCTCTAGACTCTCTTAGACTTCCTTCCAACTCACTTATCTTTTTACTCCACTTTCTCTTTATCCTTTCTCTAGAATCTTTCCAAGATTTTGTCTTTTTACTACTCGATTCTGCAACTTCACTAGTTCCGGCTACTTTCTCTTGATTATGCTGTTGGTTTTGTAAGAGCGCCTGGGCTCTGGTTATAGCTTGGATGGGCACGTATGTAGGGTTGGATCCATCTCCGTTGTTTACAATACCTATCACGTTGATCGGTGTCACCTTCGAAGCGTTAACTGGGTTCTTAGGACAATCTTTGATTATGTGCTCTTTGCCACAATCGGCACAAAAGCCTTGTATGTTATAGTACTGTGATTGCCTTGCTATTGGAGGATGTGGACAATCCTTTATGAAATGATCTCCTTGGCACCTAAAGCATGGTCCTCTAGGGCCCTGTGGTCTCTGTTGTCTCAATTGGGGCCGTGGGTTTGGGTTTGCGTACATCACATTAGTATAATCTGGCTCCCAACTAGGTTCCATTGGTGGACTATCATAATGATATGTCTCCACATGTTCTGGTGACTCCGTGTAATAAGCGGGTGGACTAGTTACATGAGTAGAGTCAAAACTGTTTGAGTTCGGGTCACTTTCGGTGATCAGGGGTGAAGAAGGCACTAAGGCCCTACTTAGGTTCTCTTCTGCAGCAGCGTATTTGACTGAGATGACATTCGCTGGTGGGGGTGGCTGCTGAGCTAAGACGGGTTGAGGTCTCTGTTGAGCCTGGTACGGGTAGTTCTGGGTAGGCCTATAGTAATAAGGCTGAGCATTGTATTGGCCTTGATACCTACCTGGCTGCTGGTATGCTTGCGGGTAGTTCTGTCTCACGGTTTGTTTGTTGTATGGGCAGTCCTGAGCCGTATGATTCGTGTATCTTCTCTCAATTGTGCAATATTGGCCACTAGGGTTGGCTTGAGGTTGAGGTGCATTGGGACACACGTTTGCCAAATGATTTCCACCACAAGTGTAACAACGTACGTTAGTTGGTAGCTTGGGCACCTGTTTGCTAGAAACTCCTAGTTTTTGGGCCACTTTTTCTGCTAGATCCTCTATTGAATTCGACAATTTTGTGGATGCTAGAGAAGAACAATCTGAGTCCTTATAGACCTTTGAGAGCTCTAATTCCTCTCCTAGGTTATCCTCAATGTCTATACATATTCTTACACACTCCTCTAGCGTTCTGGGTTCTTTTAGGTACACATAGGAGCGTAGTTTAGCGCTCAACAAGCCATCTAAGAACAGTGATACTTGTTTGGCTTGTGAGGGTAGCTCTTGCGTTGGACATCGTTCGACATATTGTCTGAACCTACGTCCTGCCAGTCTAACTGTTTCCTGAGGGGTCTGTTTAAAGCTATGAATCAACGAAGACGTGTCATGTCTAACCCCACTTTTAGAGAATTCAGTGATGAATGACTCTAAAAAGTGATGGATGTCTCTAAATTGCCTTTGTTGCAGTGGTTGGAACCAAGTTAAAGCGGTATTCTTTAACGTTAATCCAAATGCGTTGTACTGCGTGAACATGTCTTCAACTTGTTCTGCTCTTAGTACTTGCTTGAATTCTGCGACATGGTCATAGGGATCTCCTGTCCCATCAAAGTAATTCTTCATTGATTTCACTAATTGCGTGGGCCTCAATACTCTTGCGTGTTCACGTGGTCTAGGTAGAGGAAAATCATCTCTACCACCTGGTATTCCATGTTCTCTTTGTCTATCCGTCCTATTAGTGTTCGTGGTTGTTCTATCTCTCCCTATGGGGTGATTGAAGCTTACTTCTGGTCTCTCGTGATTTCCTTCTCTTTGATTTCCATGGGCTGAGGATGTTCCTGCCCCTTGTTGACTTGTATTTATGTTCGTTCTAGATGGAGGGAATATCAATTCACCTCTCCAAGTGTAGGTGTTTTTAGCGCGCTCAGGCACCACAAAGACTCTTTCTGAAGTCTCATCCAGGTATACAACCTTTCCAGGTGTATCTGGGTCCTTGAATTCATAAATTGTAATGATGCCTACCTCACTGGGGTTTTCCTTTCTGTACCTCCAAAAGGCTTCATCTGTCTCTTTATTTACAAACAACTCGGTACTCCTGTTATCTTGAGGGATCCACTCTAGGATGAGTACTCTTGTTAATACGGATTTCCCTCTCGGTGTTCTAGGTTCTTCTAACGGTTCTTTTCCTGGAAATTTCGTTTCCGTCTCTAATTGAATTGTGCCAAACTCATTAGTATCGTTTGGTTGCGTACTTAGAACGTACATGGTTCCTTCTTTGTCTATGTAAGCGTCTCTCTCAAATTTCACCACTGGTCTTTCCAATCCAATGGGTTGATCAGGGTTATGCAGTTGCACCACTTGCCTTCGCAAACCATCCTCATAGATGCGAGCACCTAGTCGGTTGGTTCGGAGAAACTCTAACTGCGTTCTATAGGGTCCTTCGGGTTTTTCTAGGTATGCTACATGAGACCCTCCTTCTGGTCTGTCTGCGCTAAATGCCATTTCTGATTCGCTAGTCTCTGAGCTCTCGTAGGGGTAATTGCTATTCAATTGCTGAGCCCAAGATCGAGCGGTAGTTCTCACACTAGCCTCTGATGATCTAAGGCTTCGTCGGTCTGACTTACCTATATGTTTGCCTGATCTAAGGTTCATTAATTTCCTTCCTTGCACGCTCAATTACACCCTTAGATCGTCAATGGTTCTTTGTGATTAATTCTTGGTTCTTTTTAATTTTTCTTTGGATTCTTGTCTTAATATATGCGTCAGGAATTCGACTTTCGTGATGATTTTAAGTTTTCGTTCCGTCAGACTTATGTTCTTTTCTTTAGGTTTTTCGCGTCACACACACCTTCACTTGTAGTCTTAACTTGAAAAAATTAGGTATCTTGAACTTGAGGCGTTCCTATCGACTTAAATCCACAATGCTAACGTTTAGCCTAAGCTAAGAATTGACTGAGGGGGTTGAGTAATCTTCCAACCTCGAGTCGGCTTTTCTGTTGCTCTGATGCCCTGTTGTCCAAGAAGCCGTGCTTCCCAAGCTCTGCTGTCCTCACTGCCTTGCTTGCTTGCCTTTGATTGCCCTTGCTAGACCTGGAAATTCCAATATTAGACCAATTCACAAGATGATCAAATACTTGAGTATATACACCTTTTAAGCTCAAATTTTCAATGTGTGCCCCCTGACTTCCTAGTCCCAGACTAGGTGAACCTCAAATTAGCTTATCCAAAAATAGATGTATTCTTTATGAAAAAAAACAGTTGAGGTCACGTAGTACTCGTCATGAGCTTTCTAACGAGCTATTAAGCTCAAAAAACGGACTTCGGATGAAAAAGTTATACGCGTTCAGGCCCTGGGGGTTAAAAACTGACAATCAGGTTTTCCTTCAAATATGAGCAAAGGGGTCTCCTATGAGTCTAATGGTCCAAAAATTTCTTCAAAAATACCCTCAAAATTGGTCAAAAATTGGAGTCCAAAATTTGCGATGGGGGTGGACAATCGCGATGGTCTGGGACCGTCGCGATGGTCCGGGACCGTCGCGATGGTCCGAAAAAGCGAACCGTCGCGATGGCGTGGGATTTGGACAATCGCGATGGCGCGAAAAGGCGAACAATCGCGATGGCGCGGGTCAACGGTCAAAGTTGGACAATCGCGATGGCGCGAAAAGGTGAACCGTCGCGATGGCCCGAAGTGAACGATCGCGATGGCGTGAGGTCGAACCGTCGCGATGGCCCGGAATGAACGATCGCGATGGCGTGGGAATGGACCGTCGCGATGGTCCGAAAAAATGAACCGTCGCGATGGCGTGATCAGGTGGACAATCGCGATGGCGCGGTCAACGGTCAACGGTGGACAATCGCGATGGTCCGAAGTGAACCGTCGCGATGGTCCGCGATGCGATGGCTTGAGCCAATCGCGATGGTCCGATTTTGGGCTGTCGCGACGGTCCAAAAAATGAACCGTCGCGATGGTCTATCGTGACACGTGGCACTGTCGTGGCGATGGCGTGGGCCAATCGCGATGGTGCGGGGTCAACTGGACAGTCGCGATGGTCCGAGTGAACCGTCGCGATGGCTCAAGTGAACCGTCGCGATGGTCCGAAAAAGCGAACCGTCGCGATGGTCCAGCCGAGCCGTCGCGATGGCGTGAGCCAATCGCGATGGTGCGACACAATCGCGATGGTCCGAGCCAATCGCGATGGTCCACCAAACAACGAATTTTTAAAATGCAAAAATGGTTCCGTGTATGCGCAGGGATCGCCTATCTAGTGGTGTGGTCGCCTACCTCAAAAACCGAAAATTGCAGACCATCGCGATGGTCCGCCATACTCGGAAATCTCTGACAGAAAGTACATTTTTTACCTTTTGGAAGCTTTCCTGATGCTCTGAAGCTCTGTACCTGCAAGAAAACTCAAGAAAACACAAGCACATACAATCGCAAAAACTCTCTCTCGCTCTCTCGCATGCACAAATGAGGGGAAATGAGGTGAATAGGTGGATATGGTGAATTTTCTGATTTTTTTGGAAATGGAGATGATGATGCGATGATGAAGATGGAGTATGGGGAAGGTGAAAAACACTAAAAACTAAGTAAAATCAACAACAAAAACTGAAATTTTTACCTTCCAACGCCACTTCTTGCTATACTCTTACCGTCACACATTCGTCCTAGACTCGATCCCCGGCAACGGCGCCAAATTTGGTGTTGCTCTAGCACAATGGTAAGTACCACGTTAAGAAGCTTCACCTCCTTAATGTCAATCCGTGGGAGAGGTAGGAGTGATATGAAGATCGTGAACGTGAGATGATGTGAGAGTGAAGGTGAGAAGCACAAAGATGCACACACACATACACACACACAATGAAGAGACAAGCAAGACACAATGGAAGGTGGGAAATTAACTCTATTACTCAAGAATGCTCTTACAAGCTCAAACTAGCTCTATGCTCACACTAACCAAAATGAACCAACCCCCAAAATGAGCTCTCTAGCCCTTTTTATAGTTTCTAGACTAGTTTTGACCGGTTTCACATCTAGTGACCGGCCTAGTTAAAAATTAGGTCCTAGAGGCTATTTGGAAGGGTAAACGATGTCTAAAAATAACAAAATTTGGTACGAGTATTCTACCTAAGCTCCTCAAGCTCGAGGACTCCTCGGCTTGCACAAAATGGAGCTATGGATTACAAAATGGGGTTTTCTTATGATACATATGTTACAATTAGTGATAACAATCACTGTTGAATGTTTGGAGAATTAATAAGAAATATATTTGTTTTAAAAAATTGATCCGCCTGGCTCCCTGCTTCGTCTTCACATGCTTCCGTGGCGTCTGTGCCTCTGACTGCTTCCAACACTTACTTTAACAAGCAAGCTACTATCTGCTTTAGATACTTGAAATCCAATTTCTTTCAAGAACTTCACAAGTCTATAATTCCATGCCCTTGGGGCCTGCTTCAAACCATACAAAGCTCTCTTGATCTTGCACACATGATCTGGATACCTTCCATCTTTGAATCCTTGTGGTTGCTCCATGAAAACATCATCTGAAATATAACCATTTAAAAAAGCATTCTTAACATCTAATTGACATAATTTCCAACCTTTACATGCAGCAATAGCTATGAGTGTCTTGATGGTTGTCATCTTTGCCACACGACTATAGGTCTCATCATAATCTATACCATAATTCTGAGCAAAACCCTTCACAACAGGTCTAGCTTTATACCTAGACACACTTCCATCTGCATACCTTTTTGTCTTATAGACCCACTTGCATCCAATGATCTTCTGGCTATTTGGTTTAGGAACCAACTCCCATGTCTGATTCTCCATCAATGCATCATATTCTTCCTGCATAGCTTTCTCCCCATTTTCCTTACCTTTTGCCTCTTCATATGTAGAAGGATCTTCATCTGCCTTTATCATATAAGCATAATCTTTGGTAGCCAAAAAAGAAGTATCATAGCTATACCTTGTAGGTTGCCACTTATATCTTGATGACCTTCTGAGTTCTCCACTCCTTGAGGTTTCTGGTTCATCACACTCAGGATCAAATCTTGGCATTCTTCAACTTCAATTTGTGCTTGATTATTCTCCTCTTCATCAAATATCTGAACCTTTGATTTACCTTTCTTTTGATTCACAACTTCTTCATCACCTGCATTAATATTGATTGTACCTACATACCAAGTACCTTGCTCATCAAATGTAACATCCTTTGATACAAGGAATTGTTTTGTGGATGAACTCCACAACCTATATCCCATTTGCTTATCATCATAACCAATGAATACATACTTTTCAGCTTTAGGTTCCAATTTGTGCCTTAATTGTGATGGCACATATGCATATGCCAAACACCCAAATACTTTGCAATGATCTAGAGTAGGTCTCTTACCCCACCATGCCTCATATGGTGTCATACCCTGCAAAGCTTTACATGGTAACCTATTAACCAAATAAGTAGTTGTATTTACAGCCTCAGCCCACAAGTGATTTGGGCAATTTTTCTCCTTCATCGTGGATCTTGCAAACTCAACAAGAGTTATATTTCTCCTTTCTGCTACACCATTTTGTTGAGGAGAGTACCTGCAAGTAATTTCCCTTTTTATACCTACATTCCACAAGTAATCACTGAACTCATTAGAAAAATACTCTCCCCCTCCATCTGACCTTAGTCTCTTCAACTTATGACCTGTAATTCTCTCTGCATAGACATGATAATGTTTGAATGTATTGAATACCTCTGACTTATCTTTGATCACATAGATATTGATCCATCTGGTAGCATCATCAACATAAATCACATAATACCTTGAACCATTGATACTAAAATCCTTTGATGGCCCCCACACATCTGTGTGTACCAATTCAAGCTTTTCTGAATACATAAAACCATGCTTGGAATAAGATTGCTTATGAGCCTTACCTAATTGACATGCCTCACATCTGTATGTCATATGTTGACCTGCAACATTAGGCAATCCAAGCACTAGACCATCATTGAAATGCCAAGCCTCTTGTGCCAAAGATCTAACTCAGAGATCTTATGTCCTCCATAGGTGAACAAGGCATGACCAACATTACCTTGGATCTTCAATGTGAACAATCTTCCTTCTTTTTTTCCTGAAACAATCTGTTTATACCCATTGCTAGGGTCTTCCACAAACACTCCTTCATTAGTGAATCTAACTTCATAACCTTTTTCAACAATTTGTCCTACACTTATCAGATTCTTAGGAATTGTAGGAACATACAAGACCTTACTCAAAAGGGAACTTCCATCCTTGGCCTTCACTGATCCAATTGACTTTACATTGTGCTTTGTATTATCACCTGTTTGAACTACATGATTAGTTACCTTATTTTCCAAATCAGTCATCAAAGCTATACTGCCACTCAGGTGATTGTTACACCCTGAGTCAATGTAAAAGACTCTCTGGTCTTCACTTTGCCTCTCACAAGTTGCATTCATTATCAATGTTGAATCCTCCTTCTGATCTGAAGCATAATTGTAGTAGTTATTGTTGTATTGTTGACTTTGGAATCCTCTACCTGCATTTCTTCCAAAGTAACCTCTACTACCTCTACCTCTGAAATTACCTCTTTGAGTTCTGCCACCTCTTCCTCTTGAATTAAAATTCTGATTATATCCACCATTACTCTGAGTATTATGCCAACAATCATTAGCTAAATGATTTGTCTTACCACAAATCCAGCAAGCTTTGACTCCATCTTTATTACTCCTGCCTCTTCCTCTACCTTTGCCCCTCCTCTTCCTCTTAGGAACTTAGCTTGGCTAGTTGTACCTTCATCCTCATTTGCTTGTTGCTTTCCCTTGATATTCTTCTTCTTATCCTTTGAATACATTGCATGACCTGCACTTTTGTCACCTTCACCTTTGACATCCTGCTCAAAGGTTAACATATGTCCTAGCAACTGATTTAAGACAAGAGTAAAATGATCAAGTGATAATTCAGTAGACAAAATGAATGGCTTCCATTTGTCATCACCTCTCAACCCTGTGAGGATTTGCCTTACCAATTTATCCTCCTCAATGTCTTCATCAACTGCTCCTAATGCATCTGCAATGTCCTTCATCCTTGTTACGTAATCTGAGATGGATTGAGAAGCCTTCTTCTTGAAAGTGGTAAATTCTGCCCACAAAGATGCCTTCCTTGACTTTGTGGTGTTTTGAAAATGCTTCTCCAAGGCATTCCATATATCACTTGCACTTTCAAGACCTCTAATGTGAGGTAGCAAGTAGTCATTGACTGCCATATAGATAATGCTCCTAGCTTGAGCATCTCTCTTCATCCAATTCTTCAAATCTGATAATTCTTCCCTAGTTGGAACACTAGGATCTCTGAACTGAGGCTTTTCTTCTTCACCTATAAGATAAGCTATCAAATCTTTGCTCATAAGATGAGCTCCCATCCTCATTGACCATGCTGGATAATTCTCTCTATACAACTCTATTTGAAGAGTATCTCCCATCCTTTCTTCACCTATATATTGAATTCTTCAAACTTTATGAGTAATAGATGTACCTTTACTTTGAATAATGTTCCTTTTGTCTTCCTTGATGTCGTATGACCTCCTTCTCAAGCTTTGCCCTCAAGCTTTCACCTTTTGAACCTTCAGATGTTGAATTCTTTGCACTTGTAGCAGTCGGGATCCTCCTTTCTTCAATTCTGATGCTTCCTACTCTGATACCACTGATGGAGAGTGTTAATCTCCAAAAGAACAAGCTACTCTTGTAATTAGAGCACCTCTATAACAAGAGTAGCTCAAACTTTCACCAATTTTAGAGGATCAATGATTAATTATGAGAATTTTAAAAAATATGTGAAGGAGATGACTACACAGAAAGTCTGCTACACATATCTCTTTCATTACCTTAACAATTGTGTAAAGTTTTTTATGAAACTTTGCATAAGGTGTAGCCTACAAATTGTGCACCTTCTCCAACTTGAATCACTCCAAAAGATTCAGTGTATCTTGAGAAATGAACTCAACAAGTTACCTATGTCTAAAATTGCTCTTCTGAGAAGTCGATTTAGACACCTATAACTTTTAACACTTGGTTCTCTCAATTTAGAACCCCTTTATGAAAATGCTTTTAGCCACAGATAGCTTACCTTCCAACTTAAAGATTGAGTGCTTTCTTGCTCAAAACTTTACACTGTGGAAGGAGAACTGACCAAAACATTAACATCAAATTTTGCGCCTGTTTCAGGAACCAGTGAACACTTCTTCACATATGAATGTTCCTACTCATAATTCTCACAGCTTGTTTGCAATTAGGCTCTCAAAATTTAACCATAGACTCATTAACTATGGACTTAGACATCTACAAAAGGATTCTCAAAATGATCAAGCACAAAAGGAGAATGCACAGAAACATCAGGCGCAGTTTTTCTTCCATTTCTAAAGAAATTTACAACTAAGTGATGAGAGAGACTCAACTCACTTCTAAGATGTCTAATGACTCATACAACTACTCATCACTCTATTCTCATGCTTTCTCATATTTGCCCCGACTTTTTACTTGTATATATAGGCAAATATTTACAATATCATGACTATACAAAAGTATAAGTGAACTATCTCTGTATTAATGTACATATGTGTACACCTCTTCATCTTCTGGATGTATTCTTCCTTCATGCTTCACAACTTGAATTTTCCTTCAGTCCTTGACTTCCAAACCTTCATTAAAACTTCAATGTTGATTACCCTGCACCAACACCTCTTCATGGCATGCACCAATTCCTCTGAAATGTCAACCCTTCCAATCATATTATCTTCAAGTTCCTGGTTTTTATGTTTCTGAGTTGATCCATTTTTGTATGCAAGTTCTAGTTCTCTACTTCCCAACGTCAAAAAAGTTGCTTCCTCCTTCTCCATTTACAAGGATTAGAGCATTAATGTTCGAGCAACATCTGCAACACTACTTGTTGTTATCTTGTAATCCTTCATAAGCCAAGGGTAGATATGGGATGAATAGGCAAGAGTGGGAAATTGCATTCAGCCTTGCTCGTCACACCATGGATCCTTAATTTGATTGTTAAAAGAAGGAAATTGCATTGGATCCTTTTTTGTTGTTCCTTATGCTTTTGAATCCTAAATTGTTGATCTGTATTGTTCTAGATTTTATCTATTGTTTGATTGTTTATCTCTAGTTGATGTCTCTAAATTTCTTCCTACCTACAAATTTCTTCCTGCTGTTGGAGTAAGTCATGCTGCCATCAAATTTCTTCTTGTTATTGCCAATTGACTTCTTCTTCTTCCAGCTAGCACCTTTCCTCCTTAGCTTGGGCTGCCTACTGCCATTATTCTACTATAGCTTGTGTCGCCTCTTCCTCTTGTTGATGTCTTTCTTCCTCCTTATCTTGAGCAGACAACCCAACCATCTCTCTAGATTTTTGTAATGCCTCTTCCTTAGCTCATTGGAAGGCTTCATGCACCATTTTTGCTTTCCTCCTTTTCTTTTCCCTTCCTTCCTCGTTCTCCACAACATTCCTTCCTAGCCTCTCCTATTTATGTCGAAGCTTCTTACCTCAAAAATGAGCTCCCTAGCTCTTTTTATAGTGTTTTTACTAGTTTTGACCATTTTCGAACCTAATGTCTTGCCTAATTAAAAAATGGGTCCTAAGGCTCATTTGGAGGTCCAAATGAAGTCCAAAAATTAGAAAATTTGGTGTGAGTACTCTATCTAGGCTCCTCAAGCTTGAGAACTCCTCGGTTTGCACAAAATGGAGCAACTTGTGACAAAATTATGTGTTATCTTTCACATGCTTCCTTTGCACCAATGTCTATAGCTAGCCCATTGCACTGCTAATACCCCCTCCCTCTCGCATCTGTTGTCCTCGACAAATCCTTGTTGTAGGGCTGCATAATGTAATTTTGCAAGAGATCATTGGGGAGGGTTTGCTCTATGATGCGGAGACCTTGTGCTAAATCTGCTTCTAGCTTCTCCTGGTCAACTGCCTGAGGCTCGCCATGGGGTGGGAATTGATAGTGCGTTGAGTACATCATCTGTTCATAGTCAAAAAGTTTTAGCAAATGTGTAGGCCTACTGATGAAAACTTTTAAGTGATATTTTGAGAATCCCGTGGAAAACATTTCCTCAAATGTTAATTTATAGCATGTAGGTAAATACTTAATGCGGCAGTGCCAAGCATAGCACACCCGAAGTGATAGTGTAGTACTCATATCATAAACTAGATCACCATTGCCATGCTCAAAACCTGAGGTGGACACATGTGGGGTGTGAATGCATCGAAAGATTTCAAACGTTGTCTACATAAGATCGAAAATCTTTATGGCCATCTGAGCGGTCACGTCTGTCATGTAGTTTGTTCTGTAATGCAGAGACCTCGTGCTAAATCTGCTTCTAGCTTCTCCCTATCAACTTATGGAGGCTCGTCGTGGGGTGGGAATCAATAGTTCATTGAGTACATCATCTGTTAATAGGTGAAAAGTTGTAGCAAATGTGTAGGCCTGATGCTGAAAACTTTTTAGTGATATTCCGAGAATCCCTTGGTAAACATTTCCTCAAACATTGATTTATAGCATGCAGGTAAATACTTAATGTGGTAGTCTCAAGCATAGCACACCCGAAGTGACGGTGAAGTACTCATATCATAAACTAGATCACTGTTGCCATGCTCAAAACCTGGGGTGGACACATGTGGGGCATGGACACATCAAAAGATTTTAAACATTGTCTTCATAAGATCGAAAATCTTTATGGACATCTAAGCGGCCACGTTTGTCATGCAGTGGAGATGGGGGAGCCTATGTCGAATAGTGACCATCATATAACCAACCTTGCATGGACCCCATGGTGGTGCGAAATATGGGTATTTGAGCTAGTCCTAGCACTACTTATCATTCTATATTGGCGAGGTACAGGGCCATAACATGGATTATACTTTAAGTGAAAGGGGCCTTTGTCCAAGTATACATCATTTTTGGATATTCCTACAATAATTCCTTCCTCCAAGTAGGTTGAAAGATATTTCCTCGTTGGGCATTGAGTGCTAGATCGGTGGGTTCAAACTGGGTTATGTGGGTTGTTTTTTTTGCTTGTGATTTTCTCAACAGCAAAATTATACTTGTCCATGTATATGAAGTATGGTTTATACTATAGTTCATTAATGGAAATATACCTACGCGGTACCAATTCTAAAAAATAGGGACATTGAAGAATTGTCTCCTTGATATCTACCATAACTTGTAACTGAGCTTCTACGTGTGCGGGGTGAGTCTTACCTAATTCTTCTACTTGCTTCATCCATGTTGGTTTAGGTAGTTTGAATGTATCCTACCTTTCCTTTATAACTCATCCACCAATGGTAGGATGAGGTTCATATTCTTCTTCAAAGGTGGCCTCCACTATGATGGTGACTGTTTCTTTTGCCACAGGTATATTCAGTGGTGAGTCTGGTATGGGGATCTTTGAGGGATTCGGTACTTGAGCTTGAAGTTCTAGTACACATGTCTGTAGTGCGTTTAATTATTTTGAGATTTCAGGTGGTATGATTGCTTGTATAGCAGGTGAGTTCACAGGCTCTTTGAGTCGTAAATTGGCATTGTTGTTTCTGAGTGCTTGAAACTCCTCTATCAGATTGTCGTAATCTTATAAGAGATGTGCATGATCATCTAGCAGCATTTGCATAGTTTCTAAGGAAACCGCCTTGAAACAACTTGGAATGACTGGTTTGTCGGGTTTGTCCAATGTAGCTTCAGAATTTTCTCTGTTCTGTTCTTGCAAACGTTGGTTTTCTTCTTTGGCTACTGCGAGGTGTCATCTTAAGAGTCCCATGTTGTGTGTTAGTTGAGCATTTCTGATGATCTGTTGTCACAAGTGTTCTTCGGCATCTGTGATGGCTTCCTTGGTCTTTTGTTCTTATTCTAACTCCATTGAATGATAAGCATCACGAAGTTCCTGATGACATGCATTAAGTGATGCATTTCTCAATAGTCATCTAATTGAGGTTGGCCTATAATTGAGTGGTTATCTGTGGCAAGGCCTGATAATGTTGTCCTAATGATGCAATCTCTTCACGAACTTGATGCATACATGAAAACATTTGTTGAAATGTTGTATCTATAGTGGAAGATGAAAATAATGATGGTGTGCTAAAAAATGTATGTTTTCTGGTGTCTAATGCAGGGGGAATGGGAGTCGAGTGAGGGAGTGTGGATGATATGGTGATAGTGGAGAAGAAGTGTGTGGATGTGGGGATGTGAGTAGTGGTGATGGATGTGAATGGAGGCGTGGTGGATGGTGAAATATCCATGTCATTAGAGGTTTGGTCTAGTGAACTGATTGAGAATAATGGTGTGAATGTGGGTGATTGTGTAGATGTAAACACTAGATTTACAAAGGTCGATGAATATGTAACATGAAAGGGTCAAACACCGATTGATGAATAGGAGGTGGTTGCGATAGTGTGGTGAGGCTAGGTTGTAGCATTGATGAAACATTAATCCGGCTATGTGGGGTGAAGAAAGGTTGTTGAGGGATGGGAATATATGAAATGGAGGGATCTAGGAAAGGGTTAACTAGGATTGGTGGGACAGTTGAGGTGGTAAAGGATATGGGTGGTGTTGTGGAAGGGATAAGAAAAGGGTTAATGGGTTCTTGTGATATTATACTAGAAATAGGGTGGAGTAATGAAGGTGAACTAGGTTGGACGGGTGAAATTGGATGTACAAGGGATTGAATAGTTGGTTTGACCATAGAGGCAATGTCTGCAGTGGTTGTGGGCAGGGATGTCGATGGGTGGGGTGGCAAATCGATGATGATGGCATTGCCCTAGGGTGGCGAATCTACAATAATCCTTATTTCTTGGTGACTAGAGGGTTCTACTTTGATTGGTATGTGAATGTACTATCCAGGCCGGGACCTCAATCTTACTCATTGAGGGTAAAAATTTGGTAGGGGCTTTCGCTTGAGGAAGTGCAATGCTTCAACTATGCCCACTATCTGGACTAGTTCATTAAATGCATTGATAAAGGAATTTTTGGATCCATTATTTAACAACTCTTGCTGCAAAATCTCCCTACTTTGTTATTTTGTTATTTGACTCCTCATCCAAACTGCTTGCATCTTCTTATATAATCTTTGGATCACAATACTGTATGCACCTACCTCAGAGGTGTCATCCTCTCTAGTGCTAGTGTCGCCTTGAGTTTTGATCCGCTGTAGCTCTTGGTCTTGTTGATCTTCAGCTTGTGATTCTTGACTTTGTTGACTCGTGTCTTCTTCATCATCATCCTCTGTAATTGTTCTTTCATCCTCATCTGAACTGGGCATGGCTTGATCGCCCTCATGTTTTGGTGGGGAGCTAGGATAGCTCAGGTGTTCATACTCTTGTGAGAAGAATTGAGCTTCAGAGAATTGAAAATCACTTGAAAAAGCATCATGCATTTTGAAGTCGAATGTTGTGTTGAGTGCCTCCACCTCTAGGTTGGGTATCAAGAAAGCAAGTGCCTCGGCACCCATAGTAGTTGTGGCTTCTCTTGCTTCTATAGCTATGGTGGTTGTGGTGGTCACCATGGTTGCTTGAGAGGTTATAGTTGCACTCAAGCATTCTGATGTAATCAGTCATGACAAGCAGATCTTGATAGGGGGTACTACCATTGGACATTCTGTGGGGGATTGTTGGCGTGATGATTGAGGGGATGGTGATGCAGGTACTTGTAAACATGGGATTGTTCCCCTCATTTGTTTTCCAATTCATGACTTCGGTGTTTTACGAGACTTGGTAGCTCCTTTAAACCATTTTAATTCATCACTAGATAGGGCCTGCTCGACAAGACTATCATACGCCAAGCACATGTATATGATTCATGTAATTGTGCAACAATCGTGAGTGAATCTCTTTCTCATCCATCTGTAGTTTGCCAAAAATGGATGTTCTTGGATCTAGCTAGCTAGGTCAATCCTCTGTGGCCCCGTGTTTGCTAAATAGAGTCCATACCATAAATGGTTTTGTGGCAGTGTGAAATGATCTTGTGAAGGGAAATAAAAATGGTGCATGTAGACTCGCAACGGCTTCGATAGTTAAGGTGTGATGGCTTAGATATTAGCCCACTTCAAACATTTCCTTATTTCATGGGTTCGGGTATGAGTCTTTCCTTTTTTGTTGACCTATGTGTTCCATGAATTTTCAATGCAGCCTTGATGAGGTCTTTGAAGAGATAAAACCTCTTAAAGGGTGAGTTGGTTACTAAGGATGGAAGTATAAACGTACCCAAAAGCTCCTTCCTGACTGGTGCTTGTAAAGTGGTGACAAGATAGTAGCAAAGGTAAAAATCAGGATTGGGAAGGGGTGCAATGAGATATTCTATGAAATGTGCCCTTACCCAAATGGGTTGTAATTCCTCTGAATTATAGAGAGCTTCAAAATCCATGGAGAAGAATTGATATCTTCCCCATGTTTCACCATTAAAGTGCAGAGTTGCATTATAAATGTGCTCTGCATTGGCCAATGGTCTTTCTAATCCCTGGAACCAATGAGACTTAGTGTGTACCTTCTCTGTCCATCCGATAGGAGGATCATCAATCGGCATTGGCCCCATGAAGTCCTGAAATGTTGGAGGTCTCATTGAGGGGTGGGCCTCTACCAATAGATTTTCAAATTCCATAGCTACCATGCTAGTGCCAGCACTTGAAGATCCATCAGCTTGCATTTTGGTCCTGAGTACTTGTATAAAGTATCGACTACAAAAGGATAACACATTAGCATGGAAATTAATCATGATCCCAATAAAGTGAGACCGCAATCCCTTTCCATAATTGATGTGTAGTCAGTGTAGCCTTGTGTGGTGAGGTGATTGTGTAATGATCTCTCAGTAACTAATGCATGTCCCTAGACTACATACATTCTCTAAATATTGCATACATATCCTTTCATGAGAGATGTCATTACCAGTGATAGTGAGTTTGTAAGGGTCAATTTTTACAAGAGTTAAGAGTTAGTGAAATATTACAAGGAGAATGGCTAGCATCATGAGGTTTCAGATTGTAGAATGGGGTGGATGGAGGGCTATGGGAGCTTTTCGGCACCCATTTCTTAGCGAGCAATGAGAAGAGATGGTTCACTTGATTGATAACAAAGGATGGAGGGGGAGGTGATATGGTTGGTGAGTGGCGTGATTTTGGCGAAGTTGCTATTACATGGATGGGTTTCTAAGCAATAAGACATGCCTTAGGCACCCAAATTTGAGTGGTATTTGTTGGAGCAAGTCTATGACAAGCCTAAGTATTGGCTTGAGCCCCAGAAAGTCATAGAAGAAGCCTTAAAATGAAGACAATGTAAAGTTCACTTGTGAACTACCTCTTGTAACTTTTGAAGAGTTTACTTAATGTAAAAGTGAGAGAATCTTAAGTGGTTGAGTCCACTTGATCAAAAAGGGAAAGAGGAGCCACGAATTTGTGATTTGTGGTAGGTAGAGAATCAAATCTATCACTAATTGATTGGAGAGTGATTGAGGGAAGTTAGCCTCCCAAACGCAACTATAAATAGATGGCAATTTTAGTCGTGGTTAGAGAGACCTATGTGATGACCTCCAAGAGTTGAGCTTTATGCCATAAATTGACAAGAGTAGATATATGTTCTAGTGTGAGTGTGCTAAGTCAATTTATGCACACACCAAGGAAACCACATATGGATGCTGCCAAAAGGATTCTCAAGTATCTCAAAGGAACCATAAATGAAGGACTTTATTATCCTTATGTATCTGATTTAGGTTTGAAGCTATTTTCTGATGCAGATTGGGCTGGCTCCAAAGAAGATAGAAGGAGCACTTCAGGTTATCTTACCTTTGCAGGTTCAAAGCTTATTTCATGGTCATCCAAGAAGCAACCCACAGTTGCTCTCTCTTCTACTGAAGCTGAATACAGAGGTCTTGCCATAGCTACACAAGAAGCTATGTGGATGAAGACATTATTCAAAGATCTTGGATTGGAGTTTGGAACTCCAACTATTTATGGTGACAATATGAGTTCTATTCATTTGGATGCTAATCCTATTTTTCATGCAAGGACTAAACATATTGAAGTTCATTATCGCTATGTAAGAGAGAAGGTTCTAAGCAAAGAGATTCAAATATCATATGTGTCCACTCATCAACAATGTGCAGATATTCTAACCAAAGCATTGAATGGTACAAAGCTTTGCAAATTCAAGGCTATGATTGGTTTACAGGTAATCTTAAAAAATTGAAGACCTCAAGCATACTTGGCTTGAGGGGGAGCTGTTGGAGCAAGTCTATGACAAGCCTAAGTATTGGCTTGAGCCCCACAAAGTCATAGAAGAAGCCTTAAAATGAAGACAATGTAAAGTTCACTTGTGAACTACCTCTTGTAACTTTTGAAGAGTTTACTTAATGTAAAAGTGAGAGAATCTTAAGTGGTTGAGTCCACTTGATCAAAAAGGGAAAGAGGAGCCATGAATTCGTGATTTGTGGTAGGTAGAGAATCAAATCAATCACTAATTGATTGGAGAGTGATTGAGGGAAGCTAACCTCCCATACGCAACTATAAATAGATGGAAGTTTTAGTCATGGTTAGAGAGACCTATGTGAAGACCTCCAAGAGCTAAGATTTATGCCATATCAAGGTGTGATTCCAAGGCACACATATGTATGGGTAAGTCCATTTTATTGTACAAGCAATATACTTTCATTTTCATTATCATTTGGGTTCATATTTCCATGTTCTTGTGAAGTGTACTATTCACTGCCATATCTCTCAGTTTTCTCAGTCAGATTGCAGAGATGATTTCTCTGAGCTTGGTGCATCATTTTCAGTGATTTAACTTGGTAAAGTTGGCTCTATAAGTCTACTATATGCTCATCAATTTTCATTTCATTTGGGTATTGCAACCTTCAGTTATGTTCAGTTGAAGTCAACCCTGTCTGTCATTTTCACTTCTCTGTCAGGTACCCGACTTTTTTTACTCATCTTGTCAGAGCTGTTTCTCAGTGTGTACTTATCCAAATTCCATGATTTTAAAGCTTGTTGGATTTAGCTTACTGTATAGTATAACCATACAAATTTGCATAATCATTGGATTCTTAAATCTGGAGTTATGTTCATTTGTCTGCTCACTAGTCGCAAACTGTAGCAGCCCATGAAAATCGGGATGATGTCATCAGTTGCTAAACATCATTCTCAGTGTGTGGTTCTTTATTTTTTATGAGATTGCTCTTTAAAGTTAGCTCTTTAAGTTAACTAGACTTCCCCAAGAGGAATTAAGCTAATTGCTGCTGTGCTCAGAGAATTATGCAAAACACTGGATAGGTGTATGAACCAAAAATAGCAAGTTCTTCACCTCTGAGCTAACTCCAACTTATCTGTTTTGATCTATCTTTTTGTGAGTGATCTTCCAAGGTACATAGGGTGTCTAATACATCCATTGGCAAGCTAAAAGGGCCCACCACATACTCTTGGAGTTCATTTGGCTGGTGTAGATCAAGGATTTTGCAACACCTCTTCATCTTCAAGCACATACCTATCCATCTCTTCACAGTATTGGGCATGGCCATTAGAGACTTCTTAGGTAGCCAGAGTTGTAGAATTCTCATTGATGGAGAATTTCTAGGTTGTTTGGAGCATCATGGTTGATTTTGGGTCATCTTGGCTTCTAGTCCTGAGCTAGAGGAGATGGTTGGTGATCGTTGACCTTTGGTAACCCATATTTGATTGTTGCCTATTGCTTTGGTACACCTTCACTATGTCCAAGGGTTAGTCTAGAGTGGTCAGCGGTTGGGATGTCCAAGTCGTGGTTGACTTTCCCATGGTGGTGGTTGAGAGGTCTAGTTGACAGTCTGCTTTGGAAAAGAAGGGAGGTCCAACACTTGCATGACATGCCCATCAAGAGGTGAGGCATTCTGAACAACATATCTAGGCAAGCATGCATGAAGTGTGGATGATGATCCGAAGGAGAGTATAGTGCCCATCTGGCCACTGAGGGTGCCCATTTGACCAAGGATCATCATCAAATGAAGGATTTGTCTAAAGATCTTTTGGTCCTCCTTTGCATTCATTACATAAGGGCTGGGCTTTCTTTCCTTGGAGAGGGCATGGCTAGGGAACTCAAGCGGTATCACTCGTTGTTGGCATGCTATCCTGAGCAGAGAGCATTTTCTAAGATTTAAGTCCACTGAGTGATCATATAACCAATCTTGGCCAAGGTCATCATTGGAACAAACTAAGAGCTTCACCATCAAGCTTACATCTTCCATGAGGATAGGAAGGTCCACCTCACCCATGCAATGGGTTTCCATGCCTCCTAGCCCTACGAGGTATGCCTTGAGAGGGTTATATTTCTAGTCCCATGTCTTGACAGTGAGACCATCGAATCACACTAGTTGCAGCACTTGAATTAATTAGCACCCTAATTTCCTTGCAAACTTTATCTTGCCCTAGCCTAATGGTAATGAATGGTCTCCTATCCACTATGCTAGGACAAGTAGTTAACTATGTTCAACACATTGCCATAGGATATCCGAGGGCTTCTATGTTGGTATAGCGGGTTACTTGGAGGTCTTCTAGTTGATTATAGTGTTCTCGCCCTAGTCCTTGTCTTCTTAATTTCATACGTTTAATGCGTTCTAAGGCCTTTGTCTGAACTTCCTCTCTTATTATTTTCTCTTCCTGCTTGCACTTCTTTGCTAGCATGAGACATCAAAATAGGCTTTTTGTCTCTTTTTGGCCTCATATATATATGTTGCTGCTCTCAACCTAGTTTCTCCTAATCATTGCAAGTCCATAATCCTAGATGATAACTTGTGGCCAATCCATTGATGCTCTTGTGCAACCTTAAGAGTGGGTATCAAAAGATCCAAGGGAAGCACTAGAATTTGACCAAAAACATATGAATGGGAGTTGCATTGAGCACCATCTTGTAGGCCACTCGATATGCCCAAACAACATGATGTAACTGTTTGTCCCAATTTGAATCTTTGTTGTTTACAAGTTTGGCCAGTACATTGCAAAGGACCATGAAAATGCACTTTTTTGGGTTCAAAAAGACGTGATATTCTTGACATTTGTCAAAGACTTGTTTCAATTTAGGAATATGGGTTTCCCTAATGTTGGAATTAGCACATAAATCATCAACATAGACTTCCAAGTTCTTTCGTAAGAACTCCTTAAAGACATGACACATCGGCTATTGAAAAGTAGCAGGTGCATTTGCCAGCCAAAATGGCATCTCACAAAATGCAAATATGCCCCATTCTGTGGCAAAAGCTATCTTGTGCTGATCTTCAGGAGCAATGGATACCTGATTGTAACCCGAGAATCCATCAAGGAAGTTGTAGACTTCCTTGCCTGCTACTCGTTCTCATAAGTGTTCCATGATAGGAAGTGGATAACTATCTCTAATAGTGGTTGCATTGACTTTTTTCAAGTTAATGCACACACATAGCTTTCCATTCTTTTTGGGCACTACCACAATGGGGGATAGCCATTCGGTATGCTCAATCTCATAGGTAAATCTGACTTCTATCAAATGATCTATCTCTTCCTTAATCTTGGTTGCATAATTATTGTTATAAGTATATGGTTTCTATTTTGAAGGCTTGGCTTCTTGAGTCATGGGAATTCTATGGGAGCATATCGCTGGATCTACTCCTTTCAAATCCTTGTAGCTCCATGCAAACATGTCTCTATACTCTCTCAACAGAGCTATCAATTTTTCTTCTTCTTCTGTCAAATCATGCCCTATATATGTGCATTTTTCCTCTCCTTCTTCGATTGTCACTACAATCTTCTTAGTCTTCTCTCGATTGTTGTATGCCTCTCTGATGCTTGTTTCTCTATTAGGCATTCTTACCATTATCCTTCTATCTTCTATTTTATATTTCTTAAAGTTCACTGGTACTTCCAATAGGGATTCTTCTTTACCTCAAGGGTGGTGGCTTCTACAAAATAAAGATATTCTTCTTCTGAAGAATAAAAAAGTTCCATAATATGGACTCTAGATCTTCGTCACTTATCTCATCCAACTCCAAGGTCACTTATGTACACTGTTTTAAAATAGGTTCTTCTTCCATGGGTTTTATCATACAGATAGAGACATCATAGCCTTCCTCATCGCAGTGAGGGGTCCATTGTTCTTCATCCATTTCTATGTCCATGGTGGCTAAGATCTCTTCCCAACCATGAGGCTCAAATTCCTTGTTTGGAAATACTATAGCTACATAGGCAAGATCTTGAAGGGTACGTGGGAATCATTCAGAGCCTAAGGTTTTGTCTTTTAATCATTCTTCCTCTTGTTTGGCTACCTTACACATCCATAGATGAGTGTCCTCATGCAACCATGAAGGATCCGACTAACAATTGGACTGACTCAATTTCTTTGGGTGTTTTATGGATGTTATTCGACTGTAGTGCGGGTACATCATGATCGGAATAGTCTTTGAGGTTGTAGCTCAAGCGTAAGCACCACCTCCTTTACTTGTCAATCCGCGGAGACGTGAGGACCGGTATGGAGACCACGAGCACGTGACGGCACAAGTGCGTGAGTGAAAGCACACGAACATGCACACACATACACACACGCGCACAAGGTAAGATCAAGAGAGGAACAATGGAAAGCTTCGATTGCAAAAGAGTTCTCATACAAAAGCTCTATTCTCTAACAAGCTAACCCCAAAAATGAGCTCTCTAGCTCTTTTTATAGTTTTTTGACTAGTTTTGGCCCTGTCCAGACCTAGTGTCCAGCCTAGTTAAAAATTAGGTTCCAAGGCTTATTTGAGGGCTCAAACGAAGTCTAAAAATTATGAAAATTGGTAGGATGATAGTTCTAATACTCCTCAAGCTCAAGGACTCCTCGGCTTGAACAAAATGGAGTTAAAAAAATAGAGAATGGCATTTACAATGGTTTTTAGTGCTGAAAATCACTATTTTTGTAGGGGATTCTTCTGAAAATTTGACATACACTTCTTGGAGCTCCCTACTTGCTCTGTCTTCTTCTATGTCCACTTCTTTGATGTGCTTCCATGTTTTATGCTTGACCTTGAGTTCCAACACTCCCCCCCCCCCTCTCGAGTCTGTCGTCCCTGACAAACCCTTGTTGTAATGGTTGTTCCAGGTAGTGCTTCGAGAGGTAGTGTCCATTCGGTAGGAACTGGAGCCGTCACTCTTCCAATTGTAGCAGGGTTGGTTGTCGGGTTCTTCATTTGTCACTATGAGCCTTTTCAATTTGTAGTCCTTTGGTATGTGCTTCGTCGTTAAATGCCAGCACGATTGTGTCATTGTGAGTCTCCGTTGATGTCCTCTAGATCTTCCAAAATCGATGGTCATAGTAGTCATGCCAAGTACTCATAACCCATAACGGATGATGGGTAAGTGTGTTCGTGCATGGATTGAGGAAAATATGTGCCTTGTGCATGGCCTTGTAATGTAGCCCTATGCATGCTTACATGGAAAATGCATCAAAAGAAGTATGGTGCAAAAATTGGGGTCTTGAGCTAAGTGCTCAAGGGTATGCCGACGAAGAGGTTTCCTAAGCTATCATGGTTATGGTGTTTCCAGAGTAAAGATACTTACCATGGAGAAGGTCGATCGATGTTCATCTCTTTGTGTGTACACTCGGCCTTTGGGATGGAACATTGTTGATGAATGTCCATGTTGATGGTCCACTGATGAGATCTTTTGAGTGGTTGACCCTCTCTCCTCTTTTCAAAGCAACATTTGCCAAATACTGAGAATTGAAATTCTTTATATTCCTTGGAAAACAACATTGGGTAACTACACCAAGCTTAGTTTCACATATTCTCTTTAGCTCACCAAACGCAGGAGTCTTCTCCTCCAGAACTACCCTTTGCAGATATCTCCTTGGATGCTCTTGTACATGAAGTAGTTAAGCATCACTCAAGCTGCGGACCTTCAAGCTCTTCATTCCTACCATGGTAAGAGAAAATCATAGTTGTAGATGCCATGTTCATGCCAAGTGCTTGCCATCTACCAGATAAGGGAGCAATAATATCATCTGCTAGCCGAGACACACTTCTATCCAAATTGATAAATGCCTAGTAATCAACAATTCCACCTTCAACTAAGCATGACTCATTCATGTTTCATAAGCCAAACCTGGGAACAAGCTCTCTCTCGCTTTTCTTCTTTCTTTCTTTCTTTCTTTCTTTTTTTTTTCTTTTTTTTTTTGAGGAGCAATGTCACAAAACAAGAAGATAGGTGTTAGTATCAGTAAAACTAGTTGACATGTGTCCATGTGCTCTTGTGCCTGGGATTCTCAAATGTGTCTATGCACGGCCATGTAATAGGGCCCTATATCAATGCATACTTTGGAAGTGCATGCCCTGAATGGTGCAAAAGACAGGGTTGTGCAAGAAGCACATGGTTGTCGCTCGTCGAGGCTTTTGATGTTACTTGTAGTTGTTGATACCGGCTTTGGTGGAGGTATCCATTGGATCTCGAAATGTTGTAATCCTCCTTATTGGGGTCCATTTTAGAACAACATTTGGCACTGTAGAGATTACTTCAGGCGTCTTCCTCTTTGGATGCTTTCTGAATTGTGGTATCCAGTGTGGTTGGCACTTTGGTTCGGTGGAGGCTACTTGTACTTTTGGCTTCCAAACCCATATCCTTTTTGCACGTCTTCCTACTATTGTTGAAGAGCTGATTTGATCTTCTTTCGGTCTCTGTACGTGGTTCTTACCCTTTTCTCTTTTTGGCTTCTTTGTTGAGACCTTTCGCATGTGGGAGAACATAGGTTGTTGTGGATGTAAGAGCTTCTTAGGTACCCCCATCTGTAATCGCCCTTGTTGAGTCTCAGCAAATTTCTTAGGCACCCAAACTTGTCGAATATCTTGTGGTTGAGTTTGTCGTAGCTTCTGCATTCGTCTTTTGGCCTAGTGGGACTCCCTAGAGGGGAATTGTGGGGTTAAGGCCGGTGGTTGCTCTCCTTTTCGTACCCAGATCTACTTCATGCTCGGTACTAATTTCCTTTGGAAATCTCGCTATCTATTTGATATAGCAGTTGTTCTGTTTGGTTGTGCTTGCTTTGTTGGTTGAGTTGTAGTGGCGGCATTAGTCCTTGCCCCAGAGGAGGAGTCCGCTTGTCTTTGAACCTGTTCTTCCATGATTGAGTTCTCCTGCGACATAGAGCTTTTGACACATACAACATCTCTTTTGCTAAGATTAGTCCTAGGAGAACTACAAGATGTGACATCTGGATTTGTGAGCATGCCATTTTCTAGTTCTAATGTAAAGCATTATCCCTGGACCCAAACTTGAAGAAGTTGACTTCTTAGGTTCAAGTTGACTGCATTGTCATAAATCCAATCTTGTCCTAAGATAAGTGGTTCTATAAGGTTCTCATCTTGACACACTAGCACTTTGACTTTCATTGGAACATCTTGAAGGTAGATGGGAAGTTCCACCTCACCCAAACAAGGGGTTTCCACACCTCCCAATCCTATGAGATAAGCTTCTATGGGATTGATGTTCAACTACAAGTCTTGGCAGTAGGAAAGTCTAACTGCACTACTTGCTGCCCCTCAGTCAATCAATGCTTTCACAGTCCTTGCACCCTTTCCTTGTCCTATCTCTATGGTCACGAATGGACGTCGGTCAATGACTTGAGAAGTCGCAATGCCTGATTTTTGGCACATATCCATGTGATATTCTGGAGCTTTTGAGTTGACATCTAGGCCTAGTCACCTTAACTTATTTCGCCTTATGCGCTCTCTAGCCTCTGCTTGTGCTCCTTCCCTCACCCTTAACTCCTCTTCTTTTCGCTTCTTAGCAGTGTTAAGTCTCGTAAGCATATACTCAGTAAGAGGTTCTTGATATAGCTTGACTCTACAACCACTAATATAGTTTGGCAAGATATCACCTTCTAAAGTAGCTAATTGAAAGGTGCCGCTAGTGGAAATTTTGTTAATGATCATGGGTCCATATCCTCGTTTTTCCAACTTACGGGCATGTTGTTTTAGTGTGTAAACCAACACTAGATCTCCCTCTTTCCGTCCCTTATCCTTAATGTGTGCATCGAAGTATGCCTTTTGCCTTTTCTTTGCAGCGTAGATGCCTGCTGCCGCTCGTAGCCTCGTCTCACCTAAGCGTTCTAGATCAAAGATCCTAGAGGACAACTCATGTCCATTCCACTCATGCTCTTGTGCTACCTTTAAGGATGGGATGAGGAAGTCGAATGGTAGAACAGCATTCTGCCCGAAGACCATCTGAAAAAAGGTGGCATTTAGTACCGTTTTATAGGCAACTCGATAAGCCCAAACAGCATGATGAAGCTGTTTATCCCAATCAGAGCGTTTATTATTTACCAGTTTTGTCAATACATTACAGAGGATCTTATTGGTGCTCTCGGCTTGTCCTTTAGCTTGTGGGTGATAAGGGGCAGACTTCTTATGTATCACCAAGAATTCTTGGAGAAGATTTTCAATGACCTCATTCAAGAAGTGTGTGCCTCTATCGCTAACTAGCTCTATTGGTAGCCCATATCTCGTGAACACATTCTCGAATAAGAACTTAGCCGTAGTCTAAGCATCATTCTTTGTTGTGGCTTTGACTTCTACCCACTTTGTAAGGTAATCAGTGGCTACAATAATGTACTCTGCATGGGAGTTTTGAGCTGGGGGGTTAATAGGACCTATGAAGTCTATACCCCACTTTGAAAATGCACATCCTCCCATCATTGGTCTCAAAGGCATCTCATCTTTTCTAACTGGATATTGTGGCCGTTGGCATGTGTCGCATTTTTTCACATAGGTATGTGCATCCATATGAAGAGTTGGCCACCAAAGTCCTAAGAAAAGAATGGTCTTGATTACTCGTTTAAGACCAAAATGTCCACCTGCAACACTACTGTGTGCAGTCTCTAAGACTTTCATATAGTCTGATTCATGAACGCACAGTCTTATGTAACCATCTTTGCCTCTTCGATATAGGTTGTCTCCTACCAAGGCATAGCCTTGAGCCTCTTGCTCCATGCTTCGTCTTCTTGCTAGACTAGCCTCTTTGGGTAATCTTCCCGACCTCATAAACTCTACCAATGGAGCACTCCAATCTGGAATTAATGGCACTTGATAAAGGATCGCATGCTCCACTGGGGGTCTCTCTCTGCACATTGGAAAATTCTTAATCCACTCATGTATTTCTTTGTCCATGCTAGGCCAATACACTCCTAAACGCTTTAGATTCTGCAATGTTCGTTGTTTAGAATAGTGATTTCCTAGCAATCCTTCATGAGCTTGCTGCAACCAACTACTATGTTCATCATCCTCGACACAACAAGCTAATACACCCTCAGTATCTTGTTTGTACATGCTTCCTGCCAATATGTGATATTTTTGTGATTTTACAATTTCTTCTTGTGATGTTTTAACATTTTTATTTGCGGGTCCGAAGGTTAGGACTGGTACCAACTTATTTGCCCATTTAGGAACAACTTCTAAATTGAACAGATAAAGCGTCAGGTAGTTCATCAGACACTCCTTGTGGTGACTCTCCTGAAGTGATGCGAGAAAGGTGATCTGCCCTAAGGTGGGTTCTACCTTTCCTGACAAAAACTTCAAAGTCATATTCCATTAGTAAGAGAAACCATCTTACTAACCGTCATGTATTGCAAGGTTTATTGACCAAATATAACAAAGCTTGATGATCAGTGAAAAACTTAAATTTGTTGGCCAATAAATAGCGTCTAAACTTCTTCACAACATATACCATGCCTAAGCCCTCTTGCTCAGTTGTGGTATAGTTTCATTCAGTTGCAGTGAGCTGTCTACTAGCATATGCTATGGGCAAATCTAAGTTTCTATCACCTGTGGGTTGTGCTAGCACACATCCTATGGCATGATTGGATGCATCCACATGGACATGGAATGGTTTATTCCAATCAGGAGTGGTCAGTATTGGTGCTGAGCACAAACGTTTCTTCAGTTCGTTGAAAGAATTCTCGCATTCGTCGTTCCACTCAAAATTAGACAACAAGGCATAAAGGGGTCTAGCTATGATCGCGTACATGTGAATAAACCTACGGTAGTATTCACAATGGCCCATAAAGGCTTGTACCTCTTTAACATTCCTTGGCCTTGGCAGCTCCGCTATGGCTCGTACCTTATCTTCGTCGATTGAGATTCCATTCTTAGAAACAATATGACCTAAGATTTTACCTTGACGCACCATGAACACACACTTTTCTGGGTTTAGACACACTCGATATTCTCTACACTTGTTGAAGATTTGTCTGAGTTAGGGATGTGAAATCGTCTTTCTTGGGAATGAGCACATAAATCGTCCACATACACTTCTAAGCTCTTTCGCAAGAACTCTTTGAAGACATGAAACATGAGCCTTTGGAATGTCGCAGGTGCATTGGTGAGCCCAAATGGCATCACACGAAATGCAAAGATTCCCCATTCTGTAGCAAAAGCTGTTTTGTGTTGATCTTCTGGGGCAATGGCTACTTGATTGTAACCTGAAAATCCATCAAGGAAGCTATAAACTTCCTTGCCTGCAACACGCTCCAATAGGTGTTCCGTGATTGGAAGTGGATAACTATCTCTGATCGTAGCGGCATTAACTTTTTTAAGGTTAATACACACTTGCAACTTCCCGTTCTTCTTGGGCACCACTACAATGGGGGACACCCATTCAGTATGCTCAATCTCATAGATGAATCCAGCTTCAATCAGCCTATCAATTTCTTCTTTTATTTTGGCTGCATATGTATCATTATATGTGTAGGGCTTCTGTTTGGTGGGCTTGGCATCAGCAGTCATGGGGATAGTACGAGAGCAAATTCTTGGATCTACCCCTTTCAAGTCTCTATAGTGCCACGCAAACACATCCCTATATTCCCTTAATAGAGCTACGAGCTCCATTTCTTCTCTTGCACTTAGGTCATCTCCTATATATGTACATCTCTCTTCGTTCTCTTCGATAGTCACTACAATCTTCTTGGTCTTTTCTTTATTATCATATGATTCTCCTATGATGGCCTCTCTCTTAGGCATTCTGTTGCTCTAGCACAATGGTGAGAACCACGTTAAGAAGCTCCACCTCCTTAATGTCAATCCGCGGAAGAGATAGGAGTGATATGAAGATCGTGAATGTGAGATGAAGTGAGAGTGAAGGTGAGAAGCATAGAAATGCACACACACATACACACACACTACGAAGAGACAAGCAAGACACAATGGAAGGTGAGAAATTAGCTTTATTACTCAAGAACACTATTACAAGCTCAAAATAGCTCTAAGCTCACACTAACCAACAAGCTAACCTCAAAAATGAGCTCTCTAGCTCTTTTTATAGTTTCTAGACTAGTTTTGATCGGTTTCACATCTAGTGACCGGCATAGTTAAAAATTAGGTCCTAGATGCTATTTGGAAGGGTAAACGATGTCTAAAAATAATGAAAATTGATACGCTTGTTCTACCTAAGCTCCTCAAGCTCGAGGACTCCTCGGCTTGCACAAAATGGAGCTATGGATTACAAAATGGGGTTTTCTATGTTACATATGTTACAATAGTGATAAAAATCAATGCTGGAGGTTTTTGAAAAGTATTTTTAGAACATGATTCTTTGAAAAAAGATTTGACTAGCTTCCTACTCCGTTGTTACATGCTTCCGTGTCGTCTGTGCCTCTGGCTGCTTCCAACACCCCCCTCCCTCTCGCTTCTGTCGTCCCTGACAGAACCTTGTTGTGAGGTCTGCCGGATATAGTTCTGTAGGAGGTCTTGAGCGAGGGTGTGCTCGGAGATACGAATGCCTCAGGCCAGATCTGCCTCGAGTTTCTCCCAATCGATTGGTTGCGGTTCTTCCGGTGGCGGGAGCTGATAGTGTGTGGAATAGACCATTCGTTCACAGGCAAATAAGTGTAATAAATGTGTAGGCCTGCTTATGAATACCTCTGAATGGTATTCCCAGAAGCCGGTTGTGAACATCTCTTCGAATGTCTGCTTGTAGCACGCCGGTAGGTACTTTATTCTTCAGTGCCAAGCATAACATACCCGTAGCAATGGCGTTGTACTCATATCATATACCAGGTCAAAATTGCCATGCTCAAAGCCCGGGGTGTTGACATGGGGTGCCTTGACGCGTCGGAAGACTTTAAAAATCATTTGCATCATGTCAAAGATTTTGACAGTCATATGCGCCGCTATATCGTCCATATGCTTTAATCTAGGGAGCCAGTGGCAAATTGTAGCCATCATGTAGCCAACAGTTGGTAACTCAATGGGTGGCTTAAAATAGGGGTAATTCAACCAGTCTTGGCACTGCTTATTGTTTTGTACCTTAATAGCAAAGGTAGTCCAGGAGCGGCGTCGTGGCACTGGTCCCCAACACGGGTTGTACTTCAAATGCAAAGGTGCCTTTACCCATGTACTCATCATTTCTGGATATTTCTGTAGTAAATCTTTTCGCCACTCTGGTTGATAGATCTTTCCTTGCTGCGCATCAAGTGGTAGATCGGCCTCCTCGAAGTGAGTTGCATGCGATGGTTTCTTACCTGTCCCTTTCTCAATGGCTAACTGGTATTCAGCCATCAACATAAAATATGGTTTATACTGTAGCTCGTGCCCAGATATGTATCGTCGCGGGGCCAAATGAGCAAAGAATGGAGACTGTAATATTCTTTCTTCTATCATCGCCATGGCATGTAATTGTGCCTCTACTCTCGCTGAGTGCATTGTTCCAAGTTCCTCAATAGTCTTCATCCACGCGGGGGTCGGAAGGTTGTACGTCATCTGGCCTTCGGCCGTGACGCGTCCGCCTGGGATGGGTTGTGGCTCGTACGCTTCTTCAAACGTTTCCTCCACCGGAATGGTGACCGTTTCTTCCTCAGCTGGTAGCTCAAGTGGGGAATCTGGCCTTGGTGGTGCTTCATATACTGCAATCCTTGATTCAAGGTTCGATACCTGGGCCCGTAATGCGTTGAGTTCCTCTAAGATGTCAGGTGAGGGGTCCACAGGTGCTGGTATGTCTGGGTGTGCCGGTGCTCGTAACTGGAGTAATTTATGATCTTCTTTGAGTTTCTGTAACTCCTCGTTCATGCGGTCGTATTCATCTAGTAATCTTACATGATCGTCTAGCAGCATCCTCATCGAGTCTGAAGGAATGGCTTTGAACTTGCTAGGACTGAGTGGTTGGTCTGGGTGGTTGAGCGCTGCTTCTAAGTTTTCTCGGTTCTGATCCTGTAAGCGCTGGTTTTCTTCCTTGGCGGCTGCTAGGTGTCTTCGTAGTAAGCCCATGTTTCGTGTTAGCGTTGCATTGCGGACTGTCTGGGCTCTTAATAAGTTATCCAGGTCAGCAGTTGCTTCCTTGGTCTTTTCTTCGCTTTCTAGTTCCAATTTGTGATAGGCTTCTCGTAATTCCTGGTATCGGGTGTTCAGAGAGGCATTCTCAATAGACAATAAATTAAGCTACGACTGTAAGTCACTGGTTGTCCTCTGCAGCTGTTGATAATTATCACCAAGAGATGTGAACTCATCTCTTACTTGCGTCATACACATGAACATCTGTCGGAATGCATTATCTACAGTGGGTGATAGTATTAATGGGGTGCTAAATGAAGATGCAGTTGGTGTAGATGCAACGGGAATGGGAAATGGGGATGGGAAGGTGGATGATGTAGTGATTGTTGAAAATTGTGATGTGCCTAAAAATGTTTGTGCTGTGAGTGAAGTGAGTGATGGTGCAGTGGGTGGTGAGATGTCCATGTCAGTGGACGTATCTAGTGCGGTGACCGTGAATATGGGTGTGATCGTGGGTACTCGTGCTGGTGTAAATACGGGATTTACAAAGGTTGAGGGGTAATTTAGAGGGGGGCTAGCTGGAGCAGCTTGGTAGAAAGGGGAAAGAGGGTTTACAGTGGGTCGGGGAGGTGAGACGGGGGAGAAGGTTAATGGTGGTGGGAATGAAAATAGGGGTCTTGGAGTTGTGGGGAAAGATGGAAAAGATTGATGAAGGAATGGGTTGGATAGAAAGGTGGGTGTGGGAGGGGGTAGGCTAGGGCTAATGGGTGCAGGAATTGTGGGGTGAGTGGTCGTAAAGACGATTTCTGCAACGCCACCGACGAATGAAGATGTTGGTCTGGGGGAAGGAGGGTGAAGAGGGGAGGCTGGAGGAATGGGCGGTGAGAGAGGAGCGGTTGGGGTGGTCGGTGCTTTCGTGACTACTGAGGTTTGTACAGTTGTAGCGCGGGGTGGGGAATCTACAAAAATGGTTTCTACGGCCAACGAACTTTCGGGGACGAGGCGTGCCTCCCTGGCTTGTTCTGAAGATTGTGCTCCGGTTGGTACACGAATGTATTCGCCGGGCTTTGAAAGTAGTCGTACTCTGCGGGGGTCAAACTGTGGTAGTGGCTTTCTTTGCAAGTACCTGAGCGCTACGTTGGAGCCTACTGATTTGACTAACTCGCGGAATCCTTTGATGTATGTGTCTTCGAATCCGCCTGTGACAAGTTCTTGTTCTATTATCGTTTGACTCTCTTCCTCTGTCAGCTTTTTGCGTACCCAAACTTTTTCCATAGTTCTATACAGCTTCTTGATAGCTAGTGTGTAAGCTGCTGCCTCGTAAGTTTCATCTTCATGGGTACTTGTATCGCCATGTGTGTCTGTTTGTTGGCCTTGGCCATCTGTCTGTTCATGCTCTTGGGATTCATGTGTTCCCTGGCTAGCTTCGTCGTCTCCTTCGTCGTCATCGGTTGCTGTTCTTTCGTCATCAGAGCTAGACACAATCTGTCCTTGTGGCTGATCCCTGGGTGTGGTAGGGTAGCTAGGCCTTTCAAATTCTTGAGAAAACAATTGTCCTTCTGAAAACTGGAACTCATTGGAGAATGCATCGGGCATCTCAAAATCAAAAGTTTGGTCCAGTGGCTCTGCTTGTCCTGGTTCTAAATGGGGTATTGGAAAAGAGAAAGCTTCCGCACCAATAGAGGTGGGAAGTTCCGCTGCTGTGGTGATAGGTTCTGTGGTTGTGGCTGCTTGGGGTGCAACCGTACTGGGGGTGCCCTCCGGCGTAACTGGTCTCGATAACCGTATACGAATTGGTGGTACCGTGGGAGTGGTTGCTGTTGGTGACTGCTCTGGAGATGGTTGTGGAGAGGGTGATTCTGGGACTTGTAGGCATGGGATAGTACCTCTCATGCGTTTTCCGGCTCTACCTTTGCTAGACTTTCTAGCCTTCCTAGTGGTGCCTTTAAATGCTTTCAGTTCCTCACTGGTCATGGCACGCTCAATTGGTAAGTCATACGCCAAGCACATATATATGATCCTGGTGAGGGCGCAGCATCCATTGATTACCTTCTTTCGCTCCCACCTATGTTGTGCCAAATAGAGCTGATCAATGATCCAGCTGGCTAGATCAACCATTTGAGGTCCAGTACATGCTAAGTATAATCCAAACCAGATTCTTTTGTGGGGCATGGTAAAACGATCCTGAGCTGGGAAAGCAAAGTGCTGCATGCATATCCGTAATGGCTTAGAGAGCTCAGGTGTTATAGCTTAAATATCCTCCCACTTAGTCACGTCACCACGTTTCATCTGCTCTGGGACTAGCCGTTCTTTCTCCGTTGGAGTGTGTGTTCCATGTATTTTCAGAGCTGCGCGAATTAAATCTTTAGACAAATAGAACCTTCTAAATGGAGGATCATTTACCAAGGATGGTAACATGAATGTGCCAGGTAGATCCTTGTTCTCTGAAGCCGTTAAGGTGGTTACCAAGTAAAAACATCTGTAAAAATCGGGTTTAGGCAGAGGGTCACTAAAGTATTCTGTAAATCCCGCTCGTGCCCAAACGTGCGTTAAATCTCGTGTATTCTGCAGTCCTTCAAATTCTCTTGAAAAGAACTGGTACTTGGTCCATGTGCGAAGATCAAATGCCAAATTGGCCTCAAATATGAAATCAACGTCTGCTAATGGTCCTGCTAGGCCTTGAAACCAATGAGAATTACGATGAATCTTCTCAGTATATCCTCGAGGAGGATCGTCGATTGGCATGGGTCCTGGAAAACCTTGAAACTCTGGTGGTTGCATCGTCGGATAAGATTCCGCTAGTAATTCTCCAATAGTGGCCATCGGTGCACTGGGGCCGGCTTCTGATGGTCCTGCTTCGGTTCGCATGATGACTGACGAGCTAATGGAAAAGATCTGCTACAAAAGATTAACACATTAGCATGGAAATTAATCATGATCCCATTAAGGTGAGACCGCAATCCCTTTCCATAACCGATGTGTAACCCGTGTAGCCAAGTGTCATGAAGTGATTGATGCAATGATCTTTTTGCAGAGCTAATGCAGGTCTCTAGACACCTACATGGTCAGATTATGCCTACATTTCTTGATGAGCTTTTATTATGCATGATGTGGGGTTTGGGTGTATGAATTTATACAAGGTTTGGTTGAGGGTGAATTATTACAAGGGTGGAGTTTAAACGGGGTGGGAGAATTGTTAGATAAGGGGGTGCAAGAAGACATCTGGATACGTTTCGGTATCCATTTCCTAAGAGTCTTTGAGTGGGTGGTGTGTTTCTGCTGAGGGACAGAAAGTGGTATCGGGTTTGGTGGTATTGAAGGATGAAAAGATTTCGGAGGGGTATATATTACATGGCTAGAGGGTTGGGCTATAATACATTGCTTGGGTACCCAAATCTGCATGGGTGTGGGTCGATTGATAAGATACTTCTTGGCGATCCAAGTCTGTCGAGTATTTGTACTTGTAGAAGAAGATCGAGGGGACTTTGGATACTGACTCTGCTTCTTTTGAAATTTTGTCCTGTTCTTGTCTGCAGTGTTGCCCATAGCCTGTGGTTGCTGTCCTTTTGGCACCCATATTTGTCTCGTGCCACTTGTTCTATGATGTTGATACTGCTGCTTTCTTTGCCTTGTCTGGTGGTGTCGTCGGTCTGGGTTCCTCTGTTGTGGTTGACTCGTTCGTGGTTGGGTTTGAGAGGTCCATTGGACGCTCTGCTTTGGAAAAGAAGGGAGATCCAACACTTGCGTGACCTGCCCATTAGGAAGTGATTCGTTATTTATCTTTAATCTAGGCAAGTCCGCAGCAAGTTTGGAAGGATGAGCACCACAGGGTGTTGTGCTCATTTGGCCGCTGATGCAACCCACCTGTCCGCTGATTGTGTTCATCTGCCCTAGCGGTTGGGTAGCTGTCCCTTCTAGTTTGCAGGAACCCCAGGGAAGATCTCCTATTGTCCTTCTGATTGACAATTGTCCCTAGCCAAGCCCGAGTGGGTTGGTGTAGACGTAACGTGACTGATCTGACCAAATATCTTCCGATCTTTCGTCGCATGCGTTTCATAGGGTCTAGGGTTACAAACCTCAATCGGAATGCAATTAGGGAAGTCAAGCGGTATCACTCGCTTCTGTTCTAAGGTTCCAATCTGTAAGGAGCCTTGTCTAAGATTTAGGTCCACTGAGTGATCGTATAGCCAATCTTGACCAAGGATTAGGGGTTCTATCAGGTCATCATCATGGCACACTAGTAGCTTCGCTGTCATGGTCACATCCTTAATGAGGATAGGAAGGTCCACCTCACCCATGCAAGGGGTTTCCATGCCTCCTAGGCCTATGAGGTATGCCTCAATTGGCCGCATTTCTATTCCTGAATCCTTATAGTGGGACCATCTAATAGCACTAGTCGCAGCACCTGAGTCAATTAGAGCCCTGAGCTCTTGGCAAGGGTTACCGTGCTCTATCCTGACTGTAATGAATGGTCTCCTGTCCATTATACTAGGATGAGTGTTTGACTTTACTTGACACATGGCCATGGGGTATCTGGGTGTAGTTTCCAGATGGTTATAATGTTCTCTCCCTAGTCCCTGTCTTCTTAACTTCATGCGTTTAATGCGTTCTATTGCTTCTGCCTAAGCTTCCGCTCGTATTCTATTTTCTTCCTCCTTACGCTTCTTTGCCAACGTGAGTCGTCTAAGCATATCCTCAGTAAGAGGTTCCTGATATAGCTTGACTCTACAGCCACTAATATAATTAGGCATTATATCTCCTTCTAAAGTGGCTAATTGTACTGCTCCACTTGTTGAGAGTCTGTTAATGATCATCGGTCCATAACCTCGCTTTTCTAACTTACGTGCGTGTTGCTTTAGCGTATATACTAGAACTAAATCTCCTTCTTTTAGGCCTTTATCTTTCACATGTGCATCAAAATATGCTTTCTGTCGCTTCTTCGCTGCATATATTCCTGCTGCCGCCTTTAGCCTGGTTTCTCCTAATCGTTCCAGGTCCATTATTCTTGCTGATAATTCATGGCCGGTCCACTGATGTTCTTGTGCAACCTTAAGGGTCGGTATCAAGAAGTCCAAAGGAAGCACAGCATTCTGGCCAAAAACCATCTGAAAGGGAGTTGCATTGAGTACGGTCTTGTAGGCCACTCGATATGCCCAAACAGCGTGGTGTAACTATTTGTCCCAATCTGTACGTTTGTTGTTCACGAGTTTCGTCAGTACGTTACAAAGGATCTTATTAGTGCTTTCAGCCTGACCATTGGCCTGAGGATGATATGGTGCGGATTTCTTGTGAATCACCATAAAATCCTGTAACAAATATTCAATGACTTGGTTTAGAAAGTGAGTTCCGCGATCGCTCACTAACTCTGTAGGCAGTCCATATCTTGTAAAGACATTCTCAAATAAGAATTTTGCAGTTGTGTGTGCATCATTCTTTTTCGTGGCTTTTGCCTCTACCCATTTCGTCAGATAATCTGTGGCAACAATAATGTATTCCGCATGTGTACCTTTTGCAGGGGGGTTAATGGGTCCTACAAAGTCTATACCCCACTTAGAAAATGCATGTCCGCCCATCATGGGTTTCAATGGCATTTCATCTCTGCGAGTAGGAAACTGAGTTCTTTGGCACACATCACATCTCTTTACATAGGTATGAGCATCCATGTGAAGAGTGGGCCACCATAATCCTGCAAAGAGGATGGCTTTGATTATCCTATCGGGTCCAAAATGACCTCCTGCAACACCTTGGTGTGCAGTCTCTAGTATGCTCAGATAATCGCTCTCATGAACACATTGTCGTAGATATCCATCTCGTCCTCTTTTGTATAGATTATCGCCAATAAATGAATAGTCTTGAGCTTCCTGCTCTAGACTACGTTGTCGTGCTAAAGTCATTCCTTGAGGGAATGTCTTTGTCCTCAAGTATGTCACTAATTGTTCACTCCAGTCTGGTGTGAGAGACACATGATACAGTGTAGCATGCTCTACTGGTGGTCTTTCACAACAAGCATTGCATTCCTTACACAACCTGTAGACATCTGCTTCCATCGTAGGCCAATATACTCCTAATCTATGCAGAGTCTGTAATGTTCGATGTTTTGAATGATGTTGCTTTAATGCACCTACATGTGCTAATTGCAACCAATTCGCATGTTCTGATTCATCTACACAACAAGCAAGAATCTTTTGATTATCCTGTTTATATATGCTTCCTGCCATTATTTGGTATCTCTGAGACTTAGTAATCTCTCCCTCTTTGATCTTTATCTTAGGATTCTTGGGTCCGTATGTCAAAATAGGGACTATAGGCTTAGCCCATTCTGGTGCTATCTCAAGGTTAACAAATATGCGTCTGGTAGATCATCCACTACTCCTTGAGGGGCTTCTCCTGAGGTTAATCTTGAAAGGTGGTCAGCTCTAAGATGTGTCTTTCCTTTCCTGACTACGACTTCAAAATCATACTCCATGAGTAATAGAAACCAACGTATTAGTCGTCCTGTGTTACATGGCTTGTTGACTAAGTACAACAGGGCTTGATGATCTGTAAAGAACTTGAATTTGTTGGCCAACAAGTAGTGTCTGAACTTCTTTACTGCGTAGATCATCCCTAATCCTTCTCGTTCCGTTGTGGTGTAATTTCTTTCTGCTGCATTCAATTGTCTGCTTGCGTAAGCTATGGGGAGATCTATGTTACCTTCACTCGTGGGTTGTGCTAACACACATCCTATGGCGTAATTGGATGCATCCACATGTACATGGAATGGCTTACTCCAATCTGGGGTTGTCAATATAGGTGTTGAGCACAAACGTCGTTTGAGTTCATTGAATGAATTTTCACATTCATCTGTCCATTCAAAGTTGGTTAAAAGAGAGTACAAAGGCTTGGCTATGATTGCATACATGTGTATGAATCTCCTATAATAACCGCAATGGCCCATAAATGCCTGTACCTCTTTCACATTAGTTGGTCTAGGTAATTCTGCAAGTACTTTCACCTTTTCTTCATCCGTAGAGATTCCATTTTTTGACACAATGTGTCCTAGAATTTTGCCTTGTCTGACCATGAAAACGCATTTTTCTGGGTTCAAACAAACCTGATATTCTCGACATTTGTCAAATACTTGTCTTAACTCTGGGATATGTGTTTGTCTTACATTTGAATGAGCACATAAGTCATCGACATAAACTTCCAAGCTCTTGCGTAAGAATTCCTTGAAAACATGACACATGAGTCGCTGGAAAGTGGCGGGTGCATTTGTTAAGCCAAATGGCATTACCCGAAATGCAAATATGCCCCATTCAGTGGCAAATGCCGTCTTGTGTTGGTCCTCTGGAGCAATGGCTACTTGATTATAGCCTGAAAATCCATCAAGAAAGCTGTAAACTTCCTTGCCCGCAACTCTTTCCAATAGATGTTCTGTGATAGGAAGAGGATAACTGTCTCTAATCGTGGCGGCATTAACTTTTTTAAGGTTAATACACACACGCAATTTTCCATTCTTCTTGGGCACAACCACAATGGGGGATACCCATTCGGTATGCTCAATTTCATAAATGAATCCTGCTTCTATCAAGCGATCTATCTTCTCTTTAATCTTCGCAGCGTAGTTATCATTGTACGTGTAAGGTTTCTGTTTCGTAGGTTTTGCATCTGGAGTCATAGGGATTCTATGAGAACATATATCTCTATGTGAATAGTCTTTAAGATTGACTTTGGTAGTCACTCCTAAATGTTGCAAGTACAAAGAATTGGTTCCCCAATCTTGTACAATTTGCAATTGACGCATGAATGGTCGTCCCAATATCATCTCATAAGCATGGTTTTTTGCAAAGTCACAAATGGCGAAAGTATGCTCAAATTCTACACCACAAGTGGTGAGAGATATGCCTTCTAGTAAGCCTAATGGTTTTTCTATGTGTCCGTCAGCCATTTGTAGCTTCATCCTGGTGGGTCTCAATGCTGGCTTACCCCAACATTTCCATAAAGCGGTGGTAGTGATGGCTACGCCGGCTCCTGAATCTAAGATGGCTTTCGTGGTGTAGCCCTGATGGGTTATCGAAAGATAAGTGTTACCTTCCTCTCCTTCGCTTACATCTCCGATCTTTTCTACGGGTATCTCTGGTACCTTATTTTGTGATCCTATTTGTCAGGGAGTAGTAGCAAGCTCAGGGAATTGATTTGCTACATGTTTCCACAATTCTGGTTTTACCTTTAACACTTCCTCTAGAGTGAGATTACATTGTACTTTAGTGTTCTTGATCACTTCCGTGTTTCTAGGGATTACCGATTCTTCATTCCTCACTATTATCGTGGGTGCTCTCATACTAATAGACTTTGCTTCCCAAGGTCCTGTGAACTGAGGTAATTCTTGTAAAGAATTAGATTCAAATCCTGTGTGTTCACTCAGTTGTTCCTCCTCTACCTCATCGTAAATAGAGGGAATGTCTTGGGGAAATTGTTCCTGCAAGTCATCTATTTCTTGAATAGGAGGATGGGTTCCTTGTTCTTTTCTCCATTTCTCTTCTTGTATTTCTCTCAAAAATTCATGTGAATATCTATGTGTGGAAGACAGGTTGTCTTGACTTTCTGTGTTGGGTACTTGAGACAGGGATGGTGCATTCCTTTCCTGTGTCTCTGGGACAATAGGGTTCCTAGGCTGATCCTTTTTCTCTTTGCTTTCAATCAAATATTCTAGCCTCTCCATTAGCCCTTGAAAGTGTAATTCAGGTTTTGCCATGTTATTCCAATTAAGATATCTAGAGGCGTCGAACAAAGCTTGTGCTAGTTCTACCATTTTCATGCAAAGTTTAGTTCTCTCAATTTCTAGATCAGCCCGAGGGTAGTTTTTGCTCATTTCAGCTACCTGAGGTCCCTCTTTTAATCTAGCCTGATATGCACGAAACATCATGTCTAGATTTTCTGGTATGGGTTCCGCTAAAACTGATCCTGATTTCTGAGCTGGATTCTCTTGATTCAATTCCTGTGAAGTCAATTCTTGGATTTTGGCTCTAGATTCCTTCAAACTTCCTTCCAACTCCGTTATCTTTTTACTCCACTTTCTCTTAATTCTTTCTCTAGAATCTTTCCAAGATTTCGTCTTTTTACTACTAGATTCTGCAACTTCACTAGTTCCGGCTACTTTCTCCTGATTAAGTTGTTGGTTCTGTAAGAGCACCTGGGCTCTTGTTATAGCTTGGATAGGCACGTATGTAGGGTTGGATCCATTTGCGTTATTTACAATACCTATCACGTTGATCGGTGTCACATTCGAAGCATTAACAGGGTTCTTAGGACAATCTTTGATTATGTGCTCTTTGCCACAATCAGCACAAAAGCCTTGTATGTTATAGTACTGTGATTGTCCTTCTATCGGGGGATGTGGACAATCCTTTATGAAGTGATCTCCTTGGCACCTAAAGCATGGTCCTCTAGGGCCCTGTGGTCTTTGTTGTCTCAATTGGGGCCGTGGATTTGGGTTTGTGTACATCACATGAGCGTAGTCGGGCTCCCAACTAGGTTCCACTGGTGGACTATCATAATGATATGTTTCTACGTGTTCTGGTGACTCTGTGTAATAAGCGAGTGGACTATCTACATGCGTAGAGTCAAAACTATTTGAGTGTCGGTCACTTTCCGTGATCAAAGGTGAAGAAGGCACTAAGGCCCTACTTAGGTTCTCTTCTACAGCAGCGTATTTGACTGAGATGACATTCGCTGGTGGGGGTGGCTGCTTAGCTAAGACAGGTTGAGGTCTCTGTTGAGCCTGGTATGGGTAGTTCTGAGGAGGCCTATAGTAATAAGGCTGAGCATTGTATTGGCCTTGATACCTACCTGGCTGCGGATATGCTTGCGGGTAGTTATGTCTCACGGTTTGTTTGTTGTATGGGCAGTCCTGAGCCGTATGATTCGTGTATCTTCTCTCAATTGTACAATATTGGCCACTAGGGTTGGCTTGAGGTTGTGGTGCATTGGGACACACATTTGCCATATGATCACCACCACAGCTGTAACAACGCTTGTTCATTAGTACCCTAGGTTTACTAGAAACTCCTAGTTTCTGGGCCACTTTTTCTGCGAGGTCTTCTATTGAGCTACACAATTTTGTGGATGCTAGAGATGAACAGTCTGAGTCCTTATAGACCTTTGAGAGTTCCAACTCATCTCCTAAGTTGTCCTCAATGTCTATACAAATTCTTACACATTGCTCTAGCGTTCTGGGTTCTTTTAGGTACACTTAGGAGCGTAGTTTAGAGCTCAACAAGCCATCTAGAAACAATGACACTTGCTTAGCTTGTGAGGGTAGCTCTTGCATTGGACATCGTTCAACATATTGTCTAAACCTACGTCCTACCAGTCTTACGGTTTCCTGAGGGGTCTGTTTAAAGCTATGAATCAACGAAGACGTGTCATGTCTAATCCCACTTTTAGAGAATTCGGTGATGAATGACTCTAAAAAGTGATGGATGTCTCTAAATTGCCTTTGTTGCAGAGGTTGGAACCAAGTTAAAGCGGTATTCTTTAACGTTAGTCCAAATGCGTTGTACTGCGTGAACATGTCTTCAACTTGTTCGGCTCTTAGTACTTGCTTGAATTCTGCGACATGGTCATAGGGATCTCCTGTCCCATCAAAGTAATTTTTCATGGATTTCACTAATTGAGTGGGTCTCAGTATTCTTGCGTGTTCACGTGGTCTAGGTAGAGGAAAATCATCTCTAGCACCTGGTATTCCATGATCTCTTTGTCTATCCGCTCTATTAGTGTCCGTGGTTGTTCTATCTCTCCCTATGGGGTGATTAAAGCTTACTTCCGGTCTCTCTTTATTTCCCTCTCTTTGATTTCCATGGGTTGAGGATGTTCGTGCCCCTTGTTGACTTGTATTCATGTTCGTCCTAGATGGAGGGAATACCAATTCACCTCTCCATGTGTATGTGTTTTTAGCGCGGTCAGGCACCACAAAGACTCTTTCTGAAGTCTCATCCAGGTATACAACCTTTCCAGGTGTATCCGGGTCCTTGAACTCGTATGTAGTGATGATACCTACCTCACTAAGTATTTCGGTCTTGTATCTCCAAAAGGCTTCATCAGTTTCTTTATTTACAAACAACTCTATGCTTCTGTTGTCCTGAGGGATCCATTCCGGGATTAGTACTCGTGTCAGTACAGATTTCCCTCTAGGTGTTCTAAGCTCTTCTAATGGTTCTTTTCCTTGAGATTTTGCTTCCGTCTCTGGTTGAATCACGCCAAACTCGTTGGTATTGTTTGGCTGCGTACTTAAGATGTACATTGTTCCTTCCTTGTCTATGTATGCGTCTCTCTCAAATTTCACCACTGGATGTTCCAATCCCATGGGTTGATCGGGGTTGTGCATTTGCACCACTTGCCTTCGCAAACCATCCTCATGCGAGCACCTAATCGGTTGGTTCGGAGAAACTCTAGTTGAGTCCTATAGGGTCCTTCTGGTTTTTCTAAGTATGCTACATTTGACCCTACTTTTTGTCTTTCTGCGCTAAATGCCATTTCTGAATCACTAGTGTCTGAGCTCTCGTAGGGGTAATTACTATTCAATTGCTGAGCCCACGATCGTGCAGTAGTTCTTACACTTGCCTCTGATGATCTAAGGCTTCGCCGGTCTTACTTACCTATATGTTTGCCCGATCTAAGGTTCATTAATTTTCTTCCTTGCACACTCAGTACACACTCAGATCGTCAATGATTCTTTGTTATTACTGTCTTGATTCTTTTTAGATTTCTTTCGATTCTTGTCTTAATGTATGCGTGAGGAATTCGACTTTCTGTGGTACTTTGAGTTCTCGTTCCGTCAGACTTAGGTTCTTTCCTTTAGGTTTTCGTCACACACGCCTTTACTTTAGTCTTGGACTTGATAAATTTAATTCTCTTGAACTTGAGGCGTTCCTATCGTCTTTAATCCACAACACTACCATTTAGCCTAAGCTAAGAATTGACTGAGGGGGTTGAGTAATCTTCCAACCTCGAGTCAGCTTTTCTGGTTGCTCTGATGCCCAAGAAGTCGCGCTTCCCAAGCTTTATGCCCTTCACTGCCTTGCCTTGGTTGCCTTCGATTGCCCTTGCTAGACCTGGAAAAATCCAATATTAGACCAATTCACAGTTGGATGATCAAGCACTTGAGTATATGCACCTTTTAAGTCCCTTCCCTTTTGCCCAACTTTTCAATGCTTGCCCCCTGGCTTTCTAGTCCCAAACTAGGCCAACCTCAAAATAGAGAGCTTTCTAACGAGCTATTAAGCTCAAAAAACAGACTTCGGATGAAAAAGTTATGACCGTTCAGGCCCTGGGGGGGTAAAAACTCACAAACATGTTTTTCTCCAAATATGAGCTAAGGGGTCTCCTATGAGTCTAATCACCCAAAAATTTCCCAAAAATAGCCCCAAAATTGGCCAAAAAATGAAACCCTAAAATTTGCGATGGGGGTGCACAATCGCGATGGTCAGAGATAATCGCGATGGTCTGGGACCGTCGCGATGGCGTGAGGGTGAACCTTCGCGATGGCGTGAAAGTGCACAATCGCGATGGCGTGAGAGTGCACCGTCGCGATGGTCTGAAAGTACACAATCGCGATGGTCTGAAAGTGCACCGTCGCGATGGCGTCAGTCAACGGTCAACGTGCACAATCGCGATGGTCCAAGGTGAACCGTCGCGATGGTCTGGGTGCGATGGCGTGAGCCAATCGCGATGGTCTGAGCGCGATGGCGTGAGCCAATCGCGATGGTCTGAATTTTTGAAGTGTCGCGATGGTGTGAGGGTGTCGTCGCGATGGTCTGAAGTGCACCGTCGCGATGGTCTGAAGTGCACCGTCACAATGGTCTACCTTGCCACGTGGCACCGTCGGCGCGATGGCGTGAGCCAATCGCGATGGTGTGACACAATCGCGATGGTCAGAGACCGTCGCGATGGTCCGGCCGAGCCGTCGCGATGGCGTGAGCCAATCGCGATGGTGTGACACAATCGCGATGGTCAGAGACCGTCGCGATGGTCCACCAAAATGCAAATTTTGTGAATGCAGCTATGGATTCCTGTAGGCGCAGGTGTGCTCTTCACGCTGGTGTGGTCTCCTTCTCCAAATTCCGAACTTTGCACACCATCGCGATGGTCTGACACAGTCGGAAATTTCTGACAGAAAGTGAAGTTTTTACCTTTTCCAAGCTTTCCTGATGCATTGGAGCTCTGTACCTGCAAGAAAACTCAAGAAAACAAAAGTACACACAAGCACAAAAGCTCTCTCTCACTCTCTCGCATGCACAAATGAGGGGAAATGAGGAGAATGGGTGGATATGGTGAATTTTCTGATTTTTTTGGAGATGAAGATGATGATGCGGTGATGAAGATGGAGTGTGGGGGAGGTGAAAAACACTAAAAACTAGTAAAAACAACAACAAAAACTGAAATTTTTACCTTCCAACGCCACTTCTTGCTATACTCTTACCATCACACATTCGTCCTAGACTCGATCCCCGGCAACGGCGCCAAATTTGGTGTTGCTCTAGCACAATGGTGAGAACCACGTTAAGAAGCTCCACCTCCTTAATGTCAATCCACGGAAGAGATAGGAGTGATATGAAGATCGTGAATGTGAGATGAAGTGAGAGTGAAGGTGAGAAGCATAGAAATGCACACACACATACACACACACTACGAAGAGACAAGCAAGACACAATGGAAGGTGAGAAATTAGCTTTATTACTCAAGAACACTATTACAAGCTCAAAATAGCTCTAAGCTCACACTAACCAACAAGCTAACCTCAAAAATGAGCTCTCTAGCTCTTTTTATAGTTTCTAGACTAGTTTTGACCGGTTTCACATCTAGTGACCGGCATAGTTAAAAATTAGGTCCTAGATGCTATTTGGAAGGGTAAACGATGTCTAAAAATAACGAAAATTGATACGCTTGTTCTACCTAAGCTCCTCAAGCTCGAGGACTCCTCGGCTTGCACAAAATGGAGCTATGGATTACAAAATGGGGTTTTCTATCTTACATATGTTACAATAGTGATAAAAATCACTGTTGGAGGTTTTTGAAAAGTATTTTTAGAACATGATTCTTTGAAAAAAGATTTGACTGGCTTCCTGCTCCGTTGTTACATGCTTCCACGTCGTCTGTGCCTCTGGCTGCTTCCAACACATTCGTACCAAAATTCTGCGATCGTCAACTTCATATTTCTTGAAGTTTTCTGGTACTTCAAACAATGAATCCTCCTCTTCTTGTTTCACTGCTTTTCTTTTCTTTTTCTTTTGACTGCTCTCACTTCCATTCTTTGAATTTACCGTTTTAATACTTGTGAGAGGTTCTTCTTCTTTCTAGGTGAACACTCCTATATCTTCTAGATAGTGTTGCTCTGAGTTAAAGCAACTATCCATCACAATGGACTCTATATCATCGTCATTCTCTTCTTCTTCTAAGACATCACTAGGGTCACATTCTTCTAGCAAGGGCTGACACATGAACACTGAAATATCATAACCCTCCTCATCACAATGTGGTGTCCATTGTTCTTCATTGACAGCAATGTCCATGGTGGCTAAGATTTCTGGGCAGCCATGAGGCTCAAATTCCTCATCTGGAAAGATCATCGGTGTGTAGGCTGGGTCTCTAACTGGCCTATCTCCTGGCGAAGTTCCTTCTTCTCTTGCCTTTAAGCGTTTTTCCTCTTCCTCTGCGACCTTGCACATCCACAAATGAGTATCTTCATGCAGCCATGATGGATCAGGTGAACTTTCAGAATGCACAGAGATGGAATCTTCTTTCGCTTTGTGGATAGGATTCCACTGTAGGGGTGGTACATCTCTGAAGGAGTAATCCTTCAAATTGACCTTGGTGGTGACCCCTAAGTGTTGCAAGTACAAGGATTTGGTTCCCCAATCCTGTACTATTTGCAATTGTCGTAGGAAGGGTCTTCCTAGGATCATCTCATAAACATTATTTTTCTCAAAGTCACATATAGCAAATGTGTGCTCAAACTCTACACCACAAGTGGTTAGAGTTATCCCTTCGAGCAATCCTAGAGGTCTTTCAAAATGGCCATCAGCCATTTGAAGCTTCATTCTAGTTGGTCTTAATGTGGGTTTGCCCCATTGCTTCCACAAAGAGGTGGTCGCAATAGCAACACCCGCACCTGAATCTATGATTGCTTTGGTTGTGTAACCTTGGTAGGTGATTGGAAGATAAGTATTACCTTCTTCACCCTCACACATGTCTCCTATTTTATCGAGAGGTATCTCTGGAACTTTTTGCTTAGAGCATGTTTTTGGCATATTGGAATCAAGTTCTGGGACTTGATCCTTCACATGGTTCCATAGCTCGGGTTTTGCTTTGAGCAGCTCTTCTACAGTGAGATGACATTGAACCTTAGTGTTCTTCACGACATCAGTGTTCCTTGGGACCACTGAGTCTTCATGTCTTACCATTATTGTGGGAGCTCTGATCTGAAGAGATTCAGATTCCCATGGGCCTAGAAATTGAGGCAGTTCTTCTAAGGTATTAGATTCAAAATCTAATCCTTTGTCTTCTTGTTGTTTTGCTTCGTCTCCGTAAATAGATGGAATGTCTTGGGGAAATTGATCATGAAGATCATCAATCTCACGAATAGGAGGGGAATTACCCTTCTCCTTGGCCCATTTCTCCTCTTGTATTTCCCGCAAGAACTCTTGAGAGTACTGTTGAATTGAAGGAGGTATTCCAGCATCCGTGGAATTAGGAACATATGCTCCCATTGGTGGTGAGCTTCCCCTTTCAATAACTGGTTGAGCCTGTGGAGGTAAAGAAACTTGTGGTTTGTTTACCAACTGCTCTAATCTTTCTAGTAAGCCCTGGAAATGCAAATTCGGTTTGACAGAGTTTGTCTGATTGAACTTTTGACTAGTCTCGAGTATAGCTTGAGCTTGTTCTACCATTTTCATGCACATTTTCATTCGTTCAATCTCTAAGTCTGCTCTAGGGTAACTCTTGTCTAGGTTTGCAACTGTTGGCCCTTCTTGAAGTCGAGCCTGGTAGGCCTTGAACATCATGTCCAAGCCTTCTGGGGTTGGATCTGCAAGAACAGACCCTAGTTGCGGCCTATTTACAATGGGTGGTGGGATGGGGTGAGATGGAGTGGATGGAGTTTCGACATGTGAGGGGTTTTGAGATGCGATGTCTTCTATTTTTGTTTTTGCATTTTTCAAGCTTTCTTCTAGTTCTGATAACTTTTTATTCCACTTGCGATTAGCCTTCTCTCTGGTATCTTTCCATGTTCTTGTCTTCCTCCTACTAGGTTCTCCCGATTCACTCGACTCCGATTGCTCTACTGGTTTATCCTGTTTTAAGGCTTGTGCTCTAGTGACAGCTTGTATAGGAGCCACATTACTGCAACTTGAACTTGAATCCGCCACTAAGCCTACCACATTAATAGGTGTAATCTTGGGTGCACTAGAGGGGTTTCTTGGACAATCTCTGGGGAGATGGTCTTTGCCACAATCAGGACAAAAAGCTTGTATTGTGATAGCCTGTCCTTGACTCGAGGATGGTGGATGGGGACAATCACGAAGGAAATGGTCATCCTGACATCTGAAACATGGTCCTCTAGGGGCTTGTGGTCTTACTTGCCTCAATTGGGGCCTAGGGTTATTCATTTGTGTACATGACATTGGAGTATTCAGGCTCCCAATTTTGTTCCATAGGTGGTGCCTCATATTGATACGGATAAATCTCACTATGTTCAGGTGACTCTGTGTAATAAGCATGTGGACTACCTTCATGGGAGTAGTCTGAACTATGAGCATGAGAGTCATTCTCTGAGATCAGTGGGGTCACTGGCACCAATGCTCTATTAAGGTTCTCTTCTGCCACTGCATACTTAACTAGAATTGCATTGGCAGGAGTTGGTGGTTGGTTTCCCAAGACTGGTTGTGGCCTATATGGTGCCTGATATTACTGTTGTGGTCTATAATATGGCTGTTGGTATTGGTTCTAATACCTACCTTGTGTGTATGGTTGCTGATAATTTTGTCTAACAGCCTGCCTATTGTAGTGACAATCTTGAGCCGTATGGTTTGTGTACTTCCTTTCAATAGTGCAGTATGGGGTATTCCTTTCTCTCATATTCTGGTTGTGCATTGGGCATACATTAGCCATGTGGTCGCCTCCGCAAGTATAACACCGATTCAATGGGGCGACTCTCGGTGTTTGTCTATTTTGGACTCCCAGCTTCTTGGCAACTTGCTCAGCTATCTCCTCTATTTCTGTGGAGATTTTCGAAGTATGACTAGTAGAACTATCAGAATCCTTATAGAGTTTGGACAATCCTAATTCCTCTCCTAAGTTATCTTCTATGTCAATGCACGTCCGCACACACTCTTCTATGGATCTAGGCTCTTTCAAGTACACTTATGATCTTAACTTAGTGCTTAGTAAGCCATCTAAAAACAATGCCACTTGTTTGGCTGGTGTGGGTAACTCTAGAGCAGGGCATCTCTCTAGATACTGTCTGAACCTTCTACCTACTAGCCGCACTGTTTCTTGGGGTGTCTGCTTGAAGCTGTGGATCAAAGATGATGTGTTATGCCTGATACCACTCTTGGAAAATTCTACAATGAATTCGTCTAGCAGTTGACCTATATCGCGATAGTTGCGACTACTCAGTGGTTGAAACCAAGCCAAGGCAGTGCCCTTAAGAGTCAAACCAAATGCCTCGTACTGGGTGAACAAGTCCTCAACCTGCTCAGCTCTTAACACTTGTTTGAACTCGGCCACATCATCATAAGGATCTCCTGAGCCGTCGAAATAATTCTTCATTGCCTTGATCACTTGAGTGGGTATAAGGGTTCTTGGGTGCTATCGGGGTCTAGGCAATGGAAAATCCTGTTCATCTCTTTGTTGCCTATGTGCTTGATGTCTCTCTCTTTTAGGTCTTTCATTTTCAAATCCTGACCTATTCCTGCCCACGGTGTGTGCAAAACTTACCTCAGGTCTCTCTCTAGCTCTTTCTCTCTGGGCTTCATGAGCGTGGGATGATCCTACTCCTTGGAGGCCATGGGAAACATTGGATCTTGGTGGAGGGAAAATCAATTCACTCTTCCAAGTATATGCATGTCTATCATGTTCTATTACCAAGAAATTTTCTCTGATGTGTTATCCAGGTAGACCACTTTGCCTGGTGTCTCTGGATCCTTGAACTCGTAGATGATGACTATGCCCAATTGGCTAGGTTGATCTCGCTTGAATCTCCAAAAGGCTTCCTCTGTTTCTCTATTCAAGAATAGTTCTATGCTTTTGTTGTCTTGAGGGATCCAATCCGGAGTGATCACTCGGGTCAAAACTGACTTACCTCTAGGAGTCTGGGGTCCTTGTCCTACATTTCCTTGTTCTAGGTCTCCTATTTCATTCTCAAAAATGACATTTCCAAACTCATCAATCCTATCTGGTAGGTTGGTGACCACATACATGGTTCCTTCCTTATCAATGTATGAACCCTCTTCGAACTTGACCACCGGGTGTTCAAGTCCAAAGGGTTGATCTGGATTTTTGAGTTGGACCACTGATCGCCTCAGGCCATCCTCATAGATGCAAGCACCTAATGGGTTGATCCGAATATATTCCAACTGTGTCTTATAGGGACCTTCTGGTGTTTGTAAATAATCGGTTCCTGAGCCACCTACAGGTTTCCCCATGCTAAAAGACATTTCTGAATCACTTGTGTCTGAACTTAGTCTGTAAGGATGACCACTTAGTTGTTGTGCCCAAGACTTAGCTGTATGGTTGACACTAGCCTCATAAGATCTAATGCTTTGTTTATCCTTGCCTAGGTGTCTACCAAACCTCAGGTTCATAAGCTTTGTCTTCTAGTCCCAAAATTCCCCTTTGTATTGCTCAAAATCCCTTGGGACCCCCTTGGTTTCCTAGTCCCACCGGAGGGTCAACTTCAAAATATCCTATCTGAAAATCAACGAGCTTTCCAACGAGCTATAGAGCTCAAAAAATGGACTTTGGATGAAAAATTTATGTCAAATCAGGCTCCTGGGGGTCAAAACAGGCAAACAGGACCTTTTGGAGAAAATCGCGATTTTGTGAAATCAGGGAATCGCGATTGTGTGAAATCAGAGAATCTCGATGCTGTGAAGTCAAAGAATCGCGATTTTGAGCACAGAATCATGTTTCAGAGAATCGTGGTTCACAAATCGTGGTTCATAGAATCGTGATTCACAAAATCGTGTCTTCACAGAATCGTGTTTTAGAGAATCGTGTTTTAGAGAATCGTGTTCTAGAGAATCACGATTTTGTCTTAGAGAATCGTGGTTTTCAAAATTTAGAGAATCGCGATTTTGAGTACAAGCATAGAATCGTGTTTTTTGAAAATCGCAATTTTGAGCACAGAATCGTGTTTTAGAGAATCGCGATTTTGTCTCAGAGAATCGTGTTTTCACAGAATCGTGGTTCACAGAATCATGATTCACAAAATCGTGTTTTCACAGGATCGTGTTTTCACAAAATCGTGTTTTCACAGAATCGTGTTCTGAAGAATCACGATTTCAGAGAATCGTGATTCACAAAATCGTGTTTTTCACAAAGTCGTGGTTCTCAGAATCGTGTTTTTTGACATGAAAATCGCGGTTTTGTCTCAAAGAATCGTGTTTTCACAAAATCGTGTTTTAGAGAATCGTGTTCTCACAGAATCGTGTTTTAGAGAATCGTGTTCTCACAAAATCGTGTTTTTGGCTGAAAATCGTGATTTGTGAGAATCGCGATTTTGAGCACAACCACAGAATCGCGATTCTGAGAATGACCACAGAATCATGATTCTTTCAGCAAGCTTTTAGGCGGAAAACAGAAAATCGTGATTTTCAAAAAAATTTGAATTTTCACAGAATCGCGATTTTCATCACAGAATCGCGTTTTTTGGCGGGAACTTCGAATTTTTGAGCACCGAGCAATGGCGAGCTCCGTATGAGCAGAAAATCATGAAAAACACAGGCGCTTGTTCTCCCTTGCACTTCCTAACTCCTTCCCACACAATAATGCATGAAAAATGGTATGAAAATGGTGAAAATGCACTAAAAAACAAGAAATTTCTATGAAGAAGAAGATGGAAGAAGGTGGAGATGATGATGATGAAGAAGATGAAGAAGAAAAATCAGAAAATGAACAAAAATGACAGTTTTTTTACCTTCCAACGTCGCAAATCTACGATCTTACCATCACAACGCTCGTCCTCGAAGCTCTCTCCCCGGCAACGGCGCCAAAATTTGGTGTAGCTCAAGCATAAGCACACCTCCTTTACTTGTCAATCCGCGGAGACGTGAGGACCGGTATGAAGACCACGAGCACGTGACGGCACAAGTGCGTGAGTGAAAGCACACGAACATGCACACACATACACACACGCGCACAAGGTAAGATCAAGAGAGGAACAATGGAAAGCTTCGATTGCAAAAGAGTTCTCATACAAAAGCTCTATTCTCTAACAAGCTAACCCCAAAAATGAGCTCTCTAGCTCTTTTTATAGTTTTTTGACTAGTTTTGGCCCTGTCCAGACCTAGTGTCCGGCCTAGTTAAAAATTAGGTTCCAGGGCTTATTTGAGGGCTCAAACGAAGTCTAAAAATTATGAAAATTGGTAGGATGATAGTTCTAATACTCCTCAAGCTCAAGGACTCCTCGGCTTGAACAAAATGGAGTTAAAAAAATAGAAAATGGCATTTACAATGGTTTTTAGTGATGAAAATCACTATTTTTGTAGGGGATTCTTCTGAAAATTTGACATACACTTCTCTGGAGCTCCCTACTTGCTCTCTCTTCTTCTATGTCCACTTCTTTGATGTGCTTCCATGTTTTATGCTTGACCTTGAGTTCCAACAGAGGTTGACTTTGGTAGTCACTCCCAAATGTTGTAGGTACAAAGAGTTCATTCCCCAATCTTTGTCACATGAAAGGACAACCTAAAATCATCTCATATGTAGGTTCTTTTCAAATTCACAAATGGTGAAGGTGTGAACTCTACACCACAAGTAGTGAGAGATATTCCTTCCAATAAACATAATGGTTTCTCAATATGACTGTCAGCCATTTGTAGTTTCATTCTCGTATGTCTTAGGGCTAGCTTGCCCCATCGTTTCCATCCTTCACTCATATCATCCAATCCTTTCAATGGGTATTTTTGGAACTTTCTTATGTGAATTCTCAT